>LPNX010157659.1:42015-197577 GCA_001517045.1 Pseudotsuga menziesii
TCGAAATCAATCTAGTAGCCAAAGATTGCTCATGGATACAAAATTTGGACTATGAACAAGTTTCTTTCTACTACAAAACATGTTTCAAAACTAGGTAAATTGCGTCTTGATGTCCCAAGCACCCTAACAATGGTCGGTCATGAAACGTCATAAGAAAACCACACTGTGGGATGGTGCATAGGAAGAACATCAATTGATTAGAAAGGAATCCCCTTTGATCACTCATTACTTACAGCCCATCTGGGCAAGGCCAGATCCAACAACCACCGTAGTTGAGAAAGCAAGTCCTTTGAGGGCTCCTTGTTCTGCTTTGCTAGCATGAACACTCAATCCCTCTTGTTCTGACCACTTCTTCTTAACCAATACCCCAACCGACAGTGAACTAGGCTGAACAATTTGAGGAAAAAGAATCAGAACAAGTAGAGGAGAAAGAAACCAAACAAAAGAATCAAAATCCCTCATTGGAGAATCCAGATCAAAGCCAAGGTGACCATTAGGATCCAGAAACATCTACTCAAGCCCTAAAGTAGGAATGGATGAAAATAGTTCAGAACAAAGAACACTCCATCCCTATAGTTAGTGAGGACCAAAAACCATCACCAAACCTTATTCTAGACATGAATTGTTTTCGCACTCTTTTATGTTTTCAGTTTCTCTGCATTTACTCATGTATTTTTGGCTATGGAAGTAATTTTGGGCAAAAAGAATTTTTAGGAGTTTGGAAGAAAACCCAACCTTCTAGAGCTGGCCATATCTTCCACATCTGGCCATGGCCACACATTTTGTATTACAAAGCTTTTCCAGATTCTCAAACAACATTTTAATCCAAAAAATCATGCTCTTCAATAATCTTCCTCTTGGCCCATCCTGAAACTCTCTTTCAGCAATGTTGAAAGATGTGTTGCAGATTTGTAATCAATAGCAAATTCTACAATATATCCTTCTATAATGCAAAAATACCAAAAATCAATAGCACGGGTCCATTTATTATCTGGGTTTTTCAAAATTTCTACATTTTCCTGACTCCACTCTACAAGTTCTTTAGCTCGCCATACAACATTAAGTTCAGTCTGTCTTTTACACTCGTGCAATAAACAAGGAAACTCAACAAAGAAGATCTTCTGTTTATATAAATAAGTGTAGCTATCGTTCCACCATTCAGGGTCTGCATGCAAGTTCTGAGCCTCTTTTTGATCAAACTCCACTTCTCTTTCGGTCATCCATTCTTAAATCTCCATTCTTGAAGGCTTCCATGACATGCCCGCATTCCTTTCTGCAAGAAACCATTCTGTCCCAACAATGAAAGCAATTGTTGGCACCAAATATTGAACCCAAGGTTCAGTGCACAGGCCAACAATAAGGCCCACTAGCATGCCATCAACATTATCAAAACCATAAAAGGGTGAGGTCTCACCCAAGACACTAGTGATCATAACAGGAACATATTCAAATAATAGAGAAATTGAGAATGCATCTTAAACATCCATTTAATCACTGCAAATCATTCATCATTCATAAAGGCATCAACTAGAACACAAAATAAATTTGAAGGGAGAACCAACATATCATCCATTCCATTTCTTTCCTCAAAAGGGTATTACACCCACAGTTATTACAATTCTTATTTCTTTGCCTACAACAGGGCTAATAAACCCAACAACAACATCCATATCCTACAACCAACCCCAATTCCTCCCTTTCTACCCCTATATATACAATTTTACATCAGTTGCAAGATGGTATATTCGTAACAAAATCCATTTCTTGAAGGGCATGTGTGGCACTCTACACACAGTGAACAACAGTCTCTGCAGTTTCCTATGTTTCTTCTACTGTGTGTAGGAAATTTGTAGGACTGCAAAATAGGGTGCCAACAATATGTGCTCTCGAATATTGGATATTTATTTTTTGTTGGCTGGGGAATAGAGTTTAGTTCTTTCTTTCCAACCGGGGGTTCAGGGGCTTAACCAGCGAGATCTCCTATGGTCATGTACACTACTATGGTCATGTTTTGTGCCAAATATTAGGTTATCGTTTATTGATATTTCTAGTTTATTTTTGTATTGAATTTCATGGCAACCATATGATAGCTTACAGAACTGTGGGAGATTGACATATGAATTGTCTGTTAAAAACAAGACATTATCGCAAACAAAAGCATACGAGATGCACTTGTATCAGAGGAGAATCTTTTTCGCAGCCATCAGGTAAGGTTCATACCCTATCCATAATAGATACATGTATTATTGCTAGCTGTTGATTCTCAAATACATCCATTTATGTCTGTTAGTGCTAAGATATTTTTCATTTTTCTTTTTGTGTTAGGTGTACCACAGTCTATCTGAATACTGTGGTATTCCACAATTAGCAAAAAAATTGAATCAGGTAATCAATGCCTCAGTGCTAATTTTGAGAATACATTACATTAAATTTTTTATAGTTTGGTCATTCTTGATGGACCTTTGTGAGAATTGGCTTTGTATTTAGATTTTAGAGAAGCACATCAGAATGTTGCTACCACATCTGAAAGCGCAAATAAATGCCCAAATGACTAGTGTCAAAAAGGAGCTTTCTTTCTATGGAGAGATTACAGAATCTGAAGTACGTTTCTATTGTATTAATCTTTATTTATATCAGGAATGTGTAAATTCCATGTTATTACACACTAGTTGTCCATATCTCTTATTTTGTGCTGACAGTTTGTGAGAAATGGGTTATACTCTTGTATACTGACAACTTTCTATTGTTTTTAACAGACTGGGCGGGGAGCTTTGGTACTCAACATACTAAAAAAATTCTCAAATGGTATACTCTGTTCATCCAACTGATTGTAGGAGCAAGCTTAATAGGTTTCTATGAAGTCTTTTTGAGACTGTTTATGAAGTTTTGTCCACATTTTCTCCTATAGTTGGATGCTAATTCTTACCTCAAGTTGAGATGACACATAAATTCTTGTTTGAATAATTCGACTTTTCCCATTAAGGTGCCTTGTTGACAAGGTATTTGAGCATGTATTAATCTTATTTATAGAAGGTGTTTTCACTCAGAAGTGACTGCCCAGAGTGATTTTTTGGTTGCTTGTTTTACTTGTGAAAGATATTTCTTACCCTTGCATTTCTGTTTTTCGAACTTGAATAAATGACCAGCTCATAAATATACCCATTAATTTATATAAATAGTCCAAGAGGAAGATAGCTGATTGGTGTATGCAAATTCAAAATACTAACCCGTGACTTCTATGATGGTAGAAGTTAACCATGAAGAAATACATAGGCCTTAGGGCTTATTTGTGTGTTTTGCGGTCCCTCACATTTATTTTAGTGCACTTAAGTTTATTTTATTGCACTTTTAATATTAATATTTAGTATTTACATATGTAAGTTTATGAAGGTTTAGAATCCCTTTTTTAAAATGAGTTGGTCATTTGGATGTAGGCATTCTAGAGTTGTTTTTCAAGTTCTTTCTTTAAGTTTGTCCCAGCTACTAAGACAATATTGCATAAATCGTATGCCACCTTGCCAATATTACAGAGATGATGCTTCCATATTTAGTTCTAGGATATTCTGATAAAGGTTCAGCTTTCCCATACCTCGGTCACTTCATACTTTATGGTTGTAAAGTTTTGGGACCTACCTTGAGAGGCAGAGGTTGGACTTGCATTGAGTCTCTTGGTCAATGGTGATGACAATGTTATAAAAAAACAGCTGAGCTGAGAGAAATCTAATGCACTTTATCATCCTAGCTGAGTTTTGGGCATGCCCACTTTATAACACTTCCACCTTGCCAGTATTACAGAGATGATGCTTCCAACTTTAGTTCTAGGATATTCTGATAAAGGTTCAGCTTTCCCATACCTCGGTAAATTCATACTTTAGGGTAACACATTTTCACTTAACTTCATTTGCATTTTGTAGCATTTAAATATGGAATTGAGGGGAAAAACGAAGAAATCTTAACCTCTGAGTTGGGTGGAGGAGGGCGAATCCACTACATTTTTTAGTCAGTATTTGTCAAGAGATTAGATGTATGTTATCTACCTTGTACACATGATTTACTTTTTCAGATTCATAGACTTTTTTGTTCAACTGTAGGCATTAAGCTATTTTATGTCTTTTATGATTCTGTATTGACTTTGTGACTGCAAGACTTTGCTTAACGAATCAACAGAGTAACAATTTAACACACTTATCACTCTGTGACAGGATGTTGATCCCTGTGATGGTCTGATGGATAAAGATATTCAAACAGCTATTGAAAATGCAATTGGATTAAGAAATGCACTCTTTGTACCTGAGGTGAGAAGCAGCCTTTTAGTTAGGATTTGGTACTATTTCTGTTTCAAATAGCTAAGAGTGTACTAATTTGAAAGAAACAAATTTGCTATGGAGATGAAGACAATGTTACTGAATTTTACTTTTGCTAATTCTATTGTTGCTTGCATGCTTGTGGATTAGCATGCGGCTCTTTGGCTATGAAAGAAGACATAGAATTTTTTTAACAAGCTGGGGTGTGGACTATTTGTTAGTGGTGATTGACCCAACTTGTTGCACTGCTAATATGAATACATGTTGTTCTGTCTCTACATTAACATTTTCTGTATGTATTTGTTTACGTTGTTTATCTGGTGAGTGTGATGTACTTGAATTGTGTATTGGTAAATGTCTTTCACAGGCTTTAATGGTGCCTTCAAGAGCAGTCTTGTGCAAGATGTTATTGACTGGACATACTCAGCTCCATTTCTATAATCTTGTTTTCAATCACAGTACATGTCAAGGAGAAAGATTTATCAAATCACTTATAGGAAGGACTATATCCATTTTGGAGTTGTATTTTCAGTTCTAGATGCCTGTCATTGAAATTGCTGTCAGCTCTTTCGATACTCTTTCAAAGAGCTACAATAATTACCTAATGGATGGTGTAAGTTGGTGGTTAGGATAAGGTTAAACTTATTAATAAACCTGCGATGGGCCTTCTAAGCATAGTTTCAACCCGTCACCTCTCCTGTATCTGGCTGCTCCCAGGAGAGCACGACTTATGCAGTTCTTGGCAGCCTGTACGATTGGTCACACAACATTTATTGAATAACTTGGCTTCTCAAGAAGGGTCACGATCTGGTTAAGATAGGTTGCTGCTCAGGCAAAGATCGTGAGCTGCTCAGGAAAAGATCATGATTTTGTAATAGATAACGCTGCTCCAATTAATGACCACAGTAGTGTTAAAGAAGATTGCTGCCCAGATTTGATGAGCCCTCAAGGAAGGTTATGCTGCTGCCCCCAATGAAGAGATGGGTCTCTCTCTTCAATAGTAATGATGCCCATGATTATAATAAGATTCCATGCCACAAATGGGGAAAGGATTTGCTACCCCTCACCTCAAGCACTGCCCACAGTAATCTCTTTCCCTGAAATATAATAAATAAGCCCATGTCTTTAATAGAGACTTAGTGATATGGATGGATTATAGATTATTACTGACTGTTATTGCCCATCTATAACCGTCGATAGAACCATTCCCTTTCAAGCCAGTTTGCACTATTTCCATCTCCGAGACAAAGCATCCCATTTCTCTGGTGTGCTTATTATTATCTGGCCCTTTTCAAGGAGCTTCAAATCAGTTGCAGATTCACCTGTCAGCTCAACTACTTTCAGTTCCAATCCTTTGCCAAATTTCTGCTCCCAATCCTGATATCGCTCTTCGGAAAGAGCTTCTATAGGAGCAATATAGACACATCGAAATACACTGTCTGTGCCTTTTTGATGCAATCGTAGTAAAGCAAACTCAGCACAGATAGTCTTACCGCTACCAGTAGGTGCCGCAACTAAAAAATTATCATCTGAGTTATAAAGCACAGTAAATACCTAAGTTTGAATAGGATTGAAGTGTCTAAACTGTTGATAAAGTGCTTCATTTGAGGGATTTCTTAACGCAGACACAGGAAGTGGCTGCAAGTCTAGCAAATCAGTTGGAGGTGGGTATTTCTCTGGAAAAATAAGATGTCTAAATGAAACTGGCAATATTGTCTGTGACCCTAACCACTTATGACCATATATATATTTTTTAAAACTACAGGTAGCGTCGCTATATCGATGGCTTGCCATGGAACTTTGCGACGTCTTGCCATCGATATAACGATGTCTTTTCGTTGATATAGAGACGTTGTACCGTCGCAAGTATTGGGGTTGGGATTTTTTCATTCTAGGAAGGGCCGTCGCAATTGCGACGTATTCCCGTCGCTCTTGCCACGCAATTAACGGGTCGTCGCTATTGCGACGAAATGAGTGCCACGGGAAAAAAAACACATAGACGTGGCAATATCCATGCTTTTTCGTGGATATTGCCACATTTTTTCCGTGGCAAAATTGATCACTTGTACTAGTGCATGCCCTTGTCAGTGCAGTTTCCAAGATTTTTTTGGAGGCTTCTACGGTTACATTTTCCTATGGATGATATGGGGTACTTTTCTTATGTTGTACCTGCAATTGTTCCGTCAGTGATTTTACCGTACAGTTGATAAAGTGATTTCCCTAATCGCTCATCAGTATCCTAGAGAATCCAATCCATGTAACAATTTTTTCAAATATAAACTTAGCTGCTGTCGCAGTAGTGCAATCCACAACTGGTGCAGCCTCCTCCCACCTTGTTAGATAGTCCATCGCGGTGATGATGTATCGCACACTAGTTCGCTTTCCTAGTGGTTTAATTGGACCCACAAAGTCCACAACCCATTTTTCAAAAGGTTGCAAAGTTACTTGCAGTACAAGTGGCATCTCATCTCACCGTGATGGTTTCTAGATGTGTTGATAGACATCGCAGCTCTACGCATAGTCTATAGCATCGTTAGGTAAAGTGGGCCACCATAGCTTGACGCACAGTAGCTCTTCCTCCATAATGTCCACCCGCAACACCTGCATGTGCTTCTGCCAAAATTTTCCCTTGTTCATGAGGTAGAAAACACCATCACAGAATCTCATCGGGTCCAAGTTTGTATAAGTGCCTAGAGATCAACTGGAAATCCAAAGCCTTCACTACCAACTCCTTCTTCTCACTAGTTGACATTTCCTTTGACAAAACTTTGGTCACCAAGAAATGAATGATCAGTGCATAATGGTCATTTGTGATATCAACTTGAAATAGCTGTGCATCCGACAATCCATCATCAATATTGGTAGACTCTTTTCCAGTGTCAATGCAGGACAGTTAACGAGTACCATCTTTCAATCATCTTGGCTTCACAATTATTTTTAAATCAAAATCCTGAAAGAGAAGTATCCAGCAACATATCTTCCCCCCCAACATAGGCTTATTAACCAAATATTTCAAAGTCGAATGGTTAGTGAACATTTTGAAGTGACCACCCAAGATATAATACCTGAACTTCTACAGCACATATACCATCGCTAACCCCTCTCTTTCTGTGGTCATGTAATTCTTCTCAAGAAAGGATAACTTCCTTCTAGCAAAGGAAATCAGGTGATCCATATCTCCTTCTTTTGGTTGCATGAGTACCACTCCCAGCGCAATGGATGAGGCATCGACATGGACATGGAACTCCTTGTTCCAATCGGGGAACACAAGTATGGGTGTTGAATCAATGTTGGACTTCAATGTGTCAAAGTTGCTTTGACACTCCTAGCTCCATACGATTGTGACATCTTTATTTAACAGTTTCTCCATGGGGGCAGTAATCATAGCATAATCATGGATGACCTTGCGATAGTACCCTGTGTGTCCCAATGTCACTCTAAGCATCTTCGTATTTGTAGGTAGAAGTAGGCTTACAAGGAGCACAATCTACATTGGATCAAACAAAATCCCTTGTTTACAAATAATATGACCCAACAGCATCCCAAATGGTGCAAAAAAGTTTCACTTATTTGAATTCAATGCAATATGATGCTGTCGACACCTTTCAAATGTCATGTGTAGGTTTTCCAAGTGATCCTTAATCATTCTGTAGACTGTGAAATCATCCATATATACCTACACAAATTTCTTAATAAAAATTTTAAACACAGTGACAACAACCCGAGAGAATATCGTAGGTGCATTCTTCAACCCAAAGGGAATCACTGTGTATTCAAAACAACCCAATTCGGTGACAAATGTGGTTTTATGGCAGTCTTCCTTTGCAATTATTATCTGGTGATAACAAAAAAATCCATTTGTAAAAGACTACATTTATTGACCGTCTACTCCTTAAATAACCTCATCAGTGAATGTTATCCGAAATGGATCATGCATGCAAGCATCATTCAATTTCCTTAGATCGACGTAGATTCACACTTTGCCAGTTTTCTTGTCTTGGACTACCATAGGACTTATCGATTCCGATTCTTCAATAGGATAAATAATCCCCACATCTAGCATCTTGTCAAGTTCATCCTTAACCTGTTCTTTATATCATGGATTGAAGGGATATGGCCTCTGTCGCACTGGTTTGGCATCTGGTTTTAACATAATTTTCATTTCTCTTAGGTCACCCAATATCCCCTTCATTTCTAAGAATTTTGTCGGGAATAGATCTTGAAACTCGTGCAATAGATATGTGATCTTTTCCATGCTCTCCTCATCCCAGTAGTCCCCAATATTTGCAAACTTTAGATTCTCTTCCATCCCAATGTTAACTTTCTTAATCTTCAGTTATTGAGTCATGGGATCAATCAGCACATCCGGTGCTCCGACATCCCGACTTCCTTTAGTCTCCAGAATATTAATATTGCACAACACATCATCATCCTCTGGCTCACTAGAGATGTTGTAGCATTCCATCATCGATTCCATGTGGCAATGCACATGTGAGTCCATAGGGTATGCAACTGGGATGACTTTCAAGACTACATCCCAAATGATCTGCATTGTTAACCTCTGCATTGGCTTTTGCAAAGCCAAAGGTATGCGCAAAGAAAACAGTCAGCTCCTCCCAAGTAGTTATTTCTCTATGCATTTCTACTGATATGTACTAAGATATTGGCATTCCATACAGTATGTGAATAAAAGAATGGAGCCATTCATCCTTGGGTCGTGATGCCCACAGAGTCTATAATTCCCTCAGATGAATACAAGGGTTATTTTGTCCATCATATCTCCTGGTGTGATATACCAAAGCGCATAGTCATCAACCATCGAATCTATGCCCATTCATGAATGGCCTCCTTATGAACTTCCCACCAGCATGATGGAGTGGCCTTCAATGCTTCTCCTAATTCCAACAAGCCCTGAGGCTCAGACACCTTCACTTCAAAATCTGTGAGGAACCCAGATAGTTCTGGTATTCCTTCATATATTGAAAAATTGATGATATCAGTCATGACATGGCATAGCGACTGCGTGATCATCCCACATTTTCTGAGCGATAATTCATGCATCTAGTTTTGCCAATTTCTAGTGAATCATCAAAATCAGAGGATGCAGAGCTAGCTCTGTGCCAACCCAGTTCTTCGTCAGTAGTAGGATGGATATAATATTCAAAAATATTGTAAAGATGATCCCACCCTTTAAGAACTTCATTTTTGATAGGTTCAATATATCACCTTCCATCATTAGGATCCATATGGGTGATGACTCAGATATCTTAGTTCTCAAATTTCATCAACCGCTTCTTAATATTGATCATGGCCATGATGTCGTTGGCCCATCCAATCCCTAGAAGTGCAAGATAGGTGCCTCCTCCATCAATGACTTCGATTAGGTAGAAGTCATCATGAGTCTTCATACCTTTGACATCTATGACCAAATTCGATACATGATCGATTGGTTGGAATCTGGCCTGGTTAGCCAATTGCAACTGCATTGGGGACCAATCAAGTGTCAAGTCCCCCATCTTCTGCCATGTCTATTTTTTCAGGATATTTACATCTCACCCAAGATCTAGAATAACTAAGTTGAATTCATAGTCACCAATCTATATGTTCATTCTCATTTCCTTTCTCATCTTTTTCTTTCCTAAAGAATTCACCACAGAGTCCTGCAACTCTCTATCCAGCCGGTGCACCAACTTCTCGATCTCAACCAGAGCATTGGGATCTCTTGCTAGGGATAAAAACTATCGAAGGACTATTTTAAGGTACCATGCTATCATGATGGTACAGCTTCTAATGAATAATCAAAAGCAGAAGGCATGCCAACAATAGGTGTCTTATCTGGATTTCTTCCAATCCCCTCGCGAGCCTTAGAAAAGGTATCTCTCTCAGTCCCGATATCAAACTATACTTTATTCTTTCCCTCTAGCCAAATTTGTGGATGTGGTCCATCTTCTCCAGTCATCGGGCCTCCTCAAGTGACAATACCAATGTCAACATCCTATGTTCACAGTTATTCTATAATGGTCGCAATAGTTGACCCTTAATTTTGGTTTTGCGGCAGAGGGTGGTTCAGAGGGGGATTCTGGTTCAATGGTGGATTCATCGGCTGATTTACATTCTGATTTTACATTGAAATTTGGGGCTGAACCTCATTCTGTGGTGTCTGCTGGTTCTGTATCTGATTCTGGGCCTGGAAGTGGTTCTGATTCTGCAACAGAGGAACATTTCTGGCCTGCCATTTCACAATTAGCTGAGGGAAATTCTCAACAGTATGATCATTTACCACGTAGTATACAAACTTCAAATGGGGAAAATCCCTTTGATAGTGCCCAAATGTCCCATAGTTGTAACACTAGATTGATGCACAACCACGTCCTCCTCCTAGGACAATACCTCCTCTTCCCCTGAATCCTCTACGGAATCCTCCCTACTGCTGGTAATGTGGTTGAGGTACTCGCTGCTGATATTGGGGTTGGACCACTTGCTACTGATATTGGGGTTGGGATTCTTGTTGCTATAGGGGATTCGACTGATGCTAAACATAGTGCTCTGCTTGGACATACTGATGTGCCAGAGCCATCGGCATCTGTGGTCGCGGTGCAAACTGTGATTGTGATACGAGATGTGGTTTTGATGGAATAAACTGCATCTAGGGTGGTGACATATATTGGACTTGAGGTGGCAGTTGTGGCTGTTGCATCATGTGAGGATATTAACCTTTCATGAAATATGAATCATATGTCTTCTCTTGAAGCAGATCATAAGCTCGACATTCCTTATCCTCATGCCCAACTAAGCGACAGAAGGTGCAATATAATCTTGCTGGCTTCGTGACCATTTTCTGCATGTAGGTACAGTCTCCATGTTGATTTCCATATACTTGACATATGGGACACCATGGCACACCACTGCAACTCAGTGGGTCCGGCGCTCCTAAGAGTAGATAGTTTCAGAAGGTAGGACAAGTATCTTTGGTGTGTCTGCCCACATGACACCGAGTGCACCACATGTTGTCATGTTCTTCTTTCACCTTCTTGATGTCCTGCACTTGAAGCATCAGGTTCTCCAGCTGCGCCTGGATTTGGTTCATGCCAATAATAGTTTCTTTGATAGGTGAAGCTTCCAGCTTCATGGTGATTTCTAGAGCCTTGCTCTATGTCGCCATCTTTTCATGCATTAATGGATGTCGGATATGAGGGACCAACGCTGCAATGAACCATTCTTTGTGTTGGACATCACTCATATCAAATTTTACCCATGCCATCGGTGTCTTAAACCTCTGATCAAAGTCCCTGCAATACTCCAAAATTTCATAAAATTTTTAAAAAAATTCTATGACATTAAATGTTTACAATCATTGCTTAAGAGGGACATTTAACTGTTAACAGTTAACAAAATTAAGGTATAAACTAATTATTTTGTTAATTTATGTATCTACGTACTTAATTATTTGCTTCCATAATTCAGTATTAACTGTTGATTTAGCAGGTGATGATCTGAAGTAACATGAGGTGAAACAACTATTTGTTTACTAGGTACTAAAGTTTATTTTATCGTTTATAACATGAAGGAACTTTAGTTCATGACTGGGGCTTACTTATATTTTTATCTAATGTAGTGAAGTGATGCTTCTTGTATAGGTTCTTTTTACAGGTAAGATATTTTGTAAACCAGTTTCAGGATCGAGATTAATTATCTCATCTAGCATAAATAAAATGCTAGTTTATTTGTTTAGTTTACAGCTTGAGAAAAAGAAGGTATCATCAATTTTGTGTATGTACTTTTTGTTTATTTTTTCACAAGCGTAAATACTTGTAAATTAAATCACAATGTAGGAAATAGATGTTTTCTATTTAGTTTTGACTATAACTTGTACATCATATCTTTATCCAATTATTGCTACATGATGTCCTACATACAACTAGATCTTGCATAAATTTTGCAAACTAAATATTGCATTATAATATTATTTATTACTAAGGTAATTTATAGGTATTTGTATCGACATTCAATCAAATTTCACATAGGAAAAAATACCTAATTCTAAGATTCGTCATCGGGTATTTAAGAAATGTCTTTGTTAACAATGAAACTATCGAAATCGAGTAGAGTATATTTTCTTCATCTACTTAAGTAATTTCCAAATGAAAATATAAAAAGAAAGACATTATATCGTTATATATAGTATTACTGCTTTATTTTAAAGGAATGAATATTTCATTACCTACTGAACCTAACTTAACCCAAACCCTTGCATGACTTAATTTTCTCAAAGAGACATTATAAAATAATTGTTACCTATTTAAGCAAGTAAACTATATACTCTTACCCAATATTTATGCTAATATTCTCCATACTTGCAATCTATTACTTATAAGATTTTAACTAAAGTGCTAACATATGTTATAATAATCAACACATAGTTAGCTACCTTAGACATTAATTAATCCAAATTTTGTCTTATTTTCCTAGTTTCCATATTCCACCTTATGCAAGTTGTCCTCCACACATCCATAGTGGTCAAAATTGCTAAATTTGAGTCATGGAGTGCTTGGGAAACCTCTTGGAATCAAATCTACTTTATTCCTAGCCTCCCTAGCACATGTTTTCTTTTTCTGCTTTATTGCATGCTTTTTCTGAGTTTTAAGGCAATTGGGAAAGTTTGACTAGGTGAAGTTAACTTGTTTTTTGTCCTCAACATCCTCCACTCTTTTCTCCTATGGAAAGCATGTATGAGTTGTCCTTCCACCACCTATTAGCTTACCTAATTAATTTTTCCAACTTGTGAGCTCCTAGACATTTTTGGAAACTGCTTTATGCACCTATGGGCGATTTGCTTAGATTTAGTAAGCCTGCTTTTGACTCAATTTGAATGACATATTCATGCATTAGAATATCTCATGTAATTATTTATTGTGGCATCCTATGACTTCACAGGGTTGGCTATTGTACATTTATTCAATACAGATTAGTGTTCTGCTCCATTATTCAGTCTCCTTTGTGAGTAATTTGCATGTGTAATTGGAAATTGTTGTGAGTGTAATTGTTCTAACACCTGGGTTCAATTTCCACATGGTATCAGAGCCTTTGTAGATCGATTTATATCCTTCCATTTTTTTTTGCAAGTTCGACATCATTGTCTGGGAGCATTCTGCTAACTGACGGGACAATTTCTGAGCTATGGATCAATCTCAGAAGATCAACTTGACTCCATTTAATTTTTTTGAATCGAAAACAGAGATGGAGATACTGTTGAGAGAGAAAGGCCTCTACAGAGTGACTATAGAAACAGAAGCAGATCCCAATGCAACTGCAGAGAATATTAAATGGCACAACAGGAGGGATGAGGCCTATGGTCTCCGGTGTCTGAGTATATCCAGAGACCTCCTTTTCCATCTTGATGGATTGACATCACCGAATGAAGTATGGGAGAATATTGTTTATCTTTTTGGAAAGACAGATGAGATGAGGGGACATCAAATTGAAAATGAATTGATCTCCCTAAGTCCCAATAGCTTTGAATCCCTGCAACTCTATTTTTCCATGTTCAAAGCACTTGTTTTGCAACTAAAACAATGTGGGATCGAAAATAAGGATGATCAGCTAGTCTTGGCCATACTCTCGAAGCTTGGCCCTGACTATTCAGTGTTTGTTTTGAACTTTTATGCCACAAAGTTGACAGCTCAAGCATGGAAAATGCCTAGCCTTGCAGATTTCATGGAATATCTCACACAAGAACAAGATAAATTGGTGATGATGGGCACCATCAAACCATCCAAAGACCAAGCTCTGGTTGTTGGAGATTCAAGGGTGGATTCAAAAGGCAAGAAGAAAGCTAAGAAGCCACCTGAGCAAAAGAGAGACAAGAACAAGTCTGCAAAGGAGCCTCAAGGTTCCAAGAAGAAACCACAGAAGAAGAAGAACAAAGGAGAAATGAGCAAGTGTGCATACTGCAGTAAGGGAAATCATTCTGAAAGCTCCTACATGAAGAAACAAATAGACATGCTGACCCAACTCCTAGAGAAGAATGGTATCTCCCTTCCAGACATCTCAAATAAGAGGGAAGGAGGATCAAATTTAGAAGATAGAGAGAGAGTTCATGCATTGGTTGCTGGCACATCAAGCTTACCTAGTTTCATCATTGATTCTGGAGCTTCAAGACATATGGTTTCAACCAAGGAGGAATTCACCTCACTTGACATGTCAAAAGGTCCACCAATAGTACTGGGAGATGACTCTCTCACTGAAAGTTTGGGCAAAGGGAGGATTGATCTTGACCATGGTAAGTTCAGGAATGTGTTGTATGTTCCAGGTCTTGCCTCTAACCTCTTATCAGTGTATCAGATGACCCACACAGGGTCTCCAAAGAAGGTCATATTCTCCCCTGATGAGGTTGAGATCACAGAGATCTCAATTGGTAAATTCATTGCAAAACGAGTTTCAAATCACACTTCGAAGGTATACATGTTCTCACACTTCCTACCCTGCTCAAACCCCTCTGCTCTTCTGATTCATGCTAATGAGGTAAGCAAGCTTTGGCATGAAATATTTGGCCACCTAAATTACAAGTATCGTTCTGATCTTAGTGAAAAGGAAATGGTCATAGGGTTACCAAAGATTAAGTTTTCCAAAGGAGTCTTTCAAGGTTGCATCCTAGGAAAACACCCAGAGCATAAATTTGAGAGAGATAATCATGAGAGAACCTATGCACCTCTTTATTTGATCCACATTGCTGTCCCATTTCCTCATATGTCAATGATTCAGGACAAATATGCATTGACATTCATAGATGATTTTTCCAGGTATTGCTGGGTTCACTTCTTAAAACACAAGTCTGAATTTTTTGGCCTCTTCAAAGTCTTTAAGGCTTTGGTTGAAAAACAGTCTGGGAGGAAACTCAAGGTCCTCAAATATGAAAATGGTGGTGAGTATGTCAATTCTAAGTTTATTCAATATTGTGCAGATGCAGGTATTCAGATGTAGCATTCTATCCCTTACACACCACATCAGAATGGTGTTGTTGAGAGGAAGAATAGATCATTGAAAGAGATGGAAACTTACATGATGGAGGATAAGACTTTGCCACCAAATTAATGAGCCAAAGATATAAAATTTTCAGCCTATATCCAGAATAGGGTGCCTCATAAACATATTTAAGGTATGACTCCTTTCGAAACATGGAGTGGGCACAAGCCAGATGTGACCCATTTCAGGATTTTTGGCTCAAGGGCTTGGGCTAGAATTCCAACAGAAAAGAGGAAGGCTTTGCAGCCCCAAATCCAAGAGTGTCTATTTTTTGGGTACTCTGAAGATTCAAAAGGGTACAAGCTGATCAATTTGAGCACAAACAAATCCTTCATTAAAAGGTGTGTTTAGTTTCAAGAAGAGCCCCTAGCAGTAGTGGAAGTTGGAGAATCCTCTTCACCACCAGAACCTATGAATGTAAGTGAAGAGATAGTTGAACATGTTGATTCTGATATGTATGATAATTATGATTTGATTTCATATCCTAACAGTCCTACAATACCAAAATGGGCAGCCAAGACCATTCATGCAGCTGGAGAACTAGCTGGAAATCCTAATGATCCTAGGAGGACTAGATCTCAGTTTGAGAGTGCTCTGTGCATGAAAGATCCTATGTTTGCAGAGAAATGCTATCTCATGATTGAATCAGATCCATCGACATATCAATATGTAGAAAATGATCCAATATGGCAAGCAGCCATGAAGGAAGAGTTCATCTCACTCCAGAAGAGAAACACTTGGGAGCTGGTTGATCTTCCCCCAAGGAGGAAGCTAGTTCAATGTAAGTGGGTGTACAAAACCAAATTTGCTGCTGATGGTTCACCTCTGAAATACAAGGGCAGATTGGTAGCCAAGGGCTACTCACAGGTTCATGGCATAGACTACAATGAGACCTTTGCACCAGTGGCAAATATGGACTCCATCAGGCTAGCCTTAGCCATTGCAACTTCAAAGCAATGGGAAGTACATCACATGGATGTGAAGTGTGCGTTCCTGAATGGAGATATCACTGAAGAGATATACATGCAGCAGCCTCAAGGATTTTCTACTGACCCATCTCTTGTGTGCAGGCTAAAGAAGTCATTGTATGGGCTTAAGCAAGCCCCCGGGGCTTGGTATGCCAAGATTTATAGCTTTCTTCTATCACTAAATTTTGTTCGATGCAAATCAGATCCAAATGTCTATTCAAATCTGATTCATGGTTCATTAATGATAATTGTTTTATATGTTGATGACCTTCTCATTACAGGAAGCTCAAAGGATGAGATTGCCTCCTTGAAGGATGCAATGAACCATGCCTTATCAATGACAGATTTGGGCTTATTGAGCCTCAAGATTGCTCAAACCAAAGAAGGAATCAAAGTACATCAGTCCAAGTATGCCTTGGATTTGTTGAAAAAATCCAAAATGAAGGATTGCAAGCCAAGCAAGACTCCTTTCCTTTCAGGAGTGAAGCTTGAAGAAGCTGATTCTTCACCTATGGTAAACAATACACTGTATACGCAATTGATTGGATGTTTGTTGTATCTTACACATACTAGACCTGATATTTATTATGTAGTAAGTGTGGATTCAATATACATGGATCAGCCTCATGAGATCCATTGGAGAGCAGACAAAAATATCCTTAACTTTGTTCAGGGAACAAGGACACATGGGATCTTCTATAAAGCTAAATCTGATCTTGATTTGATTGGGTTTACTGACAGTGATTGGGCAGGTGATAGCATAGATCGAAAGTTAACATCAATATATGTGTTCATGCTTGCAGAAGGGCCAATCATCTGGTCAAGCAAGAAACAAAGTGCCATTGCACTCTCATCTACATAAGCATAGTACAGAGGAGTTGTAAATGCAGCAACTCAATGTTTATGGTTGCAGGGTTTACTTGGAGAGTGTGGCTTCGAATCAAAATACTCAACTAGATAATCAGAGTACCATTCGAATCTGCAATGATCTAGTTCAGAAGCATAGAACCAAACACATTGAGATCCATATGCACTACATCAGACAGCTTGTGCATGATGGCACCATTCACCTACTCTTCTGTTCATCTTCAGAACAAGTAGCAGATATCTTCACCAAAGTTTTTTGTGAGAAGACATTCAGAAATCTCAAATCACTGCTGGGGATTTCTAATCATGCTATGAAGCATGAGTGATGACAATATTTCCAAATTTTGTTTTACAGTCCATGTTTAAGGGAGGATTTTTCCCACTGGGTTTTTGCCTCTTTCCTTGGTTAAATAGACATACAGTATGTAAAGGGTGACTAAGCCTTTTTTCTAGGCCCTATAATTTTATGATATTTTACTCATAAGTCAGGCTTAAGGGGGGGTGTTAGAATAATCAACCCATAGTTAGCTACCTTAGACATTAATTAATCCAATATTTGTCTTATTTGCCTAGTTTCCATATTCCACCTTATGCAAGTTGTCCTCCACACATCCATAGTGGTAAAACTTGATAAATTTGAGTCATGGAGAACTTGGGAAACCTTCTAGAATCAAATCTGCTTATTCTTGGCCTCCCTAGCGCATGCCTGCTTTTTCTACTTTATTACCTGCTTTTTCTGAGTTTTAAGGCAATTGGGAAAGTTTGACTAGGTGAAGTTAACTTGTTTTTTGTCCTCAACATCCTCCACTCTTTTCTCCTATAAAAAGCATGGATGATTTGTCCTTCCACCACCTATTAGCTTGCCTAATTGATTTTTCCAATTCATGAGCTCCTAGATAGTTTTGGAAACTGATTTATGCACCTATGGGGGATTTGCTTAGATTTAGTAAGCCTTCTTTTGACTCAATTCAAATGGCATATTCATGCATTCGAATATCTCATGTAATTATTTATTGTGGCAGCCTATGACTTCATAGGGTTGGCTATTGTACACTTATTCAATACAGATTAGTGTTCTGCTCCATTATTCAGTCTCCTTTGTTAGTAATTTGCATGTGTAATTGGCAATTGTTGTGAGTGTAATTGTTCTAACACCTGGGTTCAATTTCCACAACATAGGATTATGAATATCCTTTTTATGCATAACCTAAAAATCATTTTAAAGGTGGAAGGTCCACTAACTAGAGAATAAATATAACCCAATATCTTTGCATGTTTTTAATACTAATTACACGATCCTTATTTTAAAGGTATAGGTCTTATCTATGCAAAAATTAAAAAATTAAAATACCTCCTCATACTATACTAAGGCATCTTATCATAAAATAAAAGTCTAGTGTTTATATGTTTTTCAAGGAGTTCATAACATAGGTTTTATATGCCCCTTTTTTGCAGGATTTATCCCAAACTCTTGAAAACTATAGAACATAACCCGCAAAATCTGAATGGAAGTGGAAAACATGTGGCAAGAAATTGGTGGTTGGGTTTTTATGTTGGAAAAAACATACTACAAGATTTTCCCAAACGCTAAAACTCGCATTGTTGACCCTATCTTCACTGATGTGAGAAACGCTGCGGCTCATGGTCTCATGGCCATTGGCGCAATTAAGTTGTCTCTGTGTGTAAAGGCCTTTGTGCCATTGTTTTACCTATGCATGTACAGGCCTTTATTGCCATTGCTTTACCCCGGGAGAGATTTCCTTTGTGTGTTGTCCATTTGTAACTCTGTCTGAAATAGCAGTGTGGTATCAATTTTGGTTTCATCGTGGCCTTGGTTGTTGGCTTATACCATCTCATCGAGGTGTTGGCTTACTTTCGTCTCCTACCCAATTTCTAGGGTAAGAGGTTTTTCACTTAGCTGAAAATGCTGTAAAATCCAACCTATTGTGCGGACGAGGGTGATTTCTTAAGGTAAGCTTTTGCCTACAAATATTTATCATAATTTACCGTAGCTAGGTTTTTCTTATGAATAAGAATATAATGTTCCTTTGTTTTAATGTGCATGTTATTCTAAAGGTGCTACTAGAAGTTGGGTGGCATAAACTACTTTAGAAGGGATTTCTCCATGCTTCTTAACCAACTGGTAAGCCTCGGTTCTTTTCTGAGGTTCCTTCTATGATTAAGTGTGGGGTTTGGGTGATGCTATTCCACTTGATTCAAAAATTTCTTGTCCATGGCTACATTGTATCTTGCTTGTTTGAGAAGGCCATATGGCCATGGCTTGTTTTTACTTATAGTTATTTTTGGACAAGGTGTAGACCAATTGTAGAAAACTTGTAAGGGCCAATGTTCGTAACTTGATTTATCCACGGTAATTTATTTTGGACAGTCTTAGGGCTGTGACTTTTATGGGATTTTAATTATGTTTTAGAGAGGGTTTGAAACTCTTTTACATTTTGATTAAGCTCTAAAGGCTTACTGTGTTGGATAAATTTCAGTTTTTTTTAAGTTTAAACTAATAGAAATACTTTACTATTAAGATTACTTGTGTTTGATGAATGGATGGTTAAAGAATTTGGAAGATATTTTGTTGCTGTTTAAGTCCATAATTTCAATTTTATTTAGAAAGAGGAAAATGTTCAAGATATTAGTATTAAAACTAATTCTGAGTTCTTCTTTGTCAGTAAAAGATTTGTTTAAGAAAAATAATTAAAAGAGAAGGGTTTGTTAATACAACCCGAGCTCTACCGTGTAATTGGATTGGGAATATTTAATTTGTCTTTTCTAATATTATTTTAGTTTATACTTGATAAACAGTTCTAATACTATTTCTGTGTAATTTTTATTTTAATTTAGAACCCTACATTATTATTATTTAACTATATTGTGGTTATTATTTTATGTTTACTTCAGTGTTAATGAAAATTGCTTAGATGTTTTAATTCCAAACCTAAGTGATTACTGTAATTTATTAGTTACTCCTACTTATATTAATTTTTTTTGTTCCTATCTATATTAATTTCCTATTTCTGTAAATAATTAATAAATGTAGATATCTAAATTAAGTTTAAGCTTTTAAATCCAATATGTTCACTTTGTTAGGGTGATTCCATGAAGATGGGTAACACTTTTTGGCCAAATTTGGCGATGAAAACCTGATTTTTTACTCATGTGCTAAATAGAAGCCCTGAAAACGCATATATGCCATGTGAATTTTGACTTGCAGTAAAAAAACAAATTGTAGACTATTATGTTGGCTTCATAGCGATATTTTTTTAAAAATATTCCGATGTCATTTAATGTGTGAATTTTTTCATTTAATGAACTGTGTGACCTTAAAAATTTGAAGAAGCTAATAAGTGGCTCGTGTCCACGTAGAGTAATTCAATCTTGCATTAATAATTTAAAAAAAAATAAATATATGAGCATGATCTACATAAAATGCAGTGTGATGTGCATATTTTTTTGTTAATTTTTTTCGCATTATACAATTATTTAATATTTTTCGAAAGTGACCACATTCGATTTTAGCATCGTTTTAAACACATATTTGTCCACGTAAAGGAATTTTTTCTATTTTTCCAAAAATTGAAAAACCAAAGATACCCTTTTGAAGAGGACACATCGATATGTGATGTGTAAATTTTTAAGAATTTTTTGGCTGTGTATTTTTAACTCTGCGGATTTTTCTTTGAGCTGCTTCGAAGTTGCAGTGTGGTTTTCTAAGTATAATTTTTAGAAGTAATTAAAAAATAAATATCATATGAATGCCAAAATGTGTGTATGATACATCAATGGATAGAAGATTCATTGGTGAATCTATCGGTATCAACCCCGCTCAGTTATGTGCTAGGAATGGCAGGGTTTACACCTCTGCAAGGCAGAGGAAATTTTCCATTTGTTTGAATGAGGGCTAAGTCTGTTTTTTTAAGCCCTCGACCGAGGTATGAACCTCGATCGAGGTATCTAAATACCTCGGTCGAGGTATTTAAATACCTCGACCGAGGGTTTGTAAAGCCCGCAATACCTCGGTCGAGGGCTTGATAAAACCTTGGTCGAGATATTAAGACCTCGGTCGAGGGCTTAACAAGCCCTCGACCGAGGTGCGTTTTTTTGTTTTTGCCGAAATGCGCTTGCCAAAAAGTGTTACCCAGGTCCGTGGATTCACCCTTTAACAAGAACACAGTTACACATACTGTATAATGTCTTTTAATCAACATATATTTATAAAATTTTACAAATAGAATTTAGATAATAGAACTTTTTGAAAAATATAGAAATCTAATTGCTAAACAATCCTATCAAGATTCAACAGTTGAAAGTAAATAATTACATTCCTACACTTCATGACTTGATTTATTCATCATATTTATTTCCACCTATTGTACTAGATTACTACCTTCTCGAAGGTGTGGAAAAATACAGTCAGATATTTTTATTCATCAGTAAAATTAAGATAACCCTAAATCATTTATTCTAACACATAACTAAAACAAAACTTATAAATCCTAGATCATTAAAGGATTTAACTACTAAAAAATAATCATATAGATGCATCCAGTCCTAAATTTATACATTCCATATTTCCATACTTGCATAGAGGAGTTAGAAATAAAATGTAAAAGCTGGAAATATAGCATAGGAGACAATAGCTTAAGGAGCCCGTTCCTCCCAACCAACTACTGAAGATAGCTGAACTGCAAATCTTAGGACCCCCGATCCTGTCTACTGGTCAACCTGGTTGAAAGCCCTGGGTGAGAGAACTGGTTGAGAAACCTCTACAACTCCTCAGATTAATCAGCAGTAATATTTCTGCTTGTAGCAGTAAGAACTCAGCTCAAATCAGTATCACTAGTTCAGAACTTAAACACTTTTCACTCAAAAACTTTTGCTTGTCCCCTCCATCAAATTTCTTATGCACTAATTTCACTCAAAAATTTCACAAGTAAATAATAAGCAGCCTCAACTGAATTAAATGGGAAGTTTTATCAACATGCCGACGTCTTTTGGGTCAGTTTTCACTTAATGAGCCACCTACTCTTGTTCCACTTTCTCAGGAACATGACCACAAAAATAGGGAAGTTTCCTCCTACAACAGCTAGAAGTAGTTTGAGGATGCTGCCAAGTGTCAATCTGCTCTCATCCCGGCCTATTCGACCAAGTGGCCAGTAAAACACTCATTGAATAGCCTCCTTAAGTTGTTGTCTCATATTTCATTTAGTTAATAATAAAATATTCAACAATTAAATGCAATTATCCTTGACCCTACTTGGTCATTAATTACAAACTTTATAATAAAATTAAAACATAATGTATCCTAAAAACATAAAATGTTTTTTCAATTTGGGGTATGTGAGAGTCTAAAACCATCTCATTAGGGAATTGTTTAATTTCCTTCAGCTCGGTAATATACTGCACTTCAGATTTAGGTTTCTTGAATTCATCATGCAATCCCTTCTGAATCTCATCCAAAGTCCTTGCATTGTTCCCTTTTGGAACCTATATGAATCTCATATACCAATCAAGTGCATGACCCTAGATGATGGTCGCTAATTGGCCTTTCTTTACATCATCGTCTGCATTCTTTTGGGCAGTCTAGACTACTTCAAATAAGAACCAATATTTCTCTGGGTTATCTGTGTTGTTTCCATGGAACATAGATAGCTTCATATCATCACCCACCATCCTAAGCCTTCTTTCTACAAATGCTTCTTTACTATTGGATGTTTCTTGGCACATCGGACACGTCAACGCAGATTGCATATATATTCCTAAGTGAGGAGTAGTGCGCAGAGTGTGTACACTTTGCTAACGAGGTTTGACCTTTTTGTCATCTTGGGCGTAGCCTAGGTTTGTTTGCCCTCTTCATCATTGTAGGGTCACTTCGTTCCATGTGGTTATCCTTCATGGTATTGCATTTCGATCGCAATAGGACATTCCCCTATCCTCTGCCTCTTCTCCACTCGTAACCTTGCTCCTCCCCTTGTACAACCACTCTCTTCCTCAGTTTCCCTCATAGTCTCATCAAAACTCACACCCATATACCTCTTATATTTCCATTTGTCGCCCCTCTTCTATCATGGTGTTCACAGCCTCTGCACACCATATTTTTACTACTCGAGGCACATTTTTAGTATGCCCTTTTCACAAACAAGAATCTTGATTGACAATTGCAGATACAATAAGAACCTACCTCATGTTCCATTGAATAATTCTCATTCTGCTTCATTGTAGGACTTGTTGGTATCGACCACGAATTGTTGGGTGCTATAATGTCTTAATTAATTCACCTAATATTTAATTATCAACCGAGGTTGGTAAAATTTGAGTTGACACAAAGTATATGCGAAGGTATAGGGGTTCCTAGGGTGTCGTAGAAATATTTTAACAAAGAAAAGATCGAAATATCTTTCAAAATGAAAAACTGAGTCAAACTCCTATAAATTCAACTAGAAAGGTAATCAAACCAATCATAGTGCTAGACTAGAGTAGTATCAAGCTATACTACTCTACTCTATGGACAATTACTGAAAGATAAAGATATAAACAATACTATTATATTCTTTATGAACTATTCTACTTCTTAACAATTTCAAAAACTAACTATACAAGGAAGGATCATATCAAAAATCAACTATACATGCAATTAACAAATGTACATAATGGTTCAAACTAAACTATCTAATTCCACTCTCCTTGATTATTCTATGGATATGCATTCATCGTGAAGGAACTGGGGTAGGAGTAGTGTCAAAATGGCTTTCAAAAGAAGTGAAGAAACTAAATGGAATCAAATCTAACTTTACTTCTACAAATATGTGCAAAGTAAGGAATGTCCAATTACAGGTGATAGTAAACATGATGATCTATTCCATAAGAAACTAATTCTTCATTAAAAAGATATTATGAACAACTAACCTATTAAGAGACAAGATTATTTTTAAATATTACTTTCATAAATAACCAATTCTTATATGAAACAAATGTAAAGGAAATCTAACTTATAAACAAGTAGCAATCCTTAATAAAAGAAGTAAGTAGAATACTTAATAAAGAAGATTGAATTGGAAGCAAGTAGAAAACTTAATAAAGAAGATTGAATTATGAAGTAAGTAGAAAACTTAATAAAGAAGATTGAATAATGAAGCAAGTAGAAAACTTAATAAAGATAACTCTTTTAGTTCCTACTCTCTAAGTCTCTTTAGTCACCACACCTTGAAAGAAATAGGTCCTACTAATATAACCAATCTCCAATGTGCTAGTGTACTTCTCTAGAATTTTAACATGTCTAGACCTAAAATTAACATACACATGGATAAATAAAATCAAACTAAAGATATAATTACAAAGCATCACAATAATATTGAGGAAATAAATTAGAAACCACAATGATCCAAAACACAAGACATAACTCAAAACATAGGGTGAAAGGAGAGAAAAATAGGAATAAAACTTTAATAAATACTTTAAACAATCTGACCTAAGGATTTAATAATAAATATAACTATTATCTAAATACCACAGTCAAAATATAATAAAAAGGCTAAAGAAACAGGCTTAAAACATAGTAAAAACACTAAAGGCTGAATGAAGGGCTGGATAACAGATTGGAATATAGATCTAAATGACAGGCGGAACAGGTTGTTTGAATGAAAGTATACATGAAGAAAACACTATAATTTTAAGAAATGGTTAATCTAAATGATTTCGAGATCAGCTGATTCATGCATATGATAATAAAATGCAAAGGAACACGAATTAAACCTACTTAGTAATTAAATTCAATCATTAAAGTAACTTAAACTAATTCATAATTATGAAGAAATCATTACTCATTGCACTGTTTAACAAACTGAAATATAACCAAATGAATTTATAACAAAACATAAGTAAATAAAACAGAACCTACTGTAAAAAGATAACTTATGCTAATCTATAGTAATAAAAAGAAACAACTTCCTATCATAAAATAAAACAAACTGAAATGTGATTGAACTAAATCTAAAACTTAGAAAAAAGATGACAGAATCAAACCTAACTACAACAAAACTAAACCTACACAATTAAACTAACTAAATTCTATTTAATTGTAACAATGAAACCAAACATAAGGCTGAAAGGAAAGCTGGAAAGTAAACTAGAAACAAAGCTATGCGCGCAACCAGTTAGTCAACATTGGAAATGAAGCTACATTAACAACACAACAATATAATGTGATATATGCTACAAGAAATAATGACATGAACGATTATAGTAATTAAACTGGAAATGAAACTATACTAGGTACATGAAGGAGATAAACAAAATACACACAAGATAGAAACAGTTGATTGATGAGGGGCCCTCTCAGCATTCAAGGTGGAAACTTACTAAATGCTTAATTGAACATGATCATTTACAACATGAACGTAACTTCTTTAAAGTGCTGAACCTTACAATAGAGTTTCTCAAATTGACTTATCACATATGAAAATTATGTAACTAAGCACTCATGTTGATCAGGTTTATATGCTTCAGCCATACCGTCTAGATGACCAGTCTAAGTATTGGGCTGTATCATGGTTTGAACGGTAGACTAAACCATGGATTGGACAAATTTTCCCTTCTGGTATTTGGTGCGAGGTTGTGATAAGGGTACAAACTTAGCAGATACATGGATAATAGGGGTAGAACGAGTGGATGGACTCGCCTCCGATGTGTCATCGTCGAGATGAACAACATTGGGGATTTTCTTCTCTAAGGATGGGGATTGAATGGACTTATGATTATGGAGATGTCAAGGGCATTTTTGGATATTTAGATGAGGGTTAAGAGCTTTAAACACAAAGCTATCCAAATCTTGGTTCCGCTATTTAATTTGATCTAATATCAAGAGTTTAATCAAACTATGGTGATATAGGGTGCCCTTAGGGTTAATGATATTTTTCCTGACCGAGCTCGACATCTTCACTAGACTTCTAAGAAAATATAAAGGGAAATTAAGAAACTTCGGATCAAAGAAATTTTCTAGCAAATCAAGATGGCAAGATTTAAATACACTGAACTTAACTTCGCAAGTGATCAGATGGATAATGACATTCAAAGGGTTGATGTACTCTGGATTAATCTAGTTTTGGTGAAATCCCTTGATGCCTGCAACATGTCTGTATTCTGTTTTAAGGGTGAATTTATGGGATTCTCATGGAAGAAACCAGTGCTTGTGCCACCGAGTGCCCTCTCTAGGAAGCTTGGTTGTGAGCGCAATAGACTCCTCAGTTACTGGTAAGAAGGGATGGAAAACCCTTTCCTTATCTCCATCGAAACTCATCACAAAAAGTAGTGAAATGTATTCATCATACCCTTGTAGTAGGTGAAGAAATGAGTTCCACCCAGTGCGAAAAAATACCTCTCGGCACTCCCGGAACTCTGGCATTTGAAATATGTCTTGGTAGCTCTCAGGCTCAAAACAATTCGGCATGGTTCAAGAAGATAATAGGACACAAATTTTGTAGGGATTATAGGAAGAAAGTGGCTAACATAACTCTATAGGGATAATTAGTAAGTGAGAGAGATAGAGTAGAATTTTGCACGAAATTGATTTAAAACGTGCCTCATTAAATTGACCAAACGATCATGCAAAAGGATCGACACATGTAGGAGATCATGCCATTATGGTACTCTTGATACTTGCGCCATCAAGGACACCTATTTTAATGAGCTCATAAGGTTGCAATCCATTCAACCATGTCCAAAGTAAAACTTTGGACAGGTTGAACGTATGACTTAATATGAATGCATAAACCACATTCATAACCATAATAATCTTGATTTAACAAGAGGATCAACTATTTGATAGTTTACACGTGTGAGTGGGTAAGAGGATAGGGGTGATGGCAGAGTCATAATGACTGAAAAGGTCATAAGGTCATATCGAATCTATAAGGGGGTAAAACGAGATCACAAACATACAACATCATAGGTTGAGATTATTCATAATTCCCTTGTAGATGCCACTTAATAATCATGGTATGACTCAGCCGATTTTAAATTTTTTCCCAAACAAAATTAAGCTAACACCTAGACATAATCATTATTGCTATAATATTAGTTTTTATTCGAATCAGAATTTGGTTTTCCCTTCGGATGGATATTCAAACCTTCATATGGTACTGCATATGATCCTTCATATAGATTTTTTTTCTGTAAAAACATGCTTTATTCTGGATCGGATTGCTGCAAATTATCTTGAAAACATTTGTCATTTGTCCGAGATAAATAAAATTTTATATAAATAGTTAGAAAAATAAAATAAAATATAATCTTCATAGCATACTCTTCCTCCCGCAAACCAAAGATATGGCATGTCCTCAAGCCATACAAGAAAACTAAGTAATTTAAAAATATTTTACTATAGAGTTCTATCATGCTGTTATCATTTTTGCACTAAAAAGAAAATGAACTAGTAAAATGGAAATGATTCAGATATGTATATTTATCAGAAATAACAGTTCTTAGAAAGATCAAATGAATAATGATAGTATAGTTAAAAAATGCCATAGGAAAAGCTAGTCATCGATGCCTTATTGTAAATATTTCTTGTCATCTCAAGAATATTTTTGAGTTTACCCTAGAGTTTGTGAGATTCCATAGCGATGGGTCCCATTTCGAGGATAATCATATCCTAGATATTGATTGAATTAGATGGTCAGATCCAAGTCCAACTTACAACCATTCTCTAATGACATCATAAAACAATTGGCCTACACATGTATTTATATATATTTTGTTTTTTTCTTACAAATATATTTTCATTTTTTCCTGAACCATGTGCATAGTAGTGCGTTAACAAGATCTCTCTTACCCAACATTGACCCACTTCCAACAGGCCTATTCAGTACCCCGACGGGTTTATCTTGGTACCATGCAAGAATAGCCCCCCTTCCAGCAGGTCTGTTTAGTACCCCAATGGGTTTACTTGCATTTACCGAGATTCCTTGTTTTTAGATATTACTTAGCATTGACCCGCTGCCAGCAGGCCTATTCAATACCCCAATGGGTTTGCTTCGTATAATGATTTTGAGTATATGGAATTCAATTGGTACTAGAGCGTTCTAAGCCTAATAAACACATAATTCAAATTTAGAACTAAGCTTATAAGTAATTTTTATAATGGCCTTAATTATGGATCATGTCAAAAGAGAATAACTTAAAGCTGTTCTTTGACCTTTCATCCTATGTTCTACATGAAATGTCAGTAATGTTCCCCACAACCAGAAATTTCACTTACTTTCAAGTTACCAAAAAAATGCTTACGAGACAATTTTTGATAATAAGTATAGGATGAACTAGTAGTCCATAGGTATAAGATGAGAATATGAAGAACATGATAACTAAAGTAGGTCTTTCAAGTAACTGTTCTATTAAATCAGAAATGTACATGTCTGAATCAAAATACCATGTATAAAAGCATAACAAATCATAGAATAAATGGTTAGGGATGATATACAAAGAATTCTTTAATTGCACTATAAAATTCAATTTTGATAGTAACCAAAAAGAAAAAGTTAAGATATATTATGAGTCTTTTAAAGCACTTCCATTTTTAGATAATACTCCATGAGTTGCTTATGGAGATAAATTATTTTTAATCAAACTGCAACATCACTTGTTAGATGATTCCTATTTATTCATAACAAAGGAAAAATTCATAAGAATGAGAAAAAAGGAAAAAGAGTCTTTCTGCTTTAATTTGACAAAATTGCAAGAAATGATCTTGGGAATGCAACTTCTATATAAATGCAGTTAATTTGTTAGGAATGACTCTTAATTATTCATGTGAACAAAAACATATTTACATATATACAAGTAATGACAACCCAAAATAATATTAAGGATCAGGAGGAGAAGGAATAATTTCCTCTTCAACCAATTCCATCTCCTTTTGCTGCAAGAGATTTTGTACGGAATCCTGTTTAGATATTGGTTGATGGTAAAGTATAAGTCTGTGTCCATTTACTACAAAGGAAATTTGTGAACCATCAATTGTCTTAATTTATACTGACCCATTATCGAAATTTGTAACTACTTGATATGGACCCATCCAACGAGTTGTTAATTTCCTTTAAAAATTTTGTACCTTGAGTCACATAGAAATGCCCAATCTCCAGTATTAAATTTTTATTTATTTATAAATTTATCATGCCATTTCTTCTGTTGATTTTGTATTAACATTGTTCTTTGGAGTGCATCATGTCTAATTTCATCTAACTCATTAATCTGTAACACTTGTTGTTTCAATGCTTTGTCTAAATTCATACCTAATTGTGCTGCCATGTGAAAGGTCTTAACTTGAAATTTGATAGGTAAAAGGACTTGTTTTCCATACACTAACTCATAGGGGGTATGTCTAGTAGTGTTTCTCCATGTTATCCTATAGGCCCACAAAGCCTTCTGGAGTCTATCTACCCAATCCTTATGATGTAAGTGAATGGTTTTGGTTAAGATGGCTTCCAATACTTTATTGCTTGATTCTACCTAGCCATTAGCCTGGGGATGATAACGTGAGGATTTACAGTGTCGAATGCCATACTTTGTGGTGAGTTCTTTAATTAACTGAGAAGTGAATTAAGAGCCTTGATTTGTGACAATTTCTCTAGCTACACCAAATCGAGTGAATATTTATTCATATATGAATTCTACTACCGATTTCTCAGTGGCCCTAAACAAAGATTTAGCTTCTACCCACTTAGTAACATAGTGTGTGCAAAATAGGACATACTTCGTTTTACGAGACATGGGAGAAATAGGTCTTACAAAATCTAGAGCCCATTTCTCAAATGGCTCTATCATGACCTGAGGTTGTAAGGGAATCTAATCAGAAGATGTAGGTCTGCCCATTCTTTGGAAACTATTGCATCCTTTGACATATTTGGCAGCATCCTTGAAAATGCGTAGCCAATAATAGCCAGAGTGCTGCACTTTGTATGTCATCCGCTTATCATAGAAATGTCCTCCACATGGTCCATCATGGCATGCATGGAGGATATCCATCATTTCATCCTCCTGTACGCATCATCTAATAATAAGATCTGGGCCAGAACGGAATAGATCATTATCAACCTAGGAATAATTAGAACTCTGAACTATATGCGACGCTTCTCAAGTGGGGACAAGTAATTTGGCAATTTCCCAGTTGTTAAATAATTGATAATGTCTGCAAACCAAGGGTTTTGAACAGATACAGCAAATAGATGTTCATCAGGAAAAGTGTCGTCAACAGGTTTAGTACCGTCATTATGTAGAATACAAGAAAGAAAATCTGCTACTAAATTTTTGTTACCAGGTCGGTCAATGACGGTAATGTTAAATTATCATAATAAAAGAAGCCACTAAGTCACCCTACCATTGGTAATTGGTTTATTCATTAAAGATATGATGGAAGAGTGATATGTATGCACAAAAAATTCGTATCTTGTAATGTAATGGAGAAATTTATTAATAGAATAGACTACTGCAAAAAATTCTTTTTCAGTAATAGTATAATTCAACTCGGAAGGGGTCAAATTCTTGCTGATAAAATAAATGACATATCATGATAGGCCTTCGTTTTGGCCTCGGATTCCTCCTATGGTTTTATGAAAAGCATCAGTGGATATATGGAAAGGAAGGGACCAGTCGGTACCCCTCAGTATTGGTGCCACTAATAATTTAGTTTTTAATACTTCGAAAGCACTTTGACAAGATCCAGTCCATTGGAATTCTACATCATTTGTAAGTAGCTTAAACATTGGTGCAACTATTTTAGTAAAATTCTAAATAAAATGGAGATAATAGGCTGCATGGCTAAGAATGCTTCTCACCTCCTTTTTAGTTTTTGGAGAAGGAAGGCCAACAATTACTTTTATTTTTGGAGGATCCACCTTGATTCCTTGGGAAGAAACATGATTCCCCAAGACTATACCTTCTATTAATAACATTTTACATTTATCATGAATAAGGGCCATGTTTGTTTCTTGACATCGAATCAGGACCTTCTCAAGTTTATCAAGGGCCTCTTTAAAGGTATTACCATAGGATGTAAAGTCATCCATGTACACCTCTACACAGTCATGTATAAGATCAGCAAAAATTCCTAAAATTGCACGCTGAAAAAGTGGCAGGTGCATTACGTAAGATAAATGGAAAAACTCTATAGGTGTATGTTCCCCAAGAGCATGTAAATGTGGTCTTATCTTGATCCTCGGGTGCTATTAAAATCTCATTATATCCACTATACCCATCAAGAAAGGAAAAGTATTGTTTTCCTGATAGGGTATCTAACACTTGATCAATAAAGGGCAAAGGAAAATAGTATTTAAGAGTGGCCTTATTTAACTCTCTAAAAAAAAGAAAACAAATACGCCACTTCCCTGTTACTTTCTTTGGGACTACCATTAGAGGAGACACCCATTTACTGTCGAAGATAGGATAGATGAAACCAACATTGAGAAGTTTCTGTAACTCCTCTTTTACTATAGTTTTTAGAGCAGGATTCAACTTCCTCTGAGGCTTTCTCACAGGTGGAATGGTTGGATCCATGTAGATATGGTGAATACAGGTGTTAGGGTGTATACCTTTCATGTCAGTGTATTCCCATGAAAATGCACCAAATTGGTTTTTAAGGATCTTAAGAAATTGTTCTTGTTGGCTCTCAGTTAACCTTGCATTTATGTGTAAAACCTTTCTAGGGATAACTTCACAAGGTATAGTATAAGGCCCTATGTGCTCTTCAATTGTAAAGACACATGGTGTTTCTATGAATGCTAAGAGATCCATATTTTCTTGAAAATCATCTACAAAGATCTGAATGAGTTGGGAAAAAGACTACAGAAAATTGATACAAGTTGTAGAAGAGATAAACTGGTTTAATACATTCTCAGTAGTTTGCTCCTGAAGTGCCCAGGAGTAGTCACTAGGAAAGAAGAGATATTCAATATTTTCATCCCCAAAGGGGAAATCTAACCACCACAATGTTTCAGTGACAATTTTTTTCTGGGGGATATAAAATAGGTCTCTATGGATAAAACCCATTTGAAATGGTCATGTCCCCATCCCTACATCCTATAAAGGCGTTAACAGTGGCTGACCATGTCTCCCTAAGATAATATGATGTCCTTTAGAAGGATCCTTTGATTTTATGACCATAAAGTCGACATGGTATTCCCGTGAAGCTATTGATACAATAATATCATTTAGGACTTCAGCAGGTCTTACCATGGTATGGTCTGCTAGTTCTAGGATTAAAGGGGTAGGTCAAAGAAACTGCCCCAACTGTAAAAATTTTAAAAATATGGTGGTAATCATATTAATGGAATATCCTAAATCGATAAGTGTATTTTCTATGGTGTTATTATTTACAATCACAGTTACTATTGGGGCCCTCGGATTTGTATATTTTGCAATCTGAGATTGGTCTGTCATACACTCAAACATCTCTCCTATAACATGAATTTTGAGGGGGTCTTTTTGCTTCTTTCCTAGGCACTAAATGCATAGTTCCTTTATTACCTTGTTGTAAATTGGTATATCCTTAATAACTTGTAATAGAGGAATTTTGACATAGATATTCCTTAATTCGTTCATAATGTCATACTAGGGACGGACTATGAGTTTTTCTATTGCTATTCCCTCCGGAAATGGAAAAATCCTTTGTTCCTGAATGGGTTCTTATTGAGGATGGGTATGCACTGGGATCTTTGGAATATCCATATCCTATAGAATAGCATCATTCATGACTTCATTTGAATCTTCTTCGTCATTATCTTCATGGATGATGACTGATGACTTGGGTCTGTCATTTACAACTCTTCCAGATCGTAATTGTATCTCATGTATAGGTATAGTCAAAATGATGTAGGATGAAAGAGTTTGCAACTCAATGCTATTAAGAGCTTGAGATGGGTTATTATTCGGATTAGGTATCGGTTGTGTAGGTAACAAAGTGGGTTGTGGAGGGTTTGTATTTTGGAAGTGATGAGGTTGTTGTGTGATAAGGGGAATTGGAGGCACAAACCCTGGTAAAACATGTTGGGTATTAGCTGAGTGTTGAGGATACATGTGTTTAGGTGCAAATACAGGTGGTGGTTGAGTGTAGGATTGTCCCCTCCACCCTTGTGTCCTATATTGTTGTTGAGTAAAATGAGGAGGAGAAGGATACTAGGGTGGCCAATGCTACCAACTTGTAGTGTTCCACTGTTGAGGTGCTTGGTAAGGTTGGTAATAAGGTGGAGGCTGTGGTGAAAAATTTGGATAAGGTGGTGAATACCTTAGTTTCTTAGGATGCCTCTTGGATGTTTCACCAACATCCCCACTCTTGTATATGGCTTGTAACCCTGGTAATGATGGGAAATCGTTCGTTGGATTCTCCTCCATACATATGTGACATACAGAGATGTTATTTAATGGGAATTCCCATTGGGGATGTTTAGTCCTTCATCTTGGACATAAAGTACTCATCGCTGCTCGTTCCTAATATTTCCTTTTCTTATCTTGTAATTCATCTAGTTGGGAACCTTATTGGTGAAAAATATTAAACAATTTATAACATATATCCAATGATTTAATTGTCAACCCGCAGAGAGCATAAAGTTGTGAGGTACAGACAAAATATATACAGGGACAGAGTATTGCTAACTTAATCTAATATTCTAGGTGACTGAAATAAAAAAATACATGCAACTGAAATTGAATTAAGCATGCAAAAGTAGGAAATGACATGAAAAGAAATATAATCTAGAAAAGCAGGAAATTGCGTGAAAGAAATCTAATCTAAGAAAGCATAAAATTACATGAAATAAACTAATTGAAAATAATCAACATGTGAGCCCACGACAAATCCATGTTGACAATGCATAAGAAAGAAATCACTGACAAATCTATACTAACAATTCATAAGAAAGAAATCACTGAAATTCTATATTAACAACTCATAAGAAATAAACTCAAATTAACATGAGAGAGTAAAAGGATTTGCATTAAGAATCATCTCCATTACATAACAATAAAAAATCCACTCTATGACTAAATATAAACTATTCTCTACTTCCACACCACTAGAGAGATCTCTAACAAAATGAAGAGAGAGCCCTCTTATTTATACATGAATTCAAGATAACTAATCCATAATTACAGATCCACTATTCTCTCAACTTATCCCTCAAAATTCTCTAACATACCCACTTTTCTCTAAACTTATCCATTCAAATCCTCCAACAATTATTTGATGAGATATTCTCTCCACATTTCCATGATCTTCTCCTTGAAATTATCCCACATCTTGAAGATGAAATTCGAATTTGAGGCTAGGTGGTGACTTTTGAGCTTGTTAAAGTCTTCAAATATACTTGTAATAATAACCAAACTCATCCAACTTTATGGTATAATGAAAATATGTTATTTTTCTGAATAATTAACCACAAATTCACTCAAAATACTAAAAAATAAATGTTTTGGAAAATGGTAATATAAATCCATATGTATTATCAAAGTCATGGATATTAATGGTTTTATGGAAAGATAGAATAGGAATAAGGTGACAAATGGTATATGAAATATAATTAAATGTGTTATTTATATGACTCAACATTCTCCCCAACTAAATGTGTTTCATGCCCTCATGCAACTATATATAAGATTTTTGGCTTTGCATAATGATGTTTGTAACAATAACTCATTCCATGATGTGAAATGTATAAGTAGCAGCTGATTTTTTTTCTTTTCTTTTTTATATATATTTGTGGCTGGTTCTTGTGTGACAACCATAACAAATGTTGGTTCTTGTGTTAACAACATTTATTTCTTTCACTTGTATTTTTGCTGCAATACATAGGATTTAAAAGTATGCATTCACTGAAAATGATAAGCTATCAATGTATTTTAGAAATCCTTTTGTTCATATTATGAATCATGCCAATATATATAGCAATGTATTTTTATCAATGTGTAACAAAGCATAGTTTGGGAAAGACATGTTGGTTAATGGTAAATGAGATGATGAATATGTAAAATTGTAATGAATAGTCCCCCCCTCCCCCCCCAACTTAAGATGTATTGGGTTTTATAAAAAGGACAAAGGAAATGTGATGAGGGAAATTTCCAAATCCATTCATTTTCTAGCATTTTAGGAATTACATGGTTAAATATTAGAAAACAACATACCTCCACTTACCCAAAAAGTTGATGAACTTATGCAATAGGAATGTTGTTGATATTGTTGCATCATAGAGTGTAAAGTGAAGAAATCTGAATTGTTTCTTGGTTGGATGAAGTAAAAGATGAAAGCTAAAAGTAGAACTATGGTAATCTCATATGGCTGAAGTATGCTTCTATAAAACTACTCATGGAGTCATGTAAAGTATATAGTATTCACCTGCTACAAAACCTGATGGTACAATTCTTACCATGCAAATAAATTTGTCACTATCGAGCATGGAAGAAGTCATTGGATTACCGACCATTAATGGATGTCATTAACCAATGCAAGGCAATCTCACCATTGATGTCAATGAGTGTCAAGGTACCTAAGTACAATGTGCAGAGTGTGAATAAATGAGCTGATGTTGAGCCACTTGCAAGATTTAACGATCAAGGGACATTGATGTATTCCCATGATTATTGGTAAGAGAACTTTCTATTAAGGATTGCAAGCCTCAAGGTACTAAAAATGAACTCTAGTATCTATCCCAAATAGTGTGGTGAGGTCAATGGGGCAAGACTTGTTGAAATATAGTCCTTAAGGAATCCCACATTAGTCAACATGAGTTGTACATAATGAGTGGTAGGACTATAGATGAAAGATATGAGAGCCAAACAATTTTTATGGAAGGGGTAACAAAGCAATGTAGTCATGGAAAGGAAGCTAAATGGTTTTATTCAGAAGGACAAAGATAAACTAAAAATGAGGAAAATGTGTGTGACTCAGAAAGGTGGACATGCGGAAAGTTATGGTGTATAAGGCAGAAAAAATAGACTCTAACATGGATGATGAATAAGCTTGGAAGGAAAAAAGGTGAGTAATCATCACATGGTGTAATTGATTTCTTAAAGGCTTCTTTGTGGCAGCAAAATGTCATGACATATATAGTGGAAACTCAACTTCTTCAAGCTTTCAATGGAACATTTTTTCTGAAAATTTTCAGCGATTCTGGAAACTACTTCTGCATGCCATTCATTTGTCTTTAAACCTGCAAAAGGTTAGCATTTCCTTGCAACAAACTTATGAGAGCATTGAAAATAAATGAAATTATGTGCTCAACAAAAGTTAAAGAGAATAAATAAAATGCTCTTATACCTAAAAGTAGCAATGCATATTAAGCAACCCTTCTTGTCAAAACTTGTTTCTGAGTGACTTGCACAAACAAGTTAGCACAACAATCATAAAATTCTAAGAAGATTCCAAGTTCATTTATAATTTATAATTTTATGATTTTATTTGTTACCTAATACTTTTTATTTATTGATATGTTTTTAGTTTTCTTTAATTTTATTGTATTTCTATATATTTTAGTTTTTAGTTTTTGTTACCTAATAAATTTCTATATATACATATATATATAGATAGATATTAATATAAATTTTATTATGTCAACGTGTTGTTGTTTTTTCTAACGTTTTTAATTGTTTTGCAATAAAAACAAAAAGTGATTGGAACAGAAATCAGAGTTTTTACATCTTCCTTTTACAAATATTAATGTGTCCTTATGTAATGATTGAGCAATAGAGAGAGAGGGTCGACCCTTTCAGTGGTTGACCCCTCTAAAAGCAGATTATCTTAATGATCTGGAATAGAGAAGAGTGTGCAAACAAGCAATTTCTATGGTAAATTTTGTAGCTTGAAACAAACACTTAATATGAAAGAAATGCAACTTGATATCTCATAATTTGTTATTGCATAATCACTCACAGGCATAGTTTATATTGAAACAAACACCTACCTCCCCAAAACCGAAGATGTGCCAAGTCCCACTGTGCAAAAATAAAAGTCAAGAAGAAGGCTTAGTTGCGACACCAAGTGCTTTCGTTTTCAAAGACACATATTAATTTTATTATTTTATGTTTTTCTTAGATTACTTTTTATGTTTATATTTTGTTTATTTACCTATTGTTAATTTGTATTTTTATATATTTTTAATTTTTGTGTTATTGTTATAGTAATATTTTATTATTATAATAACACCTTTTATTATTATGGTTGACTTTATTTTTTATTTACTTAATGTTTTTTTATACATATATTTTTAAAATTTTTATGATGTTATAATAAAAACAAATGTTTTTATTTATTTATTTACAAAACCCTTCTATTATTGTTTATATATATATATATATATATATATATATATATATATATATAATTTCAGTTATTTACAAAATGAATAAATAACATATTTGTATGCTTTTTATTGTGTTTTTTCCTTCTTTTTTAATTTTGATTAGTTTTTATATATACACTAATTGAAGTTTTATTTAACAAAAATAAATAAATAAAATATGTTTTATTTTTTATTTATTTTTTGGTTATATAAAGCCCTATTTTAAAAAAATGAGAACAACGAGAATATTTTATATATGTATTAATTTTATAACATTTAATTGATTTATGTTTTTAAATGAATCAAATAAAACAATGTATTATTATTTTCTTTTTAAGTTGGTTGTATATTTTTTTTTATACCTTTATTATTATTCATAAAAACAAAAACAAGAAATTAACAAACTCCATTATCTTGTGAGATGGAGCACATGCCATAAGAACCAAAACATGGAAAGCCATAAGAAATATCGTCAAATAAAGAAATTAACTATAAGCCATAAGTTTTAACACCATATAGTATTGCGTGAAAGCTCATGTATTATCCATATTCAATTTAACAAGGGTAATTAACCTATTAATTCCCAGAACCTAATAGAGCAACTGAGTGAGACTCGTAAAAGGGTAGAAGTATCAACCTACGAGCATAAAGCTGTTAAAGCTAAAAGTAATGGATTCCATCCTGCCTGTAATTTTAAAATTAAACTAAATGGAATTTATTTTAAAAGACAATAATCCAATTTTTATTTCCCCCATTTTTGTTTCTACAGAGGACTGAGTAATAATAACATAGCTAATTTTAATCTCTATGTTCATGGGCCTTTAATATTTCGCAGTCCCGGGGCTAGTCTATGATTCAATATCTCTTCGATTTTGAAGTTAACGGGCTCAAAAACTCATGAAAATTGTACCCATGGAGTCTATTTTTCTAATGGGTAATCTATTCCATTATTTTGCAGAGCTTATCATACCATGAATACGCTTTCTCTAAGGTGATTTGTAGTTTTCCAATTGATTTTGTGCAGTTACATCAGGTCATTCTAAATTTGTAGTGGCATTATTGCAGTGGGTTTATTATCCTTCATTCACATTTGGATTTTAGGGTTTCTTTATTTCCACAACACGATAGTACCAACTACTTCTGGTGTTTCTCTGGAAACTTCTCCAATGCTGACAAATTATTACTATGTGTGTCAAATGAGGTTTGTTAACTGGAGAGATACACTAAGCACTGAATAGTTGAAACGGTAAATTGGTGATCGCATTTAAGGTAGGTGTTTAATGTATTGGAAGAACTTGCAACACCTTTCAACCTAGCTCGATCCAAATCATTGATGTACACATCATCGTTTTTATCATTGTGAGAATTGAGGTCGATAAAATTAGAAACTATAGAAACAACATGTGCAAGTAGACATTTCAAGAAGCTCAACATGGAGTGTATCAACTACAAGTACCGAAAGCATCATAGCTATAATTTTTTCTATTGGCTTGCACTTATCCGTGCTATATATTAGAACATCACTGAATACCCATATTTGATATACCTTTATATCTGCCCTATATTTGCTAAAGTAACTGGTTGTATTATACAAGTACCTACCCATGAATTCATATTTGCCTAAGCAACTAAAAACCACAATTAACCAAGCCAATGACTAGATGAAGTGGATCAGGAGAATATCCATGAGCAGAAGCCATCTATGGTATAGATAGGTACAGAACGTTGTTTCTATCTCCACAACATTCTAGCATAGTTAAATTTTGGGGGATAGTGCTTGACCTATCAAATAATCGTGGGAGGCATCAGATTAGCCTTACTGAATATGCGAACATGGCTTATTGGACCTTATCGCTGGTGGGAAACGATATACTAAAATTGATCCGGATGTGTGCTTCAAAGGCTGCTTCATAGACATCAATTTAAAAGGAGTTGGATAAGGAGGATAATAATATAGTGCTCTTAGATACCTCTCTCTCTAGCTACTAAACCACTATGACCTTCGGTACTACAACTTGTTTGATTGGCTTCGATATTGGTATTTTATGGGTATAGATCTAGTTAAGATGCTTCTATCTTAGCTACCGGTACTAGTTATTATTTTTTAAATCCTTCACATCCATCCATGATAAGAGTTCATGGAATTTTCTAAAATAAAACCGACCACATTAGAATCCTGATAGGAAGCTACATATGCCAACCAGTCCTGATCAAGGCGAGATAGAAACAGGTGGAAATGCCCTTAGATCTTCCTTAGCCATATTCCACGCATCAGTTGTCTAGTGAGGCAGTTATGAAAATTATTTTATGTGGATGAAATTTGGAACGACTCAATAAAAAGTGGGATTTGGTTACAAAGATTGCACTTCTGTTAGAGAGGGATCCCAAATATCTCATAGGATAAATATTTGAAATTGCCATGAGCGATTCTGTCCTCTAATGTTAACGCAAGGAGGCATTACACCTGCTCTACGAAATGAGACCGGTGCGAATCTGTTGCGAAAGGAAATGGATATGAGGCAAACCAATGCCCCAAAAGGATCGGTTAGATAAGAACGTGTGGTGTGTTCAAGTGGACCGTGAAGTATCTCTGGAGTAGATCTCAATGAGAAGACAGGCACAAAATATTCATTTCTTCTAGTACAGGAAGGACCGTTTCATCAACGACCTATGATAGCTAAAAGGGAAATCATGAATGGACTTGTTTATCATCTAAAGGCTTCATATCCATATAGGAATTCTTACTTGTGATCCAGAGGCTCTCATTTGTAGTTCATTATTCAATAGTTTAATCGTTTTTATTGAAAATGTTTTATATTTGCATGTTTTAGTATGGAAGGACGAATGCATAGATCGAAAAATAGGTCGAAGGATGAAATTGTTGCGATAGGTTTGCAGGTTGGGCATGAAAGATTGTTTGTAGGTTGCACATGAAAGATTGTTTGTATGTTCCAAACGAAAGGTTGTTTGCAGGTTTCACATGAAACGTTGCTTGCAGATTTCGCCATTGGATTGCGTGGAAAAGATGGAGTGTATAGGCACCACCTAGGGTTTAATTTTTTATTTTATTTTTGGTTTTCTATGTTTTTGTTTTATTTTTAAATGTTTGCTTGCTTTAAAGTTTTTTGGATGGAATTTTTTTTTTTAACATTTTGATTCCTAAATGTTTTAGAAAATCTAAAACTAGAAAAGTTTAATTAAAAACAACAAAAACTGTAAAATGTTTTAGGAATTTGTTTCTTTTAATTTTAAATTATTCCTAGAAAATATTAAAATCATTCATATAAAGAGAATTTAAATTCCTAGCAAAAATAAAAATTTGTGAATGGAAATCAGAAAACAAAATTTCTTTTTAATTCTAAAATGAGTTTTTATGCTGCAAAATTAAAAAGTGTTTTTTTCTTTTCTTTTAATTTATTCCTAAACTAATTAAAAAATGAGTTTAATTTAAAACACTAATTGAAAATAAAGAAACATTTTTCTAATTAAATTATTCCTAAAGCTAAAGAAAATAATTCTCATGTAACTAAAAATATAATTGCTAACAAGACTACACAAATCATTTAAAAATTATTTAAAAGTAAAACTAGAAATTAATCTTGAAACGAAGAAATATTTTTGTGTTATTTTTTTTATTCATTTATTTTTTCAAATTATTCCTAGTGCAAAATTTTAATTCCAAACTAAAAATGATAAAAAAAACAACAATAAAGTGAAAAATAAAACCTACCTAATTGAAATTTGCAATCATCTAAGTGTAATGAAATTGCCAATGTAGTCATCTATGTAACAAAACTAAACAGAAATTTAAATCTAATTTTACAAAATGAAATGTATGATATATAAAAATATGCGAAACGAAGTGCTGAAAATGTAAGTTAATGAAATAAAAGCAAAAGCAAAACTGATTTAAACTAGTAATTACCTCAAACCATTGTTCGATGCAGATTTTGTTTGCATGGTCTATTTCTTTGTCTCGATCACTCAAACTCCCTTCTTCATCCTTCTTGATTTTCTACTCACATAATTGTGCCTCATCTGATGTGCATAATTCTTCAAATGTTGATTATTCTTTCACTTCAGGAGTAGTAAATCTTTTAGCTGCTATCAAGATCTCATTTTCTTGAGAAGAGGAGATCCTTGCTTCTTCTAGGAGTTGAGAGAGTTGATCTAGACTTATGCTCATCCTAAAATTATTTTATTGAAGAGAAAAAAATAAAAAATGAGTACATGACAAACGCAAAAAAAAACAGTACAAAATGAATTAGTACAAAATGAGTGCAAAAACAGAAATAAAAAGTGCACAAAAGTCAGTACAAAACAAAAAATGAACAGATACAAGATTAAAAGCAAGTTAGTATGAAATAAAGGCTATCCCCAAAAAATGAAAGCAATCCAAACATTATACTACAAAAAGGAAAACTTGCGTAAAAACAAACTCGCATTTGCCAAAAATGAAAAAATACTTTGCAGAAAAATAAACACGCTTGCGGAAACAACAAGGCTTTGGGGTGACCCACTAAAGTGGATGCGTCTGGTTGTTACACCACGAAAATTCCCTACTTAAGTCATCCTTGTGTCTTACCATATCCCCTCCCCCTTTCTATATAATAAGAAGAAAATAAACTATCTACCTATCTAAACTCTGATCCCTTTTAGCACCTCCCCCACAATGGCATCAAAATGTTGGTGAAAAATATTAAACAATTTGTAAAATATATCCAACAATTTAATTGTCAACCTATAGAGAGCATAAAATTGTGAGGTACAGACAAAATATATCCAAGGGCAGAGCATTTATAACTTAATCTAATATTCTAGGTGACTGAAATAAAAAATACATGCAACTGAAATTGAATTAAGCTTGCAAAAGCAGAAAATGACATGAAAATAAATCTAATCTAGAAAAGTAGGAAATTGCGTGAAATAAATATAATCTAAGAAAGCATAAAATTACATTAAATAAACTAATAGAAAATAATCAACATGTGAGCCCACGAAAAATCTATATTGACAATGCATAAGAAAGAAATCACTGACAAATCTATACTAACAATTGATAAGAAAGAAATCACTGAAATTCTATACTAGCAATTCATAAGAAAGAAACTCAAATTAACATGAGAGAGTAAAAGGATTTGCATTAAGAAATCTCCATTACATAACAATAAAAAATCTAGTCTATGAATAACTCTAAACTATTCTCTACTTCCACACCACTAGATATATATCTAACCAAATGAGGAGAGAGCCTTCCTATTTATACATGAATTCAAGATAACTAATCCATAATTACAAATCCCCTATTCTCTCAACTTATCCCTCAAAATTCTCCAACATACCCATTTTTCTCTCAACTTATCCCTTCAAATCCTCCAACAAATATTGGATGATATATTCTCTCCACATTTCCATGATCTTCTCCTTGAAATTAGCCCACATATTGAAGATGAAATTCGAATTTGAGGCTAGGTGGTGACTTTTGAGCTTGTTAACGTCTTCAAATATAGCTGTAGTAATCACCAAACTCATCCAACTTTAAGGTATAATGCAAATATGTTATTTTTCTCAATAATTAAGCACAAATTCACTCAAAATACTCAAAAATAAATGACTTGGAAAATGGTAATATAAACCCATATGTATTATCAAAGTGGTGGATATTAATGGTTTTATGGAAAGATAGAATAGGAATAAGGTGACAAATGGTATATGAAAGATGGATAAAATGTGGTATTTTTGTGACTCAACAAACCCATTTCTCCTAAAATAACAGTTTTAAAATTTTCCAATATGTTTCCTAATTCCATGCTTGTAACTCCTCCTGATCTGGGAGTATTTCCTTTTAGATTTCTATTAAAGGCTTCCACAAAGTTCTCCCGACTTTCCCCCTACTCCTAGAGTAATTTCTACATATCTCCACAATTTGTCCAAAAGGTTTATGAGAGATATCATTGGATGCCATTAGATTAAGGCTTTCTACCAGGTCTTATGAGATCCCTTTAAGGAAGAGTGTAAGTACTACGTAATCTTGATGGTCATTATGTTTATATTTATGTAATATATAGATAAACATTTCGAGATAGTCTTCCAAGATCTCATCTTCGAGTTGTTGTATCTTAAAGATATTGTTTCGAGAGTCTCTTGGTTTGCAATACTCTTGTTATTTTCGTAAGAATGTATTTTTCATATCTTCCCAAGTCCTGATACTAGATTATCCTAATCCCATGAACCATCTTAACACAGATTCTTTCAGTGTATCTGAGCAAAGTTTTAATTTATGGGAATCTTGTAGATAGTTATAACTTCTACAGAGGATGTCAAACTCGAACAAAAATGTGTCTAGCTCTTCATTATTTTTCACATAGAAAGTAGGTAAGGAGGAAGGAGGGATGTTCTTCATATTTATATCTTGCGCAGTGTCTAAAATAGGGAACCCGAAGGTAGTATCAGTTCATTTTTCTCCTTCTTCTTCATCATTTCTAACCTCATCATTATCTTCATTATCTCCCCATTGCTCCATGTAGGTTTGCTTCCTAAAGAGTGTGAACCTAGGAGGCTCCTTTCGAGGTGATAATGGGATATTAGATTCTATAGGAATAGTATGTGCTACTATGGAGGTTTCTATCTATGAAATTTGTTGAGCCACCAAATAGGGCTTGTACCTAGTTATGATCAATGAAATCAACAAAGTTAGGATCCCCTACTAATGAGAAATTTTTATTGTTAGGTTTCTGTACTAGTGAAGGGTTGAGGGTTTCTGAAGGTTGAACCTTGTGAATTTCTTCAGCAATGGGTTCTCGAGGGCTTCCCACCAAGATTTATTCCATGTCTATGGTTTCTCCTATTAAGTATTTAGGTTTTCAGCTAGAACTACTTCCTATGTTGGTTCTCTAATACCTTTCTGATGAGTTAATGGTTGAGGTATTTTGTCCCCCATAAAGGTCAGTAGGGATTTTAATAAGGTTTTGAGAATTATCTCTAATGTATCTACCCTTAGAATCTCTAGGTATGTTCATGAAAAAACAAACTAAAGGGAAACCTATGCTACTAATACCACTACTACTGGATTTCGGGGCACCTGTTATAATAGATGCACAGGTTCTTACCTCTCGTCTTACTGCTCCGCCACCACCAGCCTATTACTAAACTTCATAAATGAATTCTACTTATTCTACCTTATTGAACAACTATCCGACAATGATGCCAAAAATGTTGGGTGGTATAATATACTAATTAATTCACCTAATATTTAATTATCAACCAAGGTTGGTAAAATTTGAGTTGACACAAAGTATATGCAAAGGTAGAGGGGTTCCTAGGGTATCGTAGAAATATTTTAAAAAAGAAAATATCAAAAGATCTTTCAAAATTAAAAACCAAGTCAAACTCCTATAAATTCAACTAGAAAGGTATTCAAACCAAACAGAGTGCTATACTAGAGCAGTATCAAGCTATACTACTCTACTCTATGGACAATTACGGAAAGATAAAGATATAAACAATACTATTCTATTCTTTATGAACTTTTCTAATTCTTAACAATTTAAGAAACTAACTATGCAAGGAAGGATTATATTAGAAATCAACTATACATGCAATTAACAAATGTACATACTAGTCCAAACAAAACTATCTAATTCCGCTCTCCTTGATTGTTCTGTGGATATGCATTCACTGTGATTGGAACTGGGGTAGGAGTAGTGTCAAAAAGGATTTCAAAAGAAGTGAAGAAACTAAATGGAATCAAATATAACTTAACTTCTACAAATATGGGCAAACTAAGGCATGTCCAATTACAGGTGATAGTAAACATGATGATATATTCCATAATCAAAAGATTATTAATTAAAAAGATATTATGAACATCTAATCTATTAAGAGACAATTTTTTTTTAAATATTACTTTCATAAATAACCAATTCTTATATGAAACAAATGTAAAGGAAATCTAACTTATAAACAAGTAAAAGACCTTAATAAAAGAAGTAAGTAGAAAACTTAATAAAGAAGATTTAATTGGAAGCAAGTAGAAAACTTAATAAAAAATATTGAATTATGAAGCAAGTAGAAAACTTAATAAAGAAGTTTGAATTATGAAGCAAGTAGAAAACTTAATAAAGAAGATTGAATTATGAAGAAAGTACAAAACTTAATAAAGATAACTCTTTTAAGTCCTACTCTCTAAGTCTCCTTAGTCACCACACAGTGAAAGAAACAGGTCCTACTACTATAACCAATCTACAAAGTGCTAGTGTACTTCTCTATAATTTCAACATGTCTAACCCTAAACTTAACATACACAAGGATAAATCAAATCAAACTAAATATATAATTTCAAAGCATCACAATAATATTGAAGAAAGAAATCAGAAACCACAATAATCCAAAACAGAAGACATAACTCAAAACATAGGGTGAAAGGAGAGAAAAATAGGAATAAAACTTTAATAAATACTTTAAATGGTATAACCTAAGGCTTTAATAATAAATATAACTATTATCTAACTACCATAGTCAAAATATAATTAAAAAGCTAAAGAAACAAGATTAAAACAGATTAAAAACACTAAAGGTTGAATGAAGGGATGGATAACATACTGGAATATAGATCTGAATTACAGGTAGAACAGAATGTTTGAATGATAGTTTGCATGAAGAAAACACTAGAATTTTAAGAAATAGTTAATCTAAATGATTTCGAGATCAGTCGATTCATGCATATGATAATAAAATGCAAAGGAACAAGAATTAAACCTACTTAGTAATTAAATTAAATTAGTAAAGTAACTTAAAATAATTCATAATCATGAAGAAATCATTACTCATTGCACTATTAAACAAACTAAAATATAACCAAATGAATTTATAACAAAACATAGGTAAATAAAACTGAACCTACTGTAAAAAAATAAATTATGCTAATTTATAGTTATAATAAGAGAGTGCTTCCTATCATAAAATAAAACAAACTAAAATGAGATTCAACTAAATCTAAAACTTAGATAAAAGCTGACATAATCAAACCTAACTACAACAAAACTAAACCTACAGAATTAAACTAACTAAATTCTATTTAATTGTAACAATGAAACCAAACATAAGGCTGAAAGGAAAGCTGGAAAGTAAACTGGAAACAAAGCTATGCGTGCAACTGGTTAATAAACTCTAGACATGAATCTACATTAACAACATGAGATTATAATGTGATCTATGCTACCAGAAACAATGAAATGAATGATTATAGTAATTAAACTGGAAATAAAACTATACTAGTTACAGGAAGAAGATAAAGAAAATACACACAAGACAGAAACCGCTGGGTGATGAGGGGACCTCTCAACAATCAGGGTGGCAAGTTTTGAAATGCTTACTTGAACACAATCATATATAGCATGAACATAACGTCTATTAAAGTGCAGAACAATATTACAGAGTTTCTCAAATTGGCTGATTACATATGAAAATTCGCTAACTAAGCATTCGCATGGAGAATGATATATATATTGTTTACAGAGGTGAGCAGGTCGACCCTTTAGTGGTCAATTGCTCTCTAAATTTAGTCAACCATTATTGAAATCAACTGTTCACATGCCAACACATATCATTCCTTCTTCTCCTTCGCTTGTTGATTCTGCATCGTGCGTGATGTGGCATGAAGTTTCTCTTTGGCGTGGACTTGTGGCGTGGTGTCGAGCATAGGAGCACGATGAAGAGTCTTCTAGAATGAGGATCGCTCTACCACCAAGACGCATGGATAATAGGCAGTTTGCAAACTGTTCCATCCTTTAACGTTGGGAATATATCATCAACAATGCGTGGTTGGTTTAGCGGGCTGAATGGTGAGATGGACAGTGAGATGGATATGCTCTATGCATATCTAGGGTGGATACATTGTCTATTCATTGGCTCATTGAAGACTATGATCTGCAATAAAAAATTAAGCATGAAACATATATCAAATATCATTGAATTAACTAATAAAATCATGAAATAACAAGAATGAACCAGAACTTGCATAAATCCAAAATATAGTCATACCTGGGGCTAAATAGTGAGCTGTATGACAGAAAACATGCCAAAAGGTGACAAAACATATGTCAAACATGTAAATTAATAGCCGAAAATGATGACAAAACTGGGATCAACATAAACTAGATGATTTATCCTTCCAAAATACTATCCAACCTAACATCGATAGCCCACAATGCCTTGTTGTCAGTCTCTTGTAGTTCGTGAATTATCTTAGGGGTCCAAGACATCGGCACTCTTCCCTGGAAGTTGCGCTTCTTGTAGGTGAATCATGCTAGCCACTCGTATAATATGATGGGAATCTCGCAGAAAAAAAAAATTGTGAGGACCATCATGTATGTACCTTGCCAACCATCCATTTGTTGTCAACTTCGGGTTCTGTTTCTTGGCCTTAGCAAATTCTCACAGTTTTAGGTCAAACCAATCTTCAATCTCCAGTTTTGTGAGATGCCACACCATATCCTCCTCTCAGTCGCAACGAGGTCCCGGAAACGGAACCATTTGTTGGCACAAATATATGTAACATCCCCAAAATGTCAATCGTAATCTATACTAAAACCAACCCTCAAAATCCAATTTAAAAACAAAATATTTTATAAAGAAAACAATCATTATTTAAACACTATCCATTTCATAAATAAACCTCCACAACTTAATATGTATATATAATAAATTATAACCTTCAGGATATGAAAACTAAATAACCTTATACACTTTCCATAACATGTCTTATTATAGAATTTCCAATATCCTTATTTTATTTGGAAAGATAAATTGTGATACAACCCCTATACATATTTTTTTCCCTTTTTATATATATATATATATATATAACAAAGCACAAAATACAATACCCACTAAGACCCACTAAGATAGAACTTCCACTTTATATCTAAGAACATATCATCTAATTGTGTGAGTTGCCCAAAATATAATATCCAATTACATAAAATCTTATTTTTATTAAAACAACATTTTATTTTATAAATAATATAATAACATTTTCTTTGTACAGAAGATTTTAACTTATATAAACCTAATATCTTAAGTGGTACAAAATATTACTTTAATGAACATATAGCATAATAATCCATAATATGCCAACACTTTTTTTTTTCCATTTTATTTTAATGAACATAAAATATATGAAACAAAGCTTATAAAATAACTCATAACCAAGATAATATTAACTCTCATGAAAAAGTTTATATTCCACCATACTCTATCCTTTAATTTAATGTACCTCACGAATGTGCATTTCACATTAACCCACACTTTTTTGGAAATGTTTTGAGTAAACATACTAATACATTCTTCAAGCAACTCAAACACCAAGATAATTAATACTATCCCATCATAGAAAGTGATCAACTATAACAAAAGATTTTAAGATAAATTAGACGAGATACAAAGTCTGCCAATTACCTGCACTAATCTAGGGTGGGATGCTAAAACAACGTGGAGATAACTCCAACGAGTTCAACAACCAGGCCTGCATGAAATTACTGGCTTTAATATAAAAGAAGGGATTGCAGACATGCGACGATTTAAAAGCTAAAGGATCAACCACCAAAATAAAGTTAAAAGCATTATAAATATCAACCACCAAAAGAGCCGCAAACACATAAATAAGATTTAAAAACAGACAAACCATGGAAACTAGTTGCAAATGGAGATATGGAACTAATCAAGCTACCATTTAGATCTAATCTAGATCTATAAATTTTATAATAAGATTGCATACAACAGAAGAAAAAAAAACCGCAAATGCAGACAAGGATTTAATCTGAAAAATATAGAGACGGATCTGGTCTGTAAAGAACTGTAATTTATAGTAAATAAAAAATTGCATAAAACAAATGAAGACACAGTCAAATATTTAATCTTGCAAACCGAAATGAATCTAAGTTTTATAATAACAATAAAACACAAATTACAGATCCACCAAGAAAACGCATACACAGTCTTAAGGTCAAAACGCAAATCACGGTAGGCATTCAGAGAGAAAAATGAATTCAATGATATGATCATAAATTAAAACGCAGCAATATAGAAAGCTCATACAAGGAATCTATCAAATTGTAATGATCGAGGAAGTCACATCTTTCCAGATATGGAAATTTTATAATAAGATATTACATAAAACAATCAAGACATAGTCAAGGATTTAATCCTTCAACCAAGACAGATTTGAGTTTTATAATAAAACACAACTTATAGATCACATTTGGAAATTTTTATAATAATATATTACATAAAACAATCAAGCTGTAGTCAAGGATTTAATCCTTCAACTGAGACGGATTTGAATTTTATAATAAAACACATCTTACAGATAAAAAAAAGGAAAACACAGCCAAGAAGAAAATCTCTACAAAGGAAGGATCTATAAAAAGAAATTGAATTTTACACTGCCGTCATGACGGAATTGAAGTTTCAGTATTGCGTAGCAGTTTAACTATCAATTTTCCTAGTAGATCTAGAAGATCATGTAGAGTCTGAGTCTTGAAAAAAACTATGTAAATACAACAGATCCAAAACAATATACATATTGTAATTTCCATCAATAATTTTGCATTTTGAAATCATGGATATTTCCATTCAAATAAACTCTAACTAAACAATTGATTATGAGGCAGTATTGATCATAAATTCAGAAACTCGAGATTTACAGATCTATGAGTAAGAATATAAATCAGATCTAAGTTTTCGCAGTAAGGAGGAGGATTTAGGGAAGCATCGGTTCATCAACATAGTTATCATATGTAACAAAACCATTCATCAACATCGCATCATTAATAACAGATCTACCATTTCAACCATAGATCTAATAGATTGCATCAGTCATCTATTCATCGCAGTAGTATCACATTCTTTATTCACAAAACATAATCATCATACATTGACATCGCAGCATATAAAAACAAAAAGATACAAAAGAAAACACTGGTTTAGATCAACATCCCTCGTATCATATTACTTTATGTGCAAAAGATCTAAAACAACAACAGTCTTTTCCGACACTGAGAGAAAGATCGACCCAGAAGATCACATACAGATGACACAAGATTCAATCTGTCGCTTGCTCTCTTCTATCTATCCCCCCTTATCTATTGCAATTCTAGTTCTATATATAGGCTTGTGCCTTTACATTCATGGTCCACTTCTAATTAGATCCTAACTGATTTAACCACTAATGACCTATATCCACATAATGTGGTCAATCGATACAAAAAGATGCATAAAATATTCAAAAACGGTTTGTTTTCCTCCCATTGTGTTGTCTTTGCCTTGCACTGTGTCAAGTGAGCTTATACAACCTTCATGGTGCTGCACAACTAACTTACCCCAAAATCCCTACCAACACCCGGGGGCATGGTTACATCATCATAGTCGTGCATTGTTTCACAAAATGAGCTAAGGCAATTCCTACATATGCAAAGGATGGTAAGACCGCCACCCTCTTTGTATTCAATAATGGGATAGCTAGGTTGGGAGTCCCGCAAGATATAGTCACTGACCATGGATCTCATTTCTAGAATCGGATGATGCCTGAGCTAAGTGCTAAGCTGGGTTTTCACCATGAAAAATCAACTCCATATTACCCGTGGGCTAATGGTTAGGTTGAGGCCATTAAAAGATCTTTAAAAACTATGTTGTGTAGGATGGTTGGATATCACAAATACAACTGGAACTTAACTCTCTCTTCCACACTTTGGGCTTACAAAACATCAGTACAAATGGCAATTGGTTTCACACCCTTCCACCTAGTGTATGGACTGGAAGATGTCCTTCCTATCGAGTGTCAAATTCTGTCACTCAAACTCGCACTAGAACTTCTCCCACACACTTCCACCAAGGAAGAGATATTTATGTACTTGACTAACCTTGACGAAACTAGAAGAGATGCTTTCTTAGCTAACGAGGCACACAAGAAACACGTCAAGGCGCAATATGACAAGTCTGTTCAACCTTGTGTCTTCAACGAAGGTGACCTAGTCCTGACTTGTGATTAGAGACATGATGAAATAGGGAAAGGAAAGTTCAAATCCATGTGGTATGTTCCCTTTATCGTTAGTAAGGTCTTAAAGAAAGGGGCTTATAAGCTCATAGATTATGATGAGATACCCTTCAGGAAACCTCGCAATGGGTTGTACCTGAAGGGGTACTATGCATAAGACATTTATGTATGGTACCTTGTATATATGTATATTTCATTTTCAGTATGTTTTCTCATTTTCAATGTGGTTTTGAGTTGATGTCCATACTGTTTATACCATGTTTTGGTTATGCAGATTGGATGGACTTCTACAGTTTCGCTGATGGTGGATGATGTCATACCTTGAACCTTGCTTCAGCAGCTTGGGTGCTTTATTCCCCAGCTTAGGATTTAGTTAGTTCAGGTGTAGGTTGTATTGGTCTGGCTACCAGCAACATCATTGAGTATCAGGAAGTGATAGGTTTACTCATCGAGGCTGCATCTCAGGGAATTCATGATTTTCTAGTGTCTGTGGACTCTCAATTAGTGGTTTGTCACCTAAATCACATCTACACTATCAGGAACCCTAGACTTCTCCGCCTCTTTCAGAGAGTGCATCTGTTAGAAAGCTCTTTTGATTTCATCACTTATAGGCATATCCCTAGGTCTGATAATATGATTGCTGATTCATTGGAAAATTTCATTATGGACTGGCATATTTCCCATTCATAACTCATTAAAAATAAACATGGTCAATCATAATGTAAAATAAAAAGTAGAAAATGTGTAAAACTCATGTAAGTCTAATTCACTCATTTGAAGCGCATGTAAACACTGTAACTGAGTCCGTATATATATATATATATATGGCATAAAAAGTGTTTTTACAAAAAATATGGTCACGAGACCTCATCTGAAGCATTGTGGATTTCAGGCGTACAAAATGATACAAAAATTCCTAAATCTAGCTAAGCTTTCAGGGATACATCATGCAAAGCACTCTAATGGTGCGCGTGGTAGCACATATAATGGACCTTGCCACTCTATGTAGCAAGCGATTGAAGAGGCCTGATACCCCTGTTATGTGTCTTTGAAATCTCATAGGGAGGTCATCTATGGAAACATCTGAGATATACAGAGTCAGTCAATCCAGGTTCTCCTCCAGCTCTATGAGCCTATCATCGCCTCAATGGAAAAAGTGAGCTCTTGCTCACCTATCCATTGGGGAGGATCCCCTAGGTCGTGCATCACCAACATATGCATGTAAAATTCAGGTCTTGTTATCATCCATACAAATCATAAAAAAATGAAAAATACAAAAACATAATCAACATCTTAGGTATCGCTTCTTACGGATGTCACCCCACAGAGCCCGGGGTGGTAGTGGTAGGTCAATATATCCTCAAAAGTTGGTCCCTGCATATGCATAATCCTCAATCATGAGGATCTGATCACTCATCCAGTGGACAAAGGCGGCCTCAAACTTTACCTTGGCCCCTCCACCTACTGTGCCGACCATGATATCCACCCACCACACCATGTGGTGGTCTCTAGCTCTAAGATATGTAATTCAACCTGGGGCTGCATGAGGTGTACCCTCTCAAAGAAGAAGCATGCTAGGATAGTCCCATATCCAAATTGCTTAAGCTCTCCTTGTCGACATTTCGTCAATTGATCCTTGAATAGTGGTAAAAGTTCCTCGGCCCAGTTATATACTGTGGTTGTCATCACCTTCAGGGCATACAACAGATGTGCCCAGGATTCTTGGTCGGCCCCTTGGCTCCCAGTCACCCTCTATATGGTAAACTGAATAGTATGAAGCAGTAGGTCCCTTATAGTCTTGATAGGTATCTTCTTACCTAACATTTTGGTACTAGGAAAGCAATGGCGAGCAACCATCTCCTGTGTAGTGACATCCCCACCTTGGAAACTAGTCAGAGAAATGGGTGCTCCTTGTCTAGATAGCCCTATCAGGAAGTAGATATCTTCCACCTCCACAATCACAATATGAGGTCCCACATCAAAAAACTGTTGTTCTGGATTCCACATCCTGTAAGATGTACTCTAGAAGACATGCATGTGAAATCATGCTAGAGGCGTGGAATAATTTTAAGAGGCCATGACCTCTCAAGGAATATATGCAACCCACATTTATTGTGGCTAGGGAATCATCATTATCATGTTGTATTTCCTTCCAAATCACCATTTTTTACCAAATAAACCTTCAAAAAATCATCAATAAGCTATTTAGAAACACATTTCAGCATTAAAATTGCTCAAAAACTTTTTGTGTGGCTAGGGAAAGTTGTTTTTTGAGCTCACGTCTGGCACCACCTTTGTCCCATTGAGAAAGAGCAGTGCCACTGCCAGAGTATAACTAAAAAACTGTGGTTTTCATCGGGCACCATCTTTCCCATTAAACTCAAAAACTCAACCAAATAAAAAATTGGAAACCATAAAAAGGAAGGGAAGGGTTCTAGATGTTACCGGGATCTGACAGTGTGAAAAATGGACAGATGATGGCTTCACACTCTCTAGTTGAAATCTACACCTCAAATATCCCAAAATGCTCCAAGACTTCGTAAAATGGTAAAAAAAATTTAATTTTACTATTTTTCTTGCCTTTTTTAACATATTTTTAGGGTTTCTTGTATTATTTTTATTAAAAATACCCTTTTACATAGTTTATAAAAGTCATTTTAAATGTTTTGGGAGACTAATAATATTTTTAAGAGTCTTGAAGGGATACAAATAAATAGTATTGGCTATGGGGAAGTTCATTTTTTACTTTCTGAAAAATGGAAAAAGTCCTTGAGTGTTCATTTCGACACTTTGTTCACACTCCCAAAACCTAATATCAAAGTTCCGAGTCTTTTTCTGATTCTTTTTAGGCTCGTAAAACCTGTTCATCGCATAAAAGAAACCAATTGGAGTCTTATTTCAACTCTTTTCGGACTCCCTAAATGTGAAAATATTGTCAAGCACAGTTGTCTTCTTCACGCTCATAAAAGTACTTGAAGAGTTGTCTTTCCGATGGTAGTTTATCTCTTTTTCAGTTCGAATTGACTATTTACAAAAAAGGACCCTTTAGATTCTTCTTTTTTCTTCATTCAAACTCTCTAAACATGAATGATACCGAGTTAACTTTCATTGGACTTGTTCAACAAAACATCGAGAGACCCTCTTCTGGGAACAAACCCCTCCTTTCTCATGTTCGTAAAATGTATGAGAATGGAATTGCCTTCGGACGAGCTACAACAAGTGTTTTTTACCCTCTTTGAACTCGTAAAAATGAAAAGAGGCACTCATCAAACATGATGGGGGAATTAAGGGAAGGGAATCAATTAATTTTTCAAATAAAATGGTAGTTTGTCGTCACCTTTGAACATGGCACTTGTCTGCATTTCATTCAGTCAATTGGGTATTCAGCTTGTCTCTGATTCGATCCACTTTCATGAGTCATGTCACTCTTTTGAGTATTTTAAATAATGCATTTTCCAATGTCGTATTTTGTTTCTGCTCATCGAGTCAATTCTACCAAGTCTTTTGTCGTGTCGCCTGATGTTCAAAAGGAAGTTTGAAAGTTTACCTCTGCAGTGAAAACAACCTTTGTGTCAACAACTTTTCATTCATTCCTATGGTTATGTTATCTACAACATTCCATAACTTTGTTCCAAGTTTCATGTAGTCGATGTGGGATTCATCATGGCCCTTTTTCGATGAGACTATTCTTGTCAACATCAGCTCATCATCTAGGAATTAGTCTTAGAAACAGGTTTAGTAGCTTAATATCTATATGCCTCAATGATAGATTCTCTTGCTCTCGACATAGGTTCACATCATTGACCTTTGATCGATAGATTCAACTAATTGTTCGACATCAAACCATATATTCACACTCAGTATATTGTACTAGGGTACGTTGGGAATCATTGACATTAATGGTGATTTTCCTTGCACTTGTTAATGGTTCTCATCATTGAATATTAATCAAGTGGTTTCTACCATGTTCAACATAAAATCATTGTAATCACATGGATAGAATCGTACTTTGTAGAAGACGAGATGAAGACCCCAGGTATAAGTAAAGCACTCATAGCTTTCTCCCTAGGTTGTGATGGAAGTATATTGTATGAAGTCCCAGCATGGATCCACATTTGTATGGTCTTTGCTATGCTCAAATTTGTATTCATTTGACAAAGATCTACAGTGTATTTCTAGTAGCTATGTCCCAATTTTGAGTCTTATATTACATGGATCTACGATGTATTCTAGTAGCCATGGTTGTGAATCTCTCTCATGGATCTACCTTGTATTGGTATGAATCCATGATTAGAACACATTTGTTCGTGGTTCAAAAGTATTGATGTATTGTAGATGCCTGGTTGATGATATTCAATCAAGTCGATGTTTTCCTTGAAGTGATAACTTGCTCTTTCAAATATCTCTCCTATCGTATCCTTCTAGCCTCATTATTTGGGAGGCATTCTGTTACACATAAATCTCGTCATCATAATGTGATGAGGTCCCAAAAACTAGTATTTTCCCTGAATCCCAAGTTATGAAGAAAAACATTGGCCCAGATATCAATCTGTCATATGAAAATCTGGCACCACTCTTGCCTTTAAATCAATAAGCGGTACCTTCTTCAGCAATGCCTTTACCCTCTTCATAGTAGGAGGTGCCACCTCCTTTACCTCTTTTACAAGGCGTGGTTCTACCATATCATCGCTCTGTCATAGTGAACAAGAAGTGGTTCCCTTGGTAAAAAAGTTAAAAAGAGAGGTATCCATGAAGATTATAGAAGGAAGGCTTTGTGACACCCTTATCCCTACACCTAAGGACCACCTAGAATCAAGATACATCCTTTTGGGATCTCCTATCCACCTCACCCATCATTTTCTCAACCATCCCTATCCTCTCTTGGCCTATAAAAGCAGGCTCATTTCCATGGTTTAGAAGGATCAAAGTTATGTTTTGAATTGAGATTCTAACCTAAATCAGTAGGGTGAGCATAGAGGGAGCAAGTAGGAGCTTTTGGGGACAAGATATCGGCATTGTGAAGGAGCATATCGACACTAAGGAAAAGGTTGTAAACTTCTTATTCATATTAATGCAAAATTGGTTTCTTTTCGATAAATTATGGTGTGTCATTATCATGTATTTTATTATTGGATTCCTTAGTCACTAACATATAATAGTGGATCATATTCTGGTGCTCTTTGATTTCATTTTCTAGTTTTCATGTGATATTGAAAGTACATCCATGAAGATATATTATTATAGGAAGAAGCTACACTATTTCATCAAAGACACTCATTCCTGATCTCCACCCATTCTAGGGAAAGTCTTTCAATTTTGTAGTGAACCATTTGTTTTAAATCTGAACCATTCAAACTAGAGGAACATCCCCTATCCGTAGGAGGTACATTTTTCCTCGATAAATCAAGCTAAGAGGTTGCTTGAGTGAAATGTGCTTACAAAAACAAAGTGCGCTAGACCTAGCTTTGAAAGTATGGAGAGTATGATATTATCATCATTATTTCCGATGCCACAATTCTTGAAATGAAGTACCAATGACTTGAATTTGGTAAATAAATCTTGTATTGTCTCAAAATGAGCAAGACTCAAGGAGATGAGCTCATTTTTGAGCTGGTGACCCCTCATCTCATCATTCTTCCTAAACAAAGCTTCAATATTCATCCATACTGCATTGGGAGTAGATAGGATTTCAACATGGAAGAGAAAGTCTCTCGAAATGTTGAGACAACGCATTCCAAGCGCTTCATCAATTCTGTTGAAGAACTTAGATTTCTCAACTATAGAGTTTAGTTCATCCTATGTCCCCATGGATACCCTATATAGGAATTTCGGCCTTAGCTAGATAACCATTTATTCATTCCATTCAAAATAGTTGAATGGTGTTAATAAAACATGGGTCTGCTCCATTTCTACTTGAACTCTTGGTGACAAATTGCTGAATGTACCTACAATGAAAACTCTTGAATCTATCTAGAGAATCCCTCTTATAGAAAATAAAATGATCTAGAATCAATTTGCAGCTTCAATCAGATCTGATACCATATGAGGATTGATACACAACTGGATATGGAATCCAAAGAAACTCTCACAATTTGCTATAGTTTACAAAATATGCATAAAATAGCTAAAAAGACTAAAATTGCATACATACATGGACTCAATAATGGATATTATTGTGACTTTCTAACATGTAACTATGTTTATAATAGGTATATAGTACAATATGGAAAAATCATGAGTCCTTGGATGCCATATGAATGCATACAAGTGGTAGCCCAAGATTTTACTCTCAAACCTGCCTAGGTGGACCAATGACCCTCCAACTCATCCCAAACGGTTACGAATCCTTGTTTGAACATGGGAATGGAATTCTGCAACCTCAATGAAGGTGTGACAGGTGTGGTTGAGGATAGGGATGGGAGGGAGTGGCTCTGGGTAAGCAATAAATTCCCAAGAGAGTAAAAAAACCACTTAAACCAAGCACTAGCACCTCAAGTTGGACCAAATCCCTAAAATTGGGGAAGGGCAGTTGTTGGAAGGAAATAACACTCTCATCCTTTTTATTTTTGTTTTAGATCAATAAAATTATGAGCAACATTTATATTTATAAATTCCTGGAAAATTTATAAAGAGTTCCTTCAAAATCTTTGATTTTGGAGGTACTCTAAATCTATAGACATCTATTTCGTACGAAAAAGATGATTTGCGAGTATTTTTATTGAAAACTCATATAGTAGCTGCTAAATTAATTTGTCATAAGATTAGTTTTTCTTCCATTAGTATCATTTCAGGATTAAAATTGGTTTTACATTTAAGGTTTTAGTCTTCACGTCTTTTGTTTCTTTTATTTTAATTAGGATATATTCATTTGATTTATAATGGCTAGGTTAACATTTGTAATGTATTTCATGTTTCAATTGTTTTTTTTTATATAAATTAAAAACTTGAAATAATCTAAGCATATACCTAAACATTATACATATCAACCTAGTATAACTAATGCTTGATCTAAACATCATTTTGAATTATTGATAAAACATTCTATACCATGATCAAAATGACAAATGAATTGATGTTGAATTTAAACCTTAGCTTATGACAAGATTTACAAAATCCAAGATTCAATGATTGTTCTCCATTAAAAATTGACATGATATTTGCAATTAAACATTTGTACATCCAAAGTACCCATCATGTCACTTCATTCCGCTAGATCAATTTTTGAAATCAATAACATTTATAGATCATAGTACAAATGGTGAGATTTCTTATTTTGATTCATGATGGTCTTTTTTATTTGCGCTATCATTAGTTTAATGAAACCCTAAGGATGGAGTTATTCATATGAACTTTATGGAATTTGGGGTTTGCTCAGCTTGAGGGAAGGAAAGGTTGGTATAAGGATCCCGTTAATAGAAACTATGGTTACTTTCCTAGCTTGATCATTATGGATCCACTGTGCAGAATTGAATCGTATGGAGATGAGTTGTTGGATATAGAACCCAAAGCTTCGCAACTAATTGAAAAAATTGGTTGGAGGAAGTTATTTGGAATCTTTGATGGTTATAATTTCACAGTAACTCGTAAATTTGCATTATATTTGAAATATAATATTGCACAGATTGGGGATGTAACTATGATTTTTTCAGAGGGTTTCATAGCTAGGGTGACCCATATTCCCCAAGTTAGTGAAAAATGCTTTGAGAGAGGTGAAGTAAATAAACCCAAATTAAAACACTTTATGTTTCCTCTGCCTACAGATTACGATGACAAGTTTGGATATTGTTTGTAGGAATTCTCCAACCGATGCAGACACTACTTGTTCCTCTATCCTGTATGGTACAAGTCCAGAACAAAACACCATAGAAGTATATTCATTACCTAGATGATTAATCTACTTGAATGAAATCACTCTTTTACCTCATATATGAATGCTATAGTCTTCGTTCCACTGCTCTTCATGCGATCTATACTACTTGAAAAGAAGCATAAAAAAACAAGACAAAAATATAAGAGTAGCCATATAGATTAACAATTCATATTAGTGATCAAGGACTCTAATAATATTTGACTGATATTAACACAAATCAAATATGGGAAAGGGGAACACTTTTGAATTAATCAAATAAGAAGGTAAATCTACAACCAAAGCCTTGATTTCAATAACTTTGTCTTCCAAAATGGTCTTTGAGACAATCACAACACTCTTCACTCATGAAAAGCTCTTTGCACACAAACTCACTCCACTTTTCCTCAATACCAAACTTTAATCCAACAACATAAGGATTATCTTCTTGGTCTCTCCTCACATAGTCCATGAAACCTTCTTTTATAAGCCAAGGGAGGCTCATATGATATGAAATTATTGAGGAAAAGGATAGGGGACGATATCTAAGGGTAAGGAGGTCAAGTTCCAGCTCTCCCTAACTGATAGTAACTTCCTCCATGAGAGATTTTGTACGGAATCTTCTCGAAACTTCATTTTTTCCCTTTTTAATCTTGTCATCACTTCTTGCAGAGAAGGTAAAGGTGTTGGTTCTTTCTGTGAACATGGTAAAGGCACAGGTGGCACCTAATGTCTATTCTCAATAGGCACCACCGCTCTATCGTAAGGAATAAAGTGTGTCATCCTACTTAAGAGAGGGAAAACGCTACCCAAAAGAATCCCTAACCAAGTGCTTTGAAGGGTGCTCAGGAATCCTAGGATATTTTAGCTGCAACAAAATGCCCCCAAAAGTATGAAGCTAGAAGTATGTGATAGGTAAAATACTTTGTTAGACATCAATATGGTATCGGAGGCAACAACAGGTGAGCTCACAACTAACATAAGAGCGGTAACTAGATTATCTGACTCAATCATGGTTACAGACCAATACATTGTAGATCTATGAAGATGACCCTATGATTGCTACAAAAACTACACTATAGATCCATGATCAATGATGTAGAAATCGGAACATGGCTACGAAACATACAAAGTAGATCCATATTATTCGAGCTCAATATTGAACATATACACCAAACATACAATGTGGATCAATGTTATGACTTCAAATAATATTCCATCGCAACCTAAGGACATGAAATCAACAATATGAAGCTTAACTACTCATGGTATTCATTCCAATCCCTAAACGATACAATTCTAGCCATGCGAATAGATGTTTTGACGTCGAACATAATAGAAACCACTTGATTACTAGTCATTGATGTAAACTGCTAACAAGTGTGAGGGAAATCACCATTCATTTCAATGATCCCCAAAGTATCTCAGTACATCCTCCCAAGTTTGAATAATGGTTTTGAATTCAAACACTTGATAGAATATTTCAATCAGAGGTCATTGATGGAAACATACTATCGAAAACAAGGAAACCTCCCATTGAGGCATGTATGCTTAAAGTTACTTGACTTGGTTTCTAAATATAATTCCTAGATGATGTGCTGAATTCAAAAAGAATAGAATCATCGAAGGAGGGACATGATGTTTCCCCCATCATTGACATGAAATATGGAACATAATTTGGTTTTGAAGTGATGAAACAACCATGAAACTGACTCAGGAATGGCTGAATTTATAATAAGGTAAAATTATTGACGAGTTGGATTGCAAAAGAGACATCCTTTGAACAAATTGTGGCATGACAAATGACTTGGAAGCATTGACTTAACAATATGGGAACTAGATGTAATCCAAGGATATGACAACACATTCTTTGAATTGACTCAAAAGAGTCAAGTGACTCACGAAAGTGGATCGACTAGGTGACAAGATAAATACCCAACTGTTTGAAAATAAAAATGTAGGAAGGTGCCATGTTCAAAGGTGGACTATGAGTTGCCATTGATACAAATGAAAGGATATTCCCCATTCCCTTAATTTCCCCATCACGAAGGGTGAGTGTCTCTTTTTGTTTTTATGAATTCAAAGAGGGTAACAAACACTCATTGTAGCTCATCAAAAGATGAGTCCATTCTAATATGTTTTATGAACCTGAGATAGGAGAGGTTTGTTCCCAAAACAGGGTCTCTCAGTGTTTGATTTAATGAGTCCATTGAAAGCTAACTCGGTATCGTTCATGTTTAGAGATTTTGAACGAAAATAGAAGGAGAATCCAAAAGGTCCTTTTTCATATGATTTAGTCCCTAGGGACCACAAAAGTATAAAATAATGCCCAAGAGAACTCTTCTAGTTGAGGTCAACAAGTATTCATTTTTCGTAATTAGTCAATTCGAATTGGAAAAGGGGTAAACTACCATCGGAAACATGACTCTTCAAGTACTTTTACGAGCATGAATAATACAAGTTCACTCGAAAATCTTTTCGTGTTTTAAAGATTGTGAAAAGAGCTTATATGTGACTCCATAAAGGGTCCTCTTTTCATAAACCAATTTTAACGAGTCTGAAAAATAAGAAAAAGTACACTCAATACCCTTTTACTAGGTTTTTAACGAGCATGTCAAAGATATGCACGATGCTCGGTACTTTTTCATCTCATCCCAAAGCTTGAAACTGATAAAAGAAACTTGCAACATAGCTGTAATTATTCAAAAATATAATCTGAAATCTTCAAAATCAAGTTAGGATCAATTTCATTATAAAAACTATAGAAAGTAAATGATAAAAACCCTAAAATTAAAATATTTTGATTTAATATTAAAATTAAGTCAAAATTTCTATAAAAAAGGGGAAAATAGTAAACAGTTTACCATTGTGACTTTTTACCATAGTAAAAGAGTGAAATTGGTGGAAAAGGGTTTATTTTCAACTACAAATTCTAGGAGTTGTGGACCATTTCTACTCAGACCAAGTAATAGATAACTCTTATCCCTTCATTTTTTATGGTGCATTTCTTGTTTTTAAGGTCATTTTTAATGTTTTTGGGAAAATCCCCAAAGAGGTAAAGCATATACAGGATGACTCATTTTTCCCTTTCAGGAGGTGCGTCGGTGCACCCCTAGAAAGGGGAAACGGAGCCGAGGGCACTCTGTCTACATGGGGTAAAGGAGTCAACTCTCTGTTCTACTGCAAACAATGCGATAGAGGTTGTGGCGTCCAAAAATTTCATAAATGCCCAATTTTGTGTTGTTTTTCTTCCTTCAAAATATTTCAAATTGATTCTAATTTATGTTTAAATGTTTTTGAAGGAAAAACTAGAGGAAAAATGGTCATATGGAAAGAGAGGTAATATGAATTTGATGAACTCCAAGCAAGCAACGACCCAATTACTTTCACATCCCTCTGTGAGTGTGGGATTCTCAAATTCTTCCATATATAAGGGATGAGAGAGTATGTGTGTTTGCTAGAGCATATGATATGTATGTGGGATCTAGAACAACATCATTTTGTGGTTGGAACTCACACTCTAGTGATAGATGTAGTGGACATATATTTCTTAACTGGTCTATCCTATAGGAAAAGACCAATAGTATTGATAGGACCACGGGGTGGTGAGGGATCCGTATATGACCTAGTTGATGACCATTTCTCGATAGGGACTCATCTAATTGGTGGGAAAATTCCCATCAAGCACATCATAAACAGACCGTTGAGGACCATGGCCTTCACCATTGAGAAGGTTGCAAGCCCTAGGTCAGCTCACTTGAACACACAGGAACATATGCTATATGCTTCAGAGTGCATGGATCCCACTATATTCAAGTGGAGTGAGGGCCTACTGGTTAGCTTGAAAGATCAATTGACCAAATACAGGAGGGGAAAGATGAAGTGATTCGTCTATGGGGTGATAGTGGTGTCCTTCTTTCTGGAGAGGGTACCATTGATGAGATCTCAAGTTCCACTAAGAATACTAAATGTTGAGGATCCTTAGATGAGTAGGTGGGTGGATGCCATGACCCACCATGGTGGTGGAGGAGGCCCCAGAGTTACCTGCGGGACAACGTTTTTATGTTGGCTGAGGATCCAACTTTTGATGGTATAGGATTATTCCTATGTGGGGACTGACTTTAGAGAGGATCTTGAACTTCCACTTCGAGATGGGGAGGAGTGGGATGAAAAAGGTAAGAAAGAAACTATGAACAAATTCAATTAGTTTCACATTGAAGTTGTGAATGGAAATTGATTTGCGCCCCAGTTCAACCTAGAGAGGGGGAAGTAACCCATAAGGTTGAAAGTCGTGACCATCAAAGGACTTTAGTTTCATGGATGAACATTTAATTTTAGGAGATCCAATAGCTTTCCAACAAGACAAAGACATGACAGAGTTTGAGGCTTCCTCATGAAATACGGTACGACAGGTGGTCTTTCCAATAGATTTTGTGGATAACTGGAAAGCCAACTGGTGAGAAAGACTATATTTAGAATCATCCAACTTGAAAGTGATAATGTTATTATTTTTAGGATCCAAAGATCCAAGGACTGATAGTAAATTATTTCATTGTGTAGGACATGTTAAGAGTACCTCAAGAGTCGAGATAGTGCACACTGCTTGAGTGAGATATTCCACTATATTATAGTACTGGGAAGCACATGCATTAGTATTAAGAATAGACTTTTGAAGTGTGCTCTTAGGTGGATGAAGAATTAAATTAGGTATAATTTTTTCAATATGAAGACCGTTACTTGGAGGAGGAGTGGATGCTGAAGGTTTTTCAGGTGGAACATCATCATCTTTGTTTTTTGGAGGGGGATCATAACTTTGGGATTGAGTATTAAGGTGAACTGTTTCACTTGACATCATTTTGACTTCATCGATGGAAGATGAAGAAGGCCTGTGAAAATATTTATGATCAATCAATTGTTGTTGGGTAGGGAAAGGGTGTGCAAGAACTACTGGGGTGGGTGAATTTTAAAAAAAAAATCTAACTTCCTCACGATGAGGACACTCTTTAGTGAAGTGATCACCTTCATAAATCAGGGAGGAAAAATTTTCCTTTCTCTTATTCTTAGAATCAACATTACGGTTTTGTGTTTAGTTACCTTAATGTAGGTTATCATATTTATTGGACTTCTTTTTACCTTTATTATTTCCTCCTAAATATTTTGAGGATTGGACCACATTTACTTCGGTGGAAACAAAGGGAGAGGATGCAGGTTTGGGTGGTGGAACAGGTTGACTAGTTGGTGTGGCAGGTTGATTTTGCTTTTTCATGGATTTTGCCGTCGATTGTGTTTGAACTGAACCAAGAACACCATCAACAGGTGGTTCCATTACAAGTCTTGAAGGATCCAATGTAGGATGAGGAGCATGAGGAATTAAGTCATACAAAGTGCCTGACTGGGAATAAACCAATTCTAGGTATTGAGCACAGTTAATGGCCTACTCCTCAGTAACATCACCTCCCATGGAGACATCCCTGGTAATGTGGGGAAGTAAATATTTCATAAACCAATCATCCAGTAACTGATTAGGAATGGGGGACTTAATTAACCTATGTATTTGTCTCCATTCATGTATTTGATCAGAGATATGGGTGGAAGTAGTCTAGCAAAGCGAGGTTAATAGGTCTGTACTTGTCTTGTATTGAATTGGTAAATGGAAATGTGTTAAAAATTCCATTGCTAAGGTATTAAAGTCCCAAAATGAATGATGAGGTAGCTCGATATATGACTTCACAGCTACTCTGGTGAGAGTTTTCTGATAAAGACATAGGCGGATTAAACCATCCATCAGAGACTTTGATGAGCACCACAGATGAAAAGTCCTCACATGGTTTTTGGGATCCTCACCAGGTTTACCATTGAATTTAGGTATGTCTGAGGGTGAATTAACTGGGATGGTCGACTGTGAGGGATCATGATGTATCCAATCATTTATCAATCAAGACAAATCTAGCAAATCTAAGGGAGCCAGAAATTGAAATTGTTGATTAGGTTGGGGGTACTAGTAATACTGATATGGAATCTATGGACTAGTAGGAACATAAGAAGAATGATAAAAAAGGGTAGATGATGTCCCAGTGATGGGTTGGTTAAGTGCTTGGTTTCCAAACAAGCCACTAGCGGGTCCACTAGGTGGCGGACCACCCAAGGGAGTTGGGCCTCTAAAGGGTGGGCCTCTAAGTGGTGGGCCTCCACATGGTGGGCCTCCAAGTAGTGGTCCTCCAAGTGGTAGTCCTCCAGAAATTCCAGGTGGTGGTACTCCAGGTTGTGGTCCTCTAGGTGGTGTACCTCCAAGTGGTGGTCCTCCAGGTGGTGGACCTATAGAAGGTGGTCCTCCCAGTTGTCCTCCACGGGGGGCCGCCTAACAGTGGACCTCCAAAAATGCCAATAGTATTTACTAAAGTTCCTCCATATTATGGGGCATTATACCAATTAGGTTTCCCCCAAGGGACATCAAAATTCCCATGGTAAGGCATTCCAGGATAAACAACCCCCAATAGTGTCGGTTAATAATCTTAATGAACCATAGATGGTTTATTTCCAGGGTAAGTATAACCCCAAGAAAGTAGAATAATAAGGGTTGGACCCATGAAGGTCCTTCCTGGATAGAAGAGGGTACAACTATTCTCGTATTAGGAGCAGGGGTGTTCACTCTTGGTGGTTCATCTGGCAATTTTTTCCCCATACTAGACACGATTCTTCTGGTAGGTGAGACAAATTGAGCTGGGGGGTTCCCCCTAGGTGTATAAAATATCGGGGAAGTGGAAATTGATGGGGAATTTAAATTAGGAGGGGAGAGGGGAGAGGTTTGACCTGGATCTTGACTAACCATATTTTGGGCTGGTGACCCTGATATAGGAGCTATTTGGGATGGTTTAAGGGCATGATATCCAAGTGGGGTTGTTTCTGAGCGACGAGGAAGGGGAGAAAGACTTCTCTTTCTCAAATTGTTTCCTATGTTATGCAAATGTTCGAGGGATTGCTGGAGAGGTGTGAATAATTCTCGATTCAATGGATCCTCTTGAATGAGGGTAACATAATAAGGTCTAGTAGTTACGTATTCAAAAATTTATTTCCCCAAAGACACCCCCAAAAAAGAAGCATTTCGACCAAATTCTACATGTACAGTATCGTCTGACGTTTGATTGAACACCCAATTCGATGAACCAGGTTGGCCTTCCGATTGAAAACAAAAAGAAACACTTTCAGCAGAAGGTTACTTAAATAATAAGGGATTTTCATAAGAAGAAAATTCTTCCCTGGTTTCAGTAAATGGAACAGCTTCTACATGAGAGTCAATAGAATTTGGTTGGTCCATGGTTTCACTTTCGTTTTCTTCCACGGTAGGAGGAGAGTCAGGTTGTAAAACCTGCAACCTACAAGAACGTATCGCATGAATATTAGCCAGGGTGATGGTTGAGGCTTTCTCGTCTAGACTTGGTAGAAAACAACACTCTCATCCCTTTTTTTTTTTTTTTAGATCAATAAAATGACGAGCAACATTTATCTTTATAAATTTATAATCTTTAGAATCTTTGATTCTGAAGGTACTCTAAATATATAGACATCTATTTCATAAGAAAAGATGATTTGCAAGTATTTATGTTTAAAAAATCATTTAGTAGCTACTAAATAAGTTTCTCATAAGATTAGTTTTTTCTTCTATTAGTATCATTTCAAGATTAAAATTGGTTTTGCATTTAAGGTTTTAGTCTTCACACCTTTTGTTTCTTTAATTTTAATTAGGATATATTCATTTGATTTATAATGGATAGGTTAATATTTGTAATATATTTCATGTTTCAATTGTTAATTTTTATATAAATTAAAAAACATTAAATGATCTAAGCATATACCTAAACATTATACATATGAACCCAGGATAACTAATGCTTGATCTAAACATCATTTTGAATTATTGATAAAACCTTTTATACAATGATCAAAATGATAAATGAATTGATGTCAAATTTAAACCTTAGCTTATGACAAGCTTTACAAAATCCAAGCTTTAATAACTTTTCTCCATTGAAAATTGACACGATATTTGCAATTAAACATTTGTACATCGAAATTACTCATCGTGTCACTTCATTCTTCCAGATCAATTTTTGAAATCAATAAAATTTATGGATCATACTACAAATGGTATGATTTCATAGTTTGATTCATGATGGTATTTGTTATTTGCATTATCACTAATTTAACGAAGATGTAAGGATGGAGTTATTCATATGCACTGTATGGAATTTTGGGTTTTATCAGTCTAAGCGAAGGAAAGGTTGGTATATGGATCTCGTTAACAGAAACTATGGTTATGTTCATAGCTTCATCGTTATGGATCCACTGTGCAAAATTGAACCATTTGGAGATGAGATGTTGGATTTAGAAATTGAAGCTTCACGGCTAATTGAAAAAATAATTTGGAGGAAGTTCTCTCGAATCTTTTATGGTTATAATTTCATAGTAACTCTTAAATTTGCATTGTCTTTGAAATTTAATATTGCATAGATTGGGGATGTAACTCTTATTTTATCGGAGGGTTTCATAGCTAGGGAGACCAAGCTTCCCCAATTTAGGAAAAAATGTTTAAAGAGATGTGAAGTGAATAAACCCAAATGAAAACAGTTCATGCTTCCTCTGCCTACAGATTACAATGACAAATTTGGATATTGTTTGTAGGAATTATCCAACCAATGTAGACACGACTTGTTCCTCTATCATGTCTGGTACAAGTCTAGAACAAAACAACATAGTAGTATATTATTTCCCCAAATGGTTAATCTATTTGAATTAAATCACTCGTTTACCTCATTTTTGAATGCTCTAGTCTTCGTTCCACTACTCTTCGTGTGATTTATAGTAACTACAAAGAAGCATAAAAAAACAAGACAACCAGATAAGAGTAACCAGATATATTAACAATCCATATTAGTGATCAAGGAATCTAATAATAATTGACTCATATTAACACAAATCAAATATGGGAAAGGGGAACACTTTTGTATTAATCAAATAAGAAGGTAAAGCTACAACCAAAGCCTTGATGTCAATTGCTTTGTCTTACACAATAGTGTTTGACACATTCACAATACTCTTCTCTCACACAAAGCTCTTTGCACGCAAACTCACTCCACTTTGCCTCAATACCAAACTTCAATCCAACAACAAAAGGATACTCTTCTTGGTCTCTCCTCACATGGTCCATGAAGCCTTCTTTTATAGGCCAAGGGAGGCTCATATGAGATGAGATTATTTACAAGAAGGATAGGGGATGATCCCTAAGGGTAAGGAGGTCAAGTGCAAGATCTCCCTAACTAATAGGAACTTCCTCCACGAGAGAATTCATATGGAAGCTTCTTGAAACTTCCTTTTGTTCCCTTTTAACTTTGTTGATGCTTCTTGGAGAGAGGGTAAAGGCGCCAACGCTTTCTATGAACAGGGTAAAGGCACTAGTGGTGCCTGACATTAGAGAAATTTTGGGGTCTAAAATGGGCCTTATAAGAAAATGTGCAAATAGTAAGTTCTTGTGATTTGGAATTCAAGAACCAATAGAATTTCAATAAAATGAGTTGACCATAATCGTTGAATTGACATATTTGTCATAAAAACAACTACTTTTTTTGTCCGTATTTGCGACATATCTCGCTGTGTTTTTACTCAAATTTCGATTAGGAGAGATCATTGGATGTGGAATTTTATTCCACATCCAACAAGTACCCATACTGCATACTTTTTATGGACCCCACTACCCCAAAAACAAGAAATACCTGAAAAATGTGATGATGATGTCATCATCACGTTGTTTCGGGTATTTCTTGTTTTTGGGGTAGTAGGGTCCATCAAAAGTATGCAATGTGGGTACTTGTTGGATTTGGAATCAAATTCCACATCCAAATAGCTTTTCCGATCAAAATTTGAGTAAAAACACAGGGAGATATGTTGAAAATACAAACACAAAAAGTAGTTTTTTCTTTTTTCCTCCAAAATTAATAAATATTATTTTATTATTTTAACTATTATTTTATTATTTTCCTTAGGAGACCCATTTCAGACCTCAAAATTCCTCTAATGTATCAATGATCTACAGGAGTCGATGCTCTTTCATAAGTAAGAAAGTGCACAACCTACTTAAGAGTGGGAAAAAGCTACCCATAAGAATCCTTGGCCAAGTGCTTTGAAGGGTGCTTAGGAATGAGTGGATATTTTAGGTGCAATAGACATTAGATGAATTTTTTAAAACCACAATGGAGATGATTACTTTAGTTTATTATAAGTTATATCACATGTGATGGGAATTATTCCTCGATACATTTCTACCATCTTAGATTATTAATGACATTCACGAGGTTCAAAATTAAATCTTCCTTGTTATTTGCTTAATAGTCTGAAGAAAATGTCTTGTGTTGTGAATAACATGGTAATAAATCATGAGCATAGATTATTTCACCATGGCTTAATCAAAATACTATTTTAGTATCAGTTATCATTAGTGGATAGGACTTGGGAGCCATTTTTTTTATCGATAATGATTTAGGTTCGACTGAGCATTGGCCTCCAGTCTTGTCCAAATATCGACTTAAAAGAAGGAAATTTGTTGATGATGAACCCTTTATGTCAAATCTTGATGCTAATCCTATGGAAAATAAATATAGTCAACATACTATGTTGGAAACTTTTAGCATTAGCATGGAAAAAGAAAATCCTGTGATGACTAATGGAAACCTAGTTGATCTTTGTAATAAAAAACTCATTCAAAATCCTTATGTAGTGGTTAATAGTAAAATTGCATACTCGGTAATGTCAAAGAAGCATAAATCCAAATAGGGATATTTTGTCTCCAAATCTACATGTAGATTTATTTGCAGGATGGAAATCATTGAAACCCATGCAGTTGTCTAGCAACAAAAAGAAAATTTGTTAGTAATCAACAGTGAAGATGATATTACATTTCCAAGTCATAAGAATATTGAAAATGATAAACCTAATGAAAAGAAGGATGAAGAGAATAATTATATGGTTAATGAATGTTCAGGTAAGCATTCACATGATATGTCAGAATGTAACCCATCCTCTGCGAGAAATGCTTCATCGTCCAGAAGTGAAAAAAATATTCAAATGCTGCTCAAGCTCTCTTTTAGAAGTTGAATTTCTAGATTGAAATTAGAAGTTGCAAAGCTATAGGGTAATTCGTTGGTCAATGATGAAGAAATTAAAACATTAAAAGAAGAGTTAGTAAACTGGGTTAGTAGGTGCGAAAATTTGAAATACAAGAAGGATATATATAAGGAAACAAAAAGAGACATGACAGTAACTCATGAACGATTGACAAAGCTAACTGAGTAGCAGAGGAGAAACATTAAAAGTCAGCGCGCTAGACTATTAGAGGCTAGAAGAACTGCCAGGCTTTAGATTTCGATCTAAACGATCCTTTGTCATAATTTAAATATTTTTGTTTTATTTTTGAATTGTACAGGTAATGAAAGTCTTTAGTTTATATAATCACAGAATTAAAATTATGTGAGAATGCTTAAAACATTTTATTTTTCATTTTGTATTTAATTCAAGACTTGATGAAATTAATGCATTTGATGACTTGGTTATGCAGGTGTAGATTCAGCTATTTTTGGATCATTTTTGTTGATGGAAGGATGTGATATTTCCTGCTAGATGTATCGTATGATTGTGATATTGGTGATAAGATATTGATGTTGTTGTTACCATAATAAATTTGTGGTTATCAAATTGAGGAATGATTTCCAAGTGTTTATTATGACCGAGCTTCTTTGCATCGACCTATTTCATTTCATGGATGAGGATCGTAAAGTTTGTTGAACACATGTTATTATTTTACATGTTGAAGTAAATGTATTGAGGCTGAACGAAACGATTACAATTATTATTTGTTGTGATCCATTTACAGTTGTCAAATCTGATGTTTGTTTTTAGGCGTTAGTTACTTAAAACCTAGAAGTAGTTAGATAAGTTTCCAGTATTTAAGCTGTAAAAAATCAAGAGAAAGAGGATTGGAGATCATCAAGAAGATAGTGCTTATGGACTACTGATCATCTATTGTATTGACAAGTTTATAATAACTTGTGTTATTAAATACTTTTCAACATTGTTTCTTCAAAATAGTATCATGTCTGATTCAGTCTTGTGAATTTATATAATATTTTCATAGCAATATTTTGTGTTTAAAATTTGCTTACAGTTATATTTTATGATAATTGTGTGAATCATATGAAATGACTCAAGTCAAAATTTATTTTCATGTTTGATCTTAGTGATATTTTTAATCATTCTATTATGCTTGATTAGTAATTTGATTAAGAATGTTATGCATGAATAAATTGATTGGTTTATTAACTTTGTGTTTTTGCATGTATTCTATCAATTAGTTTAATATTTTTTAGTTTTGACATTAAAATGTTGCGTTACTTTCTTGTGATTATGGTTTTAAGTTACTAATAATTATTTATTAGTATCTCTTTAATCATAATATATTTCACAATAGATAGTGATTGTAATTATAACTGTGATTAGTTTGTATTGCCATAGTTGTATTTATAAAAAAATTCTATTGTTTAATAGTCAGTAATAGTTAACACAATTTATAATCAGCCCCTTTCCAGGATAGTTTAGATCAATTAAAGTATATATTTTTGTTTAGTTAAAATTTATATTATTTGGAATAGTTGTTAATTGAGTTTCTTTTTTATTATTCCTAGGAAATATCTTCAGAAAATTGAAAGACTCTTCTTAGCAGAGCACAAATATATCAATTAGGAATAATTATATTTAATTTCATTTAGTAGCTTTTAAATAGAATTTAGTTGTTAAATAGATATATTTTGACCTATAGATTAATTTAACTTGTAGAATAACATTTATGTTTAGTTTTAATAGTTTTAGTTCTGTTAATTTAATTCAGTAGCATTAAGTAGTTTAGATTACACTTTTCTAGGTTGAATTTTAGAACGCTCCTTAAGAGGGTTAAAACCTATGTGGTAGCAGGACTAAAATTTTGTGAAAATCAACTAACCCAAACACACTGGAAGCTGCAGTAAGCAACTTGTGTGAGTTTATTTTTCGTAGTTTACCTTATTCACTTAATATGGTCAACATGAGTGCAGGATGGTCACCTAGGTTTTCAAAATGATCAATGTGGAGCTCCTCAACTATACATATTAATGATCAACTAGGAGCACCTTGACTATCATAATTTCCAATTTCCGTAACTCTAAACCATAGAAAACAATGCATAAAAGAAAATAAATGTGTCCAAGGATGGATTATTTCTCTAACAGTGTCATCAATTTTATTCATTTATTTTCATTGTTTATACTATATCATTCTATTCGTCTAACTAATAATAGAGTTAGTGTTCTTTTCTACTTCGAAATCTCATCATATCATTAGACCATATTGGCATGAAAGATAAATATCTTGAACTGGTAAGAACTGTGAAAAATTTGACCTTCATAGATGGAAATGAGTTTAGAGAACTATCATGGAGAGAAATATTAAAATTGTGATCCATTTATGGCTATGTTTCGTACATGTCAATTATAATGTAGTATATAAAGCGTCAAATATTTTTATTTATGGAACTTCTTGACTTATTGTATTATATAATTGTGTGGATATTATTGATAAGGTATTTATATTGCAAATTCTTCATTTTCTTGGTAATGAAAGACCAAACACTACAGACCCTAACGTGAACCTAGCAAGTATATTCATTATATTTATAATCGAGTTATTCTTGAAAATGCAACAATTAGAGCAAGTGCTTTGATTCTTGACTTCAAAACATTTAAATGTTAATTCTGGAAAATTACGGTGACAGGTGTGATCGAAGAGACTAATTGAATAGGATGATGTTTTCACCTAAATTTCATATCTGAAATCTGCACATGCTTTGGAATCCATCTCATTCATTTTGTCTATGTTTCAAACTACAACACATGCTATACAATCATTGTATTTGGGGATTTTTGTGTGATTTTTTTCAAGTGCATTGGTAAGGAAAAAATCTCTTCAATATTGATTGAGTGATCACTAGTACAAAATGATAAATTAATGACTAAAATCCGGCTATAAACGACTAATTTTTAGTAGGTGACTAATAGTAGCTAATTTCCACTATCTTATAGATTGACTAACTTAGTCATATTTCACTTAGTCATTAATAGGTTGACTTATTAGTCATTGATTTAGTCATTGATATTCAATGATCTAGTCATTGATTTATTCATTGAGTTAGACACAGATTTAGTCACTAATTTAGTCACCGATTTAGTCACCGATTGGAACAATTAATGACCAAATATACGACTAAATAAAATAGTAGATAATAACATAAATTAATGAATAAGATAAATATGACTAAACATTATTCGTGTTATAAGATACCGAGAAATTAGCTATTGATATTCGTATATATGTGGATTTAGTCGTTTTTGTAATAAAAAAATTATGATAGGGCACAGAGGAATCGAACCACCAACCTCCTACCTATAATTAGGCAGGTGCTCTACCATTGAGCTAGCGCCCTTTAAGAAGTTGTTATTATTTGATAATGATGATATTCAAACAAATTTTGCATCATTCAAGAATACAAAATAATGATTATCAAGTTACTATAGATCCATAATGGCTTACCCTGTACTAGTCCTTCAAGTCCTTCTTACACTTAAGAAATGCATTTGAAAGACTTGAAGGACTATTACAAGGTAAGTCATTATGTATATATAGTAACTTGATAATCATTATATTGTATGCTTGAATGATGCAAAACATAAAAATCCAATAAATTTATAGGAATGACAAGCATACATCCAATGTTAAACTATCTACCGAGTCATCTAGAGTCATGACAAGATATCTAAATTTGATTGAAAAAACGTAAGAAACTTGAATATTTTGGTGGATGATGTCATGGAAAGGAGAATTCCATTTTATATAGAAGCAACAGACGAGCAAATGGAACAACTCATCACCCAAAATGTATATAGAATAGTAAAAATAAATATTCAACTATTCCATTTCACATCAAGAAGAATGGGCATTAACTCTAAGTACTCTTAGCCACTAGATAAATAGAAATGAAATGAGATGAAATATTAGCAACAATACCTTCGAGTTTGCTTGTTGATAAGAAGTATGAATACTTATGTGATCATTTTATCCATAGGTGACTTAAACAACCACTAACCTACAATTAAGGAAAGAACCCATGTTCAGATTGATATATAAGTAAAATAAAATAAAAGTTAAAGATAGACTATGCCAATCCCACTATCATTTATACCTCGAAAGAGAACTAGAAAATATCCCACAACTATCCAACTTTGTCCAAAATTCCCACTTGGAATGTTGTTGTTTAAACAAAACAAAAAGAAATTGAAAACATGAAAGTAACAATTTACGCTACCTGTCTATTGGATGTAAAGTCCCATATATGTACAACAAAAATAGTCAATCACATGCAATAAAATTATAAATTAACAAAAGGAAGAGAACAATGTGGTTTAGACCTCCTTAATTTATATACTCATATATATATTACGATCACACAATAAAATTATAAATGGACAAAAGGAAGAAAACAATGTGGTTTATACCTTCCTTCCTTAATTTATATACTCAGATATATCCACGGTCCTAGACCTGATTTTGAATGTGGTTTCAACTTTAAATGTATCATAAAATGAGCTTCGACGAAGATAAACCCTTTATAACCAGGCCTGAATTTAACTATAAAATTTCTCCGTATTACTTTCTACATTATTTTAACTTTACATTTATTTACTGCAGATTCAAATACCTTCTTGAATTATTTCCCACATTTAGCAAAATGTAGGAGTCAATATTTAGGTTTTAGGAAACATACTAGTTATAAACATAGGATGTGATACTAATATTGTATGGTTATTGGACATGAGAGATGCTTCTTGATTGTTATACATCTTAAACAAATCCTAAGTTGTTGGTTGTAGGGGGATTAAAGAGTTTAAAATCAACATGGAAAAATAAGTAGCAAACATATTGTGTCTCCCAATAGGGAAATGCACTATCCTTTAATATGTACATCTAGTAAACATTGTTTAAATATTTTACAATAATGAAGGACATAATATGGTAATCTGGACAGCTAGTAAACATGATTTCAAACTATATAAAAAAGCAAGCTAAGATAACAAACTATACAAAATAACAAGCTAGTACATATGATTTCAAACTATATAAAATAACAAGCTAAGATAATGCATGACTATTGCAAATTAGTAAGATTCACTCACCTTTAAAGAGTCTAGTAAGGAAACGATTGCTGCAGGTGGTAGCTCCTCAAAGTCTCATTGGATATATTGTAGAAGCAAGAGAGCAAGTATTCAATATAAGAATGACATAAACGTGCCAAGAAATGTTCATATATTAAATTCTAAATTTGACATCGGGTATAGAGACATAAGGAAATTTAAAGAAACCTAGTTAACCAAGAAACTAAACAAGATAATCATAGATTTTTCTTCAGAGTCTGAAAAAAAAAAATTTAAAATTGTTGTTTGAATCATGAAGAAGACCTTCTGACACCTGAAAATGAGAGCAGTTGACCAGTACTCCTTCCTCTTCTTTACCAATTTTGGAACACAACATGAACAAACCAGATAGATCAAAAGAGTGTGATGTACATTGGAAACCATTATTAACCCTTCTATATTTGTGTCACATTATACATAAGGGGAGCAATATTCATATTTAGTGTTGAATGATATCTCAAACATATGCAACAACCATTATCCATGTTTCTCTTGTTCATAGTATTTTAAAGAAGGCTTGCTTCAAGAGGATAATGCCATCACATGAAGATAGATGTGTATGGGATTCTTAACAAGGAATATAGGATTATCCTAGTTTAATTTATTATTACCATAGTAGCAATATTTTTCCATATTGTCCTATGCGTTATGGAAATTCAACAGAATTACAAAGTTCAACAATTTCTTGTGCAGTATGGATAGGTACAGTCAACTTACTTTTAATTGTATTTGGTAAAATCATTCATGTATTTGATACCCATAAACTCATAAAACCCAAAGAAAACAACCTTGAAACCTGAACAATGTTTAAAAAAAATAGATGATAGAGATCTATGAATATAAACTAATAGAAAATTTTGAAGAGATAAGTTACTTTGTACTTATTGGGCAATCTTGAGGCTGAATTTATTCTAAAATTTGAAACAAATTGGCATATTTATTCCACAAGCATCATACAATTGGACACCTAGAGAGTTCCAAATAACTGATAGTGATCCAATGGCTAGTTCTCCCCCATCTCCATCAACTATTAGACTCGAATGTTCTTGACTTCATATGCTTCAAGTTCACTCTTCACCGTGCCTTGGATACGGTTATATACATGTTCTGGAGATAGGATTACTACTTGTATTTTTTATTTTTACTTTATTTTGTCATAGATATAGTTCTATTTTTTTATAGGAGCTACATTTTCACTTTCACATTGTACATATACTGATTGTATCGTTTTAGTCTTGTCTTGAGGCCTGGAAATTCTCAAGCAACAACAGTAAGGGATTCTCCACAATCAACGTTCCCAACTAGCCCGTTGATTGTTTGGTATAGGGAATCCATCTGGTTTGCGGTCCGACTACCGTAGGTCAAAGTAACAAAACAAAGGCTTCACCGGTTACAACCCGGTCCACCGAGTTTTTGTAATTTTCTGACCTAATGTATGAGATGCATATACCTAATTCACGATGCAGGGTGATGAGGATGTAGGGAGCAGTCACAATGTGATGCGCATGTTCTTACCTCACCTCTTAGGCTCACATGCATCTATATCACCTATGCAGTAATGAAATGAACTAACTATCTATCTATATACCTATCCCCGGGGAGCCAAAATATGATTTATTTATTAGTAATGTGGATTATTCATGCATTATAAACACAAATTACAGGTATCTGATATTCTTATCTACAACACATGAAAGATTAAATATATTTCAACAATCAGATAGCCAACTATTTCATAAGCAGCATACATTACTCATGGTGAAAATATTCATAAAATAAACTGGAGAACATTCATACAGGAACATAGGTTCAAAAAGTTAGAACGGTCTCACAGTTAATGGATACAAAGTTGAAAACGAAATAGTTCCTCTTCAACAAATCCATAGCACCCATTTGAATATTCCACCAAGATTTCTCCAACAGGCAAACTGTAATTATCTATTGCAAAAGGAAATAGTTCTTCTTACAATATGTCTTCATCAATCTAACTGGGAAAAAGTCCTTCTCCCTTCTTAGTCTATTACATTTATACAAAAGGGTGATATGGTTGGGCTGCCCAAAGTAACCTTTGGGCTTCCCAACTCTTCATTTCCCATTGTTTACTTTCCCTTAACGATTTACAAAAGTGTTACAAAATACAAAAGCGACCACTCCTTTATGAAGAGGGCCCCACTTGGGTGTCAAGGAACTTCTTCCATGATGTAGCATTAGAGGCAATGCCCTCAAATGCGCATGTTATGGAGAGAAATTCCTATGGCTTTGGGTACCACAACAGATAGCTAGACTCCAGAAATCAATCTTTCCCAATATGCAATAGAAATAAAAACATCTAACACTAAAGGATCGAACCTCGTACCTTATTCCGGACGGTTGAAGTAGATCCCCATTGAGCTTTCCAATCTTCAGCTTGAATTGTTATAGCATGTCCTCAACAACAAGTAAACAATACAAGCATACTATATTTCATGGTGTTAGATCTATTCTAGCATATATAAATCAATAATGTATAAGCATTTGACATATTCCAATGGAAACAATATTCATTCAAATACACATTACTGGATAGGAAAAGATATTTCTATTAATATGAATCAGAGATTACAGGTGACAACCTCTGACGGCACGTCTACGAACCGGAGAAACTGAATCCCCCACTTGGGCCTCCACCACCTCAATCCTCCATCACTCCAATAGCAAGCTTACTAGCAAAAGGAAAGCTTGGGAAGAACACAACAGTGCTCCAAGGAACAAAGGGATGCAGACTCAAGCATAAATTCTGGCAACAATGGACTATAGTTTCGGTACTCTCAATCTCTCTTATGCTTTCAATGTCTCAAGGGTTCCTTATATAGATTTTCAAAGTGATACTGAAAGGTCGAATCCATGTGATCTCAAGGCATATGGAAGGCCAGGAGTCATGTGAGTTGGATCCAAGACAAGGAACGCTCCAAAGGATTTTGGATTATGTACACATCCTGACGTACGCGACTATAGAGGGAATATCCGCGTATGTATGTGGTTATCGGGGAAAATGCCGCGTATATCATTTTTCTAATGTTTTTAGGGATGGTCAATGATACATTAAAAGACAAAAAGTGGTCCATAGGGGCTAATGAGTCTGTAGCGGGACAGGGGAAGGCCATACAATGTGTGATTCACCTAGTGTGGTGAAATCCACTATAACAGATGCCCCTTAATGTATGAGATCAGAGGGGTTATACGATGGCTGAAATACATTATAAGTCCATCCCAGAAGTGAAGTGATGAAGGTACCCAAATGGAAGACCAACCACCCAATCAGCATAATACCATAATACAACTCTGCATATAACTGTGAATACATATAGCAGTCCCGGATACATAAGAGTACAATGGCCATGAACAGGCATGAAACATGATAACACATATGTGGTCATCGCCACGTACAATATACATAGATCAGAATCTCCATGAGGAAGATATACAAAGGACCATGATCTCCACAAAGGCTGAAGATATATAACAGATCAAGATCTCCATAGTGGCTGGAAATGTCTGACATATACTGGAACAAGTCACGAGAGCTGAAATCTCATGAACACTGGCACGATCAAATAGGTAGCATATAGTGGATGCCACCAATATGGAAGGTCTTCTACACAAACCGCTATGAGTACATGTCCTACTATGCGAATAGAGGTGTCGAGGTCGAACATAGTAGTCCATCGTCTGATTACCGGTCATTGATGTATACCGTTAACAGACGCGAGATCACCCACCAATAATGAAAATGGGAAACAAGGTACTAGAATGCAAACTAACAAGTGTGAATAAATGTGTTGAGGTGGAACACTTGAGAGAATCCATTGATTAGGGGACATTGATGTATTCCCAAAACTGTCGATGGTGAGAGAACCTGCCACTGATGACTACAAGTCTCAAGGAACTCAAAATGACTCTAGATTCCAATCCCAGAATAAATGATCTAAAGTCGATGGGATGAAATCCGCTGGAAGGAGGGCATTAGGACATCCCCCATCATCCAACATGAGGTACTCAGCAAAGCTGTATAATGTGGAAGGACTTGATCATAAGGTGCATGAACCAGTAACTGTACCGAGAATGGTCGACATGCAAAGTCAAGATAACTGAGGAATGGCCGAATCAGGTTTCAACTTCCTTCGAACAAGACCATAACGACGTATGGTGACTGAATGAAGGCATCATAGACTCGATATACAAACTGGGACATCTCTATGACGTAGGAGGCATCAATAGAGGCTCCATAGTGACTGGAAGCTTAACCAGTCGGTGGAGATAAAACTCAGATAACGAGTACATCTCCTAAAGTCAAACTATAACCCAACCAATGGATGTGATATATAGTTCTCTGTTCGAAGGCGACACGACTCGACAGCTGCCAAAGATAATATCTTTTCTTGTCCGTATTTTTGGTTTTTTTATTTTTTTGGTCTTTTTCAGTTATTTGAAAAGCTTGAAAAAAGAATAAACTAGCTTTATAGTTACAAACTAGGAGGAGACAAGTGTCATTTAGGACAAACAAACTAGTTCCAAGCAGTGGAACATACCTATACTCAATGCAAGGATACATGTGTAGGATATTGACACTCAGGGGAAAATCCCCTCCCGGTAAAAGGGGAATCAAGCTGCGAAGGATATAAATAAAGGCTCTGCATGGCTAGACATGAGACAAGCTTGGGCTATATGGCTGAAACGCAATGTCAGGGGAGCCGGAATAAAGCTCAATAAGATAGGAAAAGCTCATGATAATGCATCCACAACTTGATACAAGGGGATTCCAGAGGGAAAAAGGCCAGTATAAGATCAAGAGGAGTATGAGGCTCTTGCTAAATGTCATGGCAATACTATACAACGGACTCCCACACCCTAAAGGGGGAAACATCGGCATGGGCACCAAATGCAAGTAAGGCACTAACTAGGGTACCCATGTAAGGTGAGGCTCTACCACTCATATCATGCCACTTCTATAGCAGCAAGAAGGTTCTGTGACATAATAGAGTGGGTTCGTACCTAAGGATATAATGACATGGTCATAAGGTCATGCAAAATGCAAATGGTGGTGAACCTAACCTATATGCCAGTGTAGACATTATACCTAAGATCAGTATGAACGGGTCAATCCAAAGGCTGAAACGGTGCTCAAAATGGTCTTCTACATCACAAAGTAGGTTAGAAACGGTCCAAAATGGTTAGAAACGGTCAAAACTATAGGAAAGGGGGTAAAAATTTTCAAATATTTGAAAATTTTTCTATAAATAGTAAAAAATATAAATCATTTGAAACTTTTACCCAATGGAGCTCTGATATTCAACTGCAAATTCTAGAAGATCTAGCCGGCGGAATTCACAACCGATTCTTCCAGGTATTTACTCATGTTCTATGCTTGCATTTCAATATAATTTTTGTAATTTTTCATGGTCAAATGAATTTTTAAAGGCCAAAATTACATGAGCGCTATGGCCCACGTGGGTATCGAGGATTTTTCCGCATCTAGGGCTAGCTATAAGCGGAAAAGGGACCAGAAACCGCGTACATACGCGGCTGTTTTCAAAACAACCGTGTATGACACCGCGCACAAGTATTTGCAAGAATATAATGGACATTTTGGTCAAACTCTCATGCAGGATGGTGCTAGAGTGGCGAGAACGCGAGCACAGTGATGTAGAGGAAGCAGTAAGGGCCGACATAATGGCTCAAGAAGCTCTAAGAAGATGTGAACTCTACAATTTTTGGTGCACAGGAGGCTTGAGGGCCAAACCAGGACTACTACAGATGCTTGTAGACTATTGAGATCTGGACTCAGAGTCCTTCCGGCTAGACGGTATGTTCCTCACCATTGAGGTGGAGGATATCTACTTTATCACAGGTCTATCACGGCGACGTGAGATGGTGAACCTTCGTGCCCCAGGAGGGCCAGGTCATGGGCTGACTATCGACGAGTACATAGCTGTGTACTGCTACACAGAGACGGAGAAGGTGGGGAGCCAAGTTCCCACCAACGCTATATAGGTACTGGGCCTAAAGGCCATACTACTGACGCTGGGCAGGATAGCAGGCTTAGCATCACTCCATCAGGCCTCTCGGCCACTGATGTTCTATACAGTGGAGTGCATGACACCGACCATCTATGACTGGAGCACTTCCCTACTGAGCAACATGAAACATCATCTCAGTGGGTGCAAGGCAGGTAGGATACGGAACTTTGGGTTCAGCAGTATCTTGAGCATGTTTTTCTTCGAGCGTGTTCCAGGATTGATCCCTAGAGTGGATGTTCCTCTCCACGGGGTTCGAGATCCGGCCCAATGACATTGGGCAGACGCGATGCGCAGACTGGGGGGCGGTAGGGTGGCCAACCCTTATCCAGCAGACTTTTTTCCATGGTGGCGATGACAGATTGTTGCCATAGAGGACTACCCTTATGCAGGGATAGATTTTCGGGGAGACCCAGACATGCCATTACCACCAGGATCAACATATGGAGACCTAGGTAACGAATCTCGACCCTTGCTCTTTTTAAAATTTTTGAAGTATTTAATTTTTTTGTGTTTTCTTGATTATATGGAATAAAAAAGACATGTTTTTGGGTGACAATACATAATGACATCTACCATTCATGTGCAGATGTGGGACCACGGCGACCAGAGGGATTCCCACGTCATAGATGGAGGGGAAGAGGAGACGATATCACAGGTGTGAACGTGGAGCGAACGCTCCAAAGCATCCATACCAACTTCATGCGACTGACTCACAGGATTCCCATGGTGCAAGTCGAGGACTTGCCTGAGGCTATGCAGAGACAGGTTGTGGGTGTACCATGTGCATGGGTGCATTTATTCCGGTGGCTAGCTAGAGCCGTGGTGACATATCATGATCACAACCCTCATCCACCTCCACAGGACTAGACACCTGGGAGTGTATCTATTTTGTACTACCGTGTATATGATGGTGGCTTTCAAAGCCCCAATTTTGTATTATGACACTATGTATTACCACATTTTTGATGTATATAATTTTTTTTTATGGTGATCGGTTTATTTATTTACATGTGTAAACATTGTGTTTATGATTAATTTATAATGAATGAAACAAATGCCAATCTAACACATAGTTAGCATATGAGTCACCAATTTGATTACAATTTCTTGGAATGTGTATATATGTTATGTTCTCAAACTGTCGTTCTAACAATATCACATGTATGAATATCCTCAATAACGTCAGATCTCTAACATGGTACAAACCATTTAGCTGTGACACTACTAACTCTGAATCAAGACGTACCTCAAGAGAGAGAACACCATGCAAAATGGAATCCCGTAGAAGCTCGATAATGGCACTATATTCAGCAACATTGTTGGAAGATGGTCGTAGACATACACCTCTTGAAGACAGTACATGACCCATAGGAGTAAAAATCACCCAAGCAGCTGAGGCTGAGTGTTGAGTGTGACAGCTTGAACCATCCACGAATCCTATGTAGGTGGAATATTCCATTGACATCTGCCACAAGAAATGGAAACTAATCACAAACCCAATCACAATAAACAAGACCGAACCATGCAAAAAAGCTGTGCAATAATATACAACAAACAGCCTTGGCTAAAGATCATGCATAGTATTTTTCGAGATAGAGTCCATTTCTAGGCTCCGCCAAGACTGTCCCTTTGTAATCCACTAACTCGTAGGCACCCTTCTCTAACACACGCTTGACCACGTAAGGACCATGCCACATAGGATTGAACTTCCCTGCCCCCAAGGGTTCTTTCGATTGATCCCACAAAAGGACCAAGTCTCCCTCACTAAACACTCTCGGATGGACAGACTTATCGTATTGGGCCTTCACGCGACGCTTATTAACCTCTAGAGTCACCAAGGCATCTCTACACTACTCATCAAGTTTCTCAAGGTGAACCAAATGCTCCTCCAAAGGTGAAGTGTCTGGTAAGAGTTCCACGGCTAAATTCAACGAAGGAATCTCCTCATTCTCCATATGGTCAAGCTCGAGAAGAAAGTTCGATCTATGATAGAATTTCTCCCATGGTGGCTCAACTCCCAACCTAGCCTCGATAATCGCTTCATATGAAGGGAAAACTGTATCAAGGTAGTCGTGGGCATGAGAAGACTATACTGCCCATGTCGGCAGCACATAAGGGTCTTCCTCCTCTGTCTGTGAAGAATAAGAACAAGGCTCTACAACAGACTGAATATTATCTTGGTAAGCAATCATGACTGCAGGAAACAGCACACTCGTCTCAATGGTCTCACTCAAAGGACTCGGAGAAGGAAGAATCCAAGGATCTCCCATATGACTTGTGTGAAAAGGCACCGATCTCGTAGACATGGAAGCACCATCAAAACTAGCTCCTATCATGAGGATGGGTGCAGGACAACTAAAGGTTCCCATGAGGGATGGATACATACCTACACCCACACTCCCAGTTGCCGGCTGGGAATGTTCAACTTTCGGAACCGAAGCTTCTGAAGATGCACTAATAGGTGGATTCTTGAATGCCATTTGGTCAATCGTTACAATCTTCCCATTATGAGGAAAGTATACAACGCGAAATACGGAAGACGCAACGGCTTGCATACTATACATCCAGTTCCTTCCCAGTAAGAGATTGTAGTCAAGGGGCGCATCAACCACCTCGACCTCTATCGCAACAGTCTTTCCTCCCAAATGGACTTTAAGAGAAGGAAGGATACCGTGCGTCCTAAATGATCTCCCATCAAAAGCAGTTAACATGGTCGTAGACTTTGACAACTCAGGAGAACCAAGACCCTTCCAACAAGACAAAGACATCACAGAAGAAGCAGCGCCCTCGTCAATCGCTGTGCACTTGATGATCATATTAAGACATTCTACATGCACCAAAAGGGACACATAGTAGGGCAAGCGAGGCTGATGTCCTATGGTTTCAAATTTGATCACTGAGGAAGAATCATCACCATTCACACCAAGAGCGGAAAGCAAAGCCTTCCTTTGCGATGGACAACTCTGAAGCACTTCCAATGCAGACATCGCACAAGGAGTATGACCCAAGTCCTCGAAAACTGAATAATTCTGGGCGGCTTGGGCATTTGGATTATGCCCCGAATGCTTAAGTACCCCCTTAGGAATGCGAGGTGCAGCCTCAGGTTTATCCGCAGGTTTCTCAATGCGCAAAGGAGTTCCTGGTGGATCAGGTTCTTTGCTTGGGTTGGGTTGTGGTGAAGTATAATCTTTCGCACGCGTCATAACTTTCGCGGCACGGACCATATTAATGCACCCACAACCACTAGTTTCAGGTGGATATTCATCACTAGATTGATCATGGGACTTCGAGTTCATATTCTGGTTATGCGGTAAAGGGTTCGTTAACACAGCTGGGCCCTATGCTATGAACTTCGAAGCTTCATCCATCCTAGGGCACAAGTAAGTGAGGTGATCATCCTTACATAGGTTGCAAGGAAACTTAACCTTACATTTATTCTGCTTGTCCCCCCCAGCATTTTTATTGTTCTTGTCATTATTGTTGGCATTCTCATTCTTATTCCCACCCTTTTTATTATTTTTACCCTTTTTTCTATTCCGTCCGGGTTGCTGGTTACCCTTCTGGTCGGACGATTGCACAGCAAGTACATTCGCCAGTTGGGCAGGCTGAGACGAAGCCGTAGCTTGTCCCAAGGTAAATTGGTTGATTGACAACTGAGCAACTTGTTTCACAACCGACCCTGCAGGTTTCTTACTTGCACTACCCACAATGCCATCGACATGTGGTCCAGGTTTGACCTTGGGATCGAAACTAGAATGAGGAGCGTTGGGTATAATCTCATATAACAAACCAGACTGAGCATAGATCAAGTCTAGTTCCTGCTCCCTAAAGATTGCTTGTTCCTCATTATGCACTTCGGATGTGGAAACATCCTTCGCGATATATGGCAATAAATATTTGAGGAACCACTCAAGGAGGAACTCCGGTGGTATAAAGGCTTTAATTAATCTCTTTCGTCTACGCCACTCCTGAATATGATCAGAAATATGGGTGTCTTTATCTTGCCGAAATGTTGACAAGAGTTCAGTACCAACATCATAGCGCACTGGTAGCTGGAAGTGATTAAGGAAAGTCATCGCAAGGTCGTCAAACAAAGTAAAGGCACCCCTAGGTAACTCTATATACCATTTCACCGCAGGCCCTGTAAGGGTGCATTGAAATAGTCTCAAATGGACTGAGTCTTGATGCAATGAATTGGAAGAGCACCATAGGTGGAATGTCGTAATGTGTTCACTCGGATCCTCTCCTGGTTTTCCTTCGAACTTAGGTATGTCCGAAGGAAGCTTGGTAGGGACAGCCGGCCAAGCCGGGTCATGAGCCACTGGATCGTTCGTAAGTCTCAATAAGTCAGGTAAATTGAGTGTCACGAGGAAAGGGAGCCTAGGATGATGAGGTCTAGGGAGCCTAGGATGATGAGGTCTAGGGACCGCTCCCTGGTTCATATAGGATTGATTACCACCATGACCTTGGCCATAGTGACCTCCTCCTGTATGACCCATATAGGGTGGTGTGGAAGTAGCATACTGAGGTGGACCTTGACTAGTAGGAGCTACAAAGCCATAGTTGGGAGAGTAAGCAGGTTGTGAATACCCACCTCCATAAGGTGGAGAGACATGTCCCTACTATGCCCCATAGTAGGGTCCATAGGTCATCGCCTGCGATGCCCCATGGGACACTGCATAGGTAGGGATATACATTCCGGAAGTAGGAATATACATACCGAAAGTAGGGATATATGTCGTGGAAGTAGCAATCTGACCTCTAGAAACATGAACATAACCTCCTGAAACCACGGGTGGTATGTAGGCTTGAGACACAATTGGTCTAGTAACCGCAGTATGGATCTGACTCATAGCTACGTGCCGACTCGAAGGACCACGTGAGTAAGGTGGAGGGTTTACATTTGAAGAACTCAGAAGTGAGGACGAAGGAATCTCTATGAGAAGAAATGTACTAGTGCCTATCGTCACTCGTCTAGAACATGGTATCCCTATCGGATCACTAACTCTAGACCTAGGAGGTATATAAGATGGAGCTTCCACCGCTGGGATGGAAGGTGCAATGTGACTAGTACTCCCAAACCTCTCCGCAAGGTAAGGCATGGGAATTCCCCCAGGCATAGTGTTAGGGTCAAAGTCGGATTCAACATGAAATGTCAAATTGTGCATAGGAAAACTAGTCGTAACATAACTACCGTAGCTGGTGCTAGGAGGGTCAAAGTGAGTCTCAGCATCATCCGGCATTCCATACTAGTAACGGGTCAATGGGGAATCTTCCCTAGTATGAGTAGGTCTATCATGAAAAGATCCTATCTGGGAAATCACAGGACCGATCTCAGCTAGGTCAGGTGAGGGATCATATGTAGGAGTAAGTTCCCCATCGTCAATACGAATAGGAGGAGGTGGCTCAGGAATAGTCTCTAAATGATCCTCCATGGTGTGTGACATATTCCACCTAGACAATCTAGGCCCCTCTCCCAAAGGAGGAGGAGAAGTGGAAGGTGGAAGTCCTGTTGGTCAACTGGGGCAGAACCAGGATTAAACCTTTTGTGTCGCACCAACAAAAGACCCACAGTGTTGGCCCTTTCGGCAACAACCTGTGTGCAAGTTGCAGTCTCACCTGAAACAGCTATGGGATGCCACAGAATCAGGTTTCTGCAAGCAAGGAGGGGGATTACTGTACCTTAGCCTTTTAATAACCTTATTAATCAATAATTACGAGTTTCACCATTCATTCACATACAACTTCACAAATAAATAAACAATTGTGACTTGCTCAACCCACTATAGGGAATTCATAGCGAAGGTAAATGTTAGCAATGATCTAACTTATCAGATGTATACAGTTATTAATGCATAAAAGAAATAGAAACAGAAACAGCACAAGAAACCACAACACCGGATATAACGTGGTTCACCCCCAGTGTAGGGGCTACGTCCACAAACTATGTTCTATTCAACTTGGTACAAAACCACAGTTTGATCTACGCACACAGCTGCAGATCCTTTCATTCCTCAAAAAGCCGCGCACACAGCAGCAGGCCCCTGCGCACACAGCTGCAGGTTTTTCCTTACAATCTTCTTTACAAAACCCTCTGCACACACATCTACAGAGGTCGTCCATGCACACAGCTGGGACTTAGCCTTCTTCCACAAAACCAATCTTAGCTTCGCCTTAATCTTTCTTTCATCATCAAAACCTAACCTTTTCTTATTACAAAAATGCCTATTTATACATCGCGCTGATACAAAACCATGGCTTCAAACCATGGGCTCCCAAAAACCCTAAACCCTGGATTTAAACCATGGGTTTATTACAAAAAGAGGGGGTTTTTACTTACCCTGATACCCCTAAGACTATTTTGACCCATAACTCTGCTTACCAATAGCTGCGAAGTTACCACAACTAGTAATCTTTAGGGTACACGCCCTAACAGGCCCCTAAGACTCACTAGTGGCCCGTCCCGGGACACTCTTCAGCTTCTCTGGTGGTAGAATTTCGCTGATGAGACATAATGTACTACTTGGTGAAGCTTTCCATGCTACCGCCGACTGCATACTTCTGTCCTTTGCAGCAGTTTTACGGCTAAAAGCCGTCATGACCACCTGCAACACCATCCTCTACTGTGATGGTCGATACCTGACCATCCACGACTTTGGGGTCCCCTGGGATTGCGTGTCCCACTGCGGGAGGAGTATAGCTGGCATGGTTCTGTTACACCAAAAGACTGCTTGGTGGGATTTCCCAGAGTCTTTTTGCAAGGCCTCACGCCCTTGGTTGCTCTATGTTAGAGCAAACTCCTGGATGTCTTTGCAAATTTAGAGCAAACTCCTGCCTGTCGATGTACTTAGCCAAGTAGAACTGTGCTAGCGGGGTACTTAGAAGGTGCTGCAGACCTCTGTCCCTTACTTCCTGTACTAACGCATGAACATTACAGTCGTTCGACATAGTTCGGGCTGAATATGTCACAGATGTGCTTCAGGTAGAAAATACAGGTCGAGATAGCTCCTTATAAAATCCCTAGGCTGAATTTGGCATCATGGTGCAGAAATGATAGAAAATCTGACGAAGTTCCAGGAATCTACTCCACACAGCGCTGGATTTTCCAAAAATCTCATTATGACTAGTAATGAGAGCAACGCTAGTGCTAGTGCCACCGAATGCAGTATGTCCCATCCGTCACATTTTGGGTTGCGACACACCTTGACAATTTCCAACTTCGACACAACCTGACCCTGCGACCTACGACCAGCTTGTAACTTCGCATCCTGTGGACAAAACAGACTACGATAATTCATAGTGCGACGAGCATGTTACTTATTTAGTTGGAGCTATCTCCTGTTCTGTGTACCTGGCCTGTCTATGTACTTTTTTAAACGGCTCCCATTTATCATAGAGGGAAAAAGCTCACCATTTAACTTGGCTAGCTGAACTGCGCCCCCGTCAGTAACTTTCTGTACTACATACGGTCCTTTCCAATGTGTCTTAAACTTTCCAGGGAACTTCATGAATTTGCTGTCATAAAGGAGCACAAGATCACCCTGCTGAAAATGTTTCATCTTGATGTGTCTATCGTGCCACGCTTTTTCTTTAGATTTCTGCACCTGTTGTTGGAAGCCTGCGACAAATCTATCCTCCTCAAGTTCTAATATCTGTTTCAGTCTTTCTGTGATTATGGCTGGGTCATCCATCTCGGTCAAAGCAGAGATCCGGAGGCTAGGAACAATGTATTCCATGGGCATGACAGCTTCTTGTCCATAAACTAGTCGAAAGGGTGTATGGCCTGTCAACTTCTTGCAAGTAGTTCTGTAAGCCCATAGTACCGCTGGAATTCTAAGATCCCAATCATTCCTGTTAGCATTACAAACCTTTGTCAAGGCATGCTCAAGGATTTTGTTAAAAGCGTCAACAGTCCCATTTGCTTTTGGGTGATATGAGGTACTCTTTTGATGATAGACCTGAAATTCTTTGGTCAATACTTCAATAGTCCTGTTCAGGAAATGTGATCCCTGATCACTCATAAGAACCTTGGGACACCCAAATCTGGATAGGATGTTGTCGAAGATGAACTTTGCAGCAGTAGCAGTGCTACAGGTCTTGACCGGTTGAGCTTCGGCCCAACGGGTAAGATAATCAGTTGTTGTGATGATGTATCTAGCTCCTGACTTTTTCGCGGGGGGGTTGATAGGTCCAACAAAGTCAATGGCCCATTTGTCAAAGGCCTGTAATGTTACTTGTGGAGCTAGGGTCATTTCATCCCTCCTAGATGGTTTACCTGTCCTTTGACATATGTCGCAGCTGTGGAAATATTCTCTTGCATCTTTGTGAAGTGTGGGCCACCATAACCTGGCTGTCAAAATCTTCTGCGCTGTGGCGTTTCCTGCGTAGTGACATCCTGCTACACTAGAGTGTGCTTCCGCCAAAATTAGAGGGTTTTCATGTTCCAAAACACATCTGCATAGTATCTCATCTGGTCCCAGTTTATACAGCTGCCTTGCTATTAAAGTGAAGTCCATGGCTCGCGCCACCAATTGCTTCTTCTGCTGTGTGGTCATCTCTGAAGGGGGAATACTTGTAGAAAAATACTGAGCGATATCCTGGAAATAATCATCAACTATCTGTATAGAAAATAATTGTGCATCGGGGAGGCCTTCGTCCATGTTGGTAGGTTCTTCGCCTGATTCGAGCCTCGACAAGTGGTCAGGTCCTAGGTTAAGTCTTCCAGGCTTAACAATGATCTCAAAATCATACTCTTGAAATAGAATTAACCATCTGCATATTCTTCCACCTAGTACAGGTTTGTTAACCAAGTACTTCAAAGCAGAATGGTCAGTAAACATCTTAAAATGAGATCCTAGCAGATAATGTCGGAATTTTTGTAATGCATATACCATAGCAAGGCCCTCACGTTCTGTCATAGTATAATTTTTCTCTGCTGTAGATAACTTCCTACTGGCAAAAGAGATAGGATGATCGATATTACCTGCACCTAGCTGGGTGAGCACAGTACCTAAAGCAATAGAGGATGCATCAACATGCACATGAAACTCCTTGTTCCAATCAGGGAATACTAGGATAGGAGCAGTGACCATTTTTTCTTTCAGAATGTCGAGGCTTGCTTGGCATTCTGGTGTCCATTCGAACTTAATATCCTTCTTTAGCTGTCTTTCCATTGGGGCAGTAATATTGGCATATCCTTGAATGAATTTCCTATAGTAACCGGTGTGACCCAGCATTGTGCGAAGTTGTTTGACGGACTTTGGAGGTGGCAGGTTCACAATAATAGCAATCTTCGTAGGGTCCATCATCAATCCCTGCTTACATACCACATGACCAAGGAGAATGCCAAAGGGTGCACAGAAAATGCACTTTTTCAAGTTCAAGGAGATTTGGTGTTGTCTGCATTTATCCAACATAAGTCTCAAGCTAGTTATATGGTCTTTTACTAGCCCAAAAATAGTCCAATCATCAAAGTAAACTTCTAGGAATTTGTGTATGTATTCCTTGAACGCGGAGATGACTACTCGCGAAAATATGGCAAGTGCATTCTTCAGCCCGAAGGGCATGACAGTATACTAGAAGGATCCCATCTTGGTAGCAAAGGTTGTCTTGTGACGGTCCTCTGGGGCAATTCGGATCTGATGGTAGCCCGAAAACCCATTAGTAAAAGAGTATACTTCTTGACCTCCGACATTGTCGAGCACTTCATCTGTAAAGGGAGTGGGAAAAGGGTCGTGTAGACAGGCATCATTGAGTTTCCTTAGATCGACACAGATTCAGATTTCACCCTTAGTCTTCTTCTCCTGGATGACCATAGGGCTGACCCACACAGATTCTTCAACAGGTTCAATTATTCCTGCAGCAAGCATCTTATCCAACTCTAGCTTAACCTTTTCCTTGTATTTTGGATTCAATCTATAAGGGCGCTGCTTGACAGGCTTCACATCAGGCTTCAAGGGGGTCTTCATTACGCCGATATCTCCCAAGATACCTTTCATTTCAGAGGACTTTGTCAGAAAAAGATCTTGGTATTCATGGAGAAGTTGAGTTACCTTGCTGACCATCTCGTCGTCAAAATAGTCGCCAATGGTAGCAAACTTAGGCTGTTCCTCGGATCCAATGTTAACTGTGCGCATCTTCAAGGGCTGCGTTACTTCAGGAACTTCGACTGCCAGTCCATGCACGTCATAGTATCCTTCTGATTCAGGGATATCGAGACGATGCGGGTCCTCCTCCTCGTCGACTATGAAGTTATAACATTCGACTGCTAGGGCTTCTTGTGTGGCCCAATCAGGGCAATTTTCTGTCACTTCTTGTTCGGTAAATACCTTAGTATGGATGATCCTGATAGCGGCGTCGAGGTCTGGACAGACATCATTAGTAGAGAAAGTATGGATAAAGCTATGAACAAGACAGTCCCAACTTACAGTGTCTTGGCGAAGTTCAGCCTCTGCGTACCAGTTCTTCGCTAGTGGTCCCAGCGTGTGCACAAATCTATGTACCCACTCATCCTAAGGTACATACTTCCATACCTCGTAGCATTCACGTAAGTGGTCCTATGGACAAGTTTTCCCATCAAACTTGCTTCGTGCCTTTGCCAGCTGGTCTGAGAATCTCAGGCGAAGGAGCTTCTGACATGCTTTCCAGGTAGGGATCTTCCTCTTATGGCTCGTCCACCATCTGACTGTTGTGGCTCTGAATGCTGACTCTAGGGCCTTCATTTTCTATAGGTCTGGTATCTGGTCTGAGAATTTTGCAATAAATAGTTCAGGATCTGTCGAACCATCATACACAGGTATAGTTCTGGTTTGTGAGTCGACCCATCGGAGAGATTTGGTAAGGCAGGCATTGCTATCCCGATGGTGCTCAGATAATCGATGTTGCCAACTTTCTAATTCATATTTAGAGTCCGTCATACAGGAGCTACCAGACTCCCACCCTGCGGCCGGAGGATCCACATAACCTTCTTCCTGCGCCGTGATAGTAGATATAGGTTCCATATCAGCGTGATCCTCATGGCGGAGTGGCTCGGTGTACCGTTCCCCTTGTGAAGGATCCAGGGGCAGGATGACCCTGAAGTATTTCCCTTCAAAGACCATCTGTCTCTTCTTGAGGTTGATGACTGTAGCATTTTCCATTGCCCATTCAATTCCTAAGAGGGCCGGGTAAGGGTTGCTGTCATCAATGATCTCAATTACTTCAAAATCCATGAAAGTGCTGAATCTGTCAATCTCTATTTGGAGATCCAGGAATCTACCTAAAGGTACGATCTTTTGTTGGTTGGCTATCCGCAACTGTATAGGGGACCAGGCAAGGGTAGGTTTCCCCATTTGTTCCCAGGTTTGTTTGGGTAAAACGTTTACATCGGACCCCAAGTCCAGAATAACATCGGTCATATCATATGCCCCTATCTGAGCATTCAATCGCATTTCCCTACCGGTCCTGCTGACTCGATGAACAGTTTTGTCCTGACCACAAGTTTGCAGAGATTCGCAGGAAGCAATGACGTTCTGTAATTCATTCAGAGCAGCTTGATTTCTTAAAAGTTCGAGGCAACTTTGCAAAAAGGTAGATAGTATACTTACTTTATCTAGCGATGCGTCACAGGGTGACGACTGGGGCTGCGCAGGCGCGCTGGGTGGGCTAGGGCCAGCAAAATCCTTCTTGGCCTCCATGAATGTCTCTTTCTCTCGACTGATATCAAATGCAGGAATTTTCTCCGGAGCCTTACGAACTAGAGCTTCGACATGCCGGTTTGGCGTATTTTGGATGTGTGTCGTAACTCCACTTCTTGTAACGACATTAATGGTTGCCGCAGGGTGAGGCTCCATAGAAATCATCTGGAGGCTCTGAGTAGGGGTAGTCTGGCGTGCCTGAATCTTAGCGATCAACTGGGGGCACTGCTCAATCACATGGTCTACGGCGCATCAATACCGACACGTCGTAGTGGGGTTCCGACAGTCGCGAGCCAAATGCCCAGTTTGGTTACAATTGTAACACATGAATTGGCTTCAGCCACGCCCGGCCATGCCTCCACGGCCTCCAGAAGGACCTCGTCCCGAGGCGCCCCCCTGGTATCCATAACTGTCGTTGCTTGGGCCTTTAGTGTGCACCCGGTAGGCGTCATAGGTGCAGCACTCATCCTCATTATGACCTAAAGATTTGCAAAAATTACAGTAGGAGTTCTTAGGTCCTTGTCCATACCTTTGCAGCAGGTAACAGTTCTCAGGTCAGTGTTGACCTGTCGTTCTGCAGAGCTCACGGTAGAGAACTTGATGTGGAAAAGGGTTCGGCTCACCGGTCTGCAGATACTTGTTTACCAGAGGGCACCGTTCCTTGTCGTGACCTTCGGTCCGACATTGCGTACACCAGACCTCTTCGCGATCAGGTTTTCCCTTTTTCATCTCGCGAAGTTCTAGAGCCATCGCGGCCAACTGCGCTTGGATTTGAGCAATACCTGAGTCATCTCCGGCAGGGGCAGTCTCTAGTTTCATTGCGATTTCCAAAGCCTCTTGTTGGTCACCAACCTTCTGTTGCATGAGTGGATTTCGAATATGTGGTAGCAATGCTGCAATAAACCATTCCTTATGCTGCATAGGACTAATGGTAAAGCTGACTTGGTCCAGTAGAACTTTGAATCTCTGATCAAAGTCCCAGACTGATTCGCCCCACCGCTGTTGAATCTCCTTGAGTTCAGTAATGCTCTGCGACTCCGATTTAGGCTTCTTAAATTCTTTGGCCATAGCCGCCTTGATCTCACCTAATGTAGGGCTCTAAGTGCTGGAAAATTTCATGAACCATGTCAGAGCCCGGTCCTGAAAAGAAGTAATGAGCTACGTGGCTCGCACATCCGGATCTGTAATTTTCTTCGCGTTCCATACCGCTTCACATAGAAACCAGAACTGTTCTGGGTCCTCTGATCCCATGCCTTTAAAGATGGGGAGTTTAATGTCATCAGCGAGGTGGGCCATGGGGTTTCTGGGGGGGTTGGGAGAGGGACAGGATGTCGATGGGGGGGGATTTACAGGGGCAGACTGGCCTGTGGCCGGAATACTCGGGCCTGGTTGACTCTCAGACTGCGATGGAATTTCAGGGGTAGCAAAGTGGTGTTGCGGGGTGATCGGAGGGTTTCCAATCGAAGGGTCGTCTTCAGAATCTGACTCTTCAGGGTTTACCAGGATGGACGCGTTAACCTGACCTAAGAAATAGGGGTCAAAATATTTCTTATACCTTTTTCCGTTTTGCAACAACCCACTTTGCTCGTCGAAGGGAGTGTCACTTGCAAACATATGTTAGTACGACGAAACTAATAGTCCGATTCAAACAGCAATATACCCATTTCGGCCAATAGTATTTCAATCCTAAAGCTTAATAAATTCACAAACTTACCGCAGGGGCCTTTGAAAAACTGCCGTTCAGCTTCGCTAAGAGAGGTGCTCGTGTCACAGGCAAACTCTATTACAAGGGCCTCGAACGTTCGCGTCGTCCAAAAGTCAACGGCGTGGGAGACCTCTTCATTCACGTGTTACACAAGATTGACCTTTTCGGGGGTCCACACAGGGATCCGCCGGGCTTTGAGAGTTCGTCTTCCTCTTTGTGAACCTAGACAACCACTGGTGCAACTCTATGTGGATATTACCAAAAAAAAAATTCATAAGCATCACGAAAAACATACCTTTGTAAAAATTCACTTGCATTTCACCGCGGAATGGCATTCGCTTGCGGTGCAAATTGCAGACAGATCTCAGCAAACCAATCACTGATTTCCTTCACAGAGGGCCTCTAGAACATAGCCCTTGAGGTACAATGTAAACCCCTCTTGAGCAGGTACTGAGTTCAACCGGCAACGGAACCAATTTGTTGGTCAACTGGGGCAGACCTGGGATTAAACCTTTTGTGTCACACCAACAAAAGACCCACAGTGTTGGCCCTTTCAGCAACAACCTGCGTGTAGGTTGCAGTATCACCCGAAACAGCTATGGGATGCTGCAGAATCAGGTTTCTGCAAGCAAGGAGGGGGATTACTGTACCTTAGCCTTTTAATAACCTTATTAATCAATAATTACGAGTTTCACCATTCATTCACATACAACTTCGCAAATAAATAAACAATTGTGACTTGCTCAACCCACTATAGGGAATTCACAGCGAAGGTAAATGTTAGCAGCGATCTAACTTATCAGATGTATACAGTTATTAATGCATAAAAGAAATAGAAATAGAAACAACACAAGAAACCACAACACCGGATATAATGTGGTTCACCCCCAGTGTAGGGGCTACGTCCACAAACTGTGTTCTATTCAACTTGCTACAAAACCACAGTTTGATCTGTGCACACAGCTGCAGATCCTTTCAGTCCTCAAAAAGCCGCACACACAGCAACAGGCCCCTGCGCACACAGCTACAGGTTTTTCCTTACAATCTTCTTTACAAAACCCTCTGCGCACACAGCTGCAGAGGTCGTCCACGCACACAGCTGGGACTTAACCTTCTTCCACAAAACCAATCTTAGCTTCGCCTTAATCTTTCTTTCATCATCAAAACCTAACCTTTTCTTATTACAAAAATGCCTATTTATACATCGCGCTGATACAAAACCATGGCTTCAAACCATGGGCTCCCCAAAACCCTAAACCCCGGATTTAAACCATGGGTTTATTACAAAAAAAGGGGGTTTTGACTTACCCTGATACCCCTAATACTATTTTGACCCATAACTCCACTTACCAACAGCCGCGAAGTTACCACAACTAGTAATCTTTAGGGTACACGCCCCAACAAGTCCTACTAACCGACGAGAATGGCGCGGAACCGCACCCGACTCCACAATGACTCAACAAAAAAATCAAAGACTCTCTATTTATGTCAACCCTAGGCCAACTAGCATGCACAGAGCAATCACTAAAAGAATCTAAAGCCAAAAGCAAGGAAACAAGGGCTGGATAAGTGAGCTCCCGAATGTGGCCGATATGTCTCTCCTAGGAGAGGCTTGAGAGGCCCTTGTCACCACAAGCGGAGGTTCGAAACCAATTATTATGGCCCTCAGCTTCAACGCGTAAAGCAACTGTGCTGTCCGACCCCAACCTGGCCGGGACACATGCAGAATAACCTCTACACGTACCCCCTCGATATCCTAGGTAAGGTCACTAAGGTCACCTCGATATAATCAACGCTCAGGCGGACAGTCACAGGCGGGATTGACCGTATGGGCAGGGTAGCAAAGCCCGAAACTCCCGAAAGAGCCCCCAGATATGAATACCATCCTAGCTATATCACTGGTGCTACACAGTTACCAACCAGGGGTTATCCCGATCAACAACCACTCACACTGCCTAGTGCTTGACTCACTTTTGAGAGGAGCTTCCTGAGAACGCTGGTTATATAAAGGATTTCACATACTCCCTGGACAGACACCTAATTGTTGTTGTTTAGTGATCTTGGAGAATTAACTTTCAATGAACTATTCCAAGATCCTAAAACCTAAGCTTGTTGGTGCACCCTAGAAAAGCAAAGAGTGTAATTCATTTTAATTAGCGTTGATTTTAGTTTGGATTTATTACTCAAAAATAGGATATGGTCGTGCAACTAATGGTGTTATGATGCAACAAGAAGTAAAATGCACACCTAACAATCAATGCAAATGCATTGTGTCCATGAAAACAGGGTATGCATACTATGTGAATGCACAATTTCTTCTTCAAATGCTGAATGTAAATTTCCCTATATGAAGTCCTAACTATTACTCCAAAGCAAATCTAGATCTAATGCAAGTACAATGCAAGGTGCAAAATGCAATGCATGATGATAAGCAAATGTTTTTGGATTTTTTGAAAATAAAGAGATACGAAAAGCAAAAGAATGATTTTAACCACCCCAGACTCTGCAAGCACACATAAACAACATTCCAGCAAAGCACTAAGGCAAAAGGACTCTAATGCACTAATCTCAAACAAAAAATCAAAGATGCCATGACAAGAACTTTCCTAAAAGAAAAAATTTAGGCTAAAAAAAAACGTTTCTGGTAAAAAACAGAGGTATTAACAGACTCAGGCAGTGCCAAAGGAGACTCGGCAACTAACAGAATTCACCCAGCAATCCAATATCTTCCACAACAAGGTAAAAACCAGAGTATACGCGACTGTGTGCAGTAAACCCGCGTGTATACACGACAATCCCAGGGGAAACCGTGTGTATACACGACTGTAATTGACAAACCCACGTACAGGAAGAAAAAGATGCACAAATTCAAGGCAACCAGACAGGCTGAGACTAAATTCACACCAATCAGGCTCTACCAGGCATACATGCCCCCATACCCGACACAGAAACAAGAGAGAGAGAGAGAGCACTTCAAATACATTGAATGCCAAGAGATCAACCCCCAAAGGACAATTACTACGAACTCCCCAGCGGAGTCGCCAATTCTGTTATGGAGAGAAATTCCTATGGCTTGGGGTACCACAACAGACAGCTAGACTCCAGAAATCATTCTTTCCCAATATGCAATAGAAATAAAAACATCTAACACTAAAGGATCGAACCTCGTACCTTATTCCAGACGGTTGAAGTAGATCCTCGTTGAGCTTTCCAATCTTCAGCTTGAATTGTTATAGCACGTCCTCAACAACAAGTAAACAATACAAGCATACTATATTTCATGGTGTTAGATCTATTCTAGCATATATAAATCAACAATGTATAAGCATTTGACATATTCCAATGGAAACAATATTCATTCAAATACACATTACTGGACAGGAAAAGATATTTCTATTAATATGAATTGGAGATTACAAGTGACAACCTCTGACGGCACATCTACGAACCAGAGAAACTAAATCCCCCACTTGGGCCTCCACCACCTCAATCCTCCATCACTCTGATAGAAAGCTTACTAGCAAAAGGCAAGCTTGGGAAGAACACAACAATGCTCCAAGGGACAAAGGGATGCAGACTCAAGCATAAGTTCTGGCAACAATGGACTATAGTTTTGGTACTCTCAATTCTCTCTTATGCTTTCAATGTCTCAAGGGTTCCTTATATAGTTTTTCAAAGTGATACTGAAAGGTCGAATCTGTGCGATCTCAAGGCATATGGAAGGCCAGGAGTCATGTGAGTCGGATCCAAGACAAGGAACGCTCCAAAGGATTTTGGATTATGTACACATCCCGATCTACGTGACTATAGAGGGAATATCCGTGTATGTACGCGGTTATCGGGGAAAATGCCATGTATATCATTTTTCTAATGTTTTTAGGGATGGTCAATGATACATTGAAAGACAAAAAGTGGTCCATAGGGGCTAATGAGTCTGCATTGGGATAGGGGAAGGCCATACAATGTGTGACTCACCTAGTGTGGTGAAATCCACTATAACAGCGCAGGGTTCCAAAAATTGAATGTTGATTTTGAATTTTTCAGCCTGGTTCTTTATGGCTTCCACTCTGGCTGCGCTTAATCGAAGCTGGTCTTCCAGGATCTGCACACTAACTGCTGAATGACCTACTTCACTTCTCAGACTCTGGTCATCAATGGCCTTAATGTGTTGCATCCTTGCTTCTTCATCCTGATATTTATTCTGCAAAAACTCCAAAAATGAGTCATGGTCCAGGAAAGCCTCAAGCCTCTGCTCAGCCTCTATTTGGCACCAGTTGTAGGTAATGAGAAGTCTTCTGAAAAACTCGGTGCATAATCCCTTTGTCTTTTTAACTACCTTCTTGAAATCTTCAACGGTGTTGATGGCGAACTCTACCAGGTCATAATCCCGCTTAAGGGCCTGTTTATCCTTTGATGGTAGCTCTGCTGGAGTCTCTTCGTTGTTTTCCAGCCTCGCCATTCTTCCAGTCAGGACCTCGAGGACATCCTGAGATCTGTCCACAAAGTAAGATGCAGTTTTCGAGATCTCTTCCAATCGTCCATCAATCTGCAACACTCTAGATCTTTCTTCTTCAACAACAGTCTGTAGCTACAGCATCTTGGCCTTTTGGGCCAAGACATGTTCTTTGAACGGCTGGAGGTTAACCTGCTATTCTCTTGCTTCCTCCAGAGTAGTTGTGAGTGAGGAAATCTGTTCTTGGTGTTCCTTCTTCAATTCTTGGGTGTGCAGATCATTGGCCTCCAAGAGGATCTTTTGCTGCTCTTCTAGCTCCTCCACCTTTGCCAGTAGCTGTTCCTTTTCAGTTCTTAACTCTTGGTATTCTTTCTGTACTCTTTTCAGAGACTCCTGTGTCATTTCCAGCACTTGTATTTCTCCTTGGAGGACCTGTACCTCAGCTCTTGAGGACTTCATTTCCCTTTGCATATATTCATATTTCCTCTTGAGCCTGTTGTTTTCTTCCCTCTCTTTCCTCAATGTATCTTTCAGCTGAGCAGAGGATTTCTTGGACTGCTCCAAGTCAATTATTATCTTTCCTACATTATCTTCTGAAGCTTGGATAAATCCAGACCCAGCTCTTAGGGTAAATCTTGGATCTTGCTCTGTTCCTAACATAACAGCCGTATCCATTATCATTTTACCAGGTAGACCTTCTGCCTCAACCTTCCTCTCTGTTCTCTTTATTATTCTCTTTGTTGCCCTATCATAATATACAGTGTTGAAATCGGGGATTTCTTCCCCTTTCTTCTGGACAAAAGGAACCAGCTTGAGAGTGGGGACCACGGGAGTGCTGGAAGCAGGTAATTGTGGGTCTTGAACCTCGGGGTTCTCAACATCCTAGGTATGCCCCCCAGCTATGTCAGAAGCTGACTATTCTGTCTCAGTCTATGTCAGCTTCACCCTCTCTGCCTCCTGCTTTTGTAGCTCCTCATCGAGCTTTCTTTTCGCTTCTTCAACTGCTTTTCTAGCTGCTTCTTCTGCCTCTTTAACTGCTTCCTAGACTTTCTCAGCTACTTCTTGGGCATCTTTTCTTTTCCCTTCCTCTTCACTGTGCAACCACTCTGCATCTTCCTGTGCCAATCTCTGGGCTTCTTCGTTTCTCCTTTTGGCTTCTTCCTCTCCCTTTTCCTGCTCATCCCCCTTTCCACCTTTGGTGGTGATTTTCTTCGTGAATATTCTCTTCAATGCTCTCATGTTCGAGGCATTTCGGAGGACAGATTCTTCCCTATAAAAATGGTGAGTATACTCGAAATGCACCTTGTTTTCTTTACAATGATCAGCCACTTTATCGTGGGAGTCATTTCTGTGATAGGGCATCTCGCAAAAATGGAACCTCTCCAGCTCCTCTATGAATTCACCAACTTGTTTCACCTTAGTGAACTTGTAGCTTCCAAGTCTGAAGGGCAAGGGAGGATAAGCAGTATTCTTGTGTTCGAACAGGAAGCCGCCTATTCCATCCACGAACACTTGTCTGACTGCCTCCTTATGGACAATGTAGTCAGTTGCATATTTTGGCAGTAGGCAAGGTGCTCTTGAGCCTCCAAACATTCTGAAGTACATGCCATGTTCGGTCAAATAGTAGTCTGTGTAATCTTGTATCACTTGCATGGCCTCCTCCGACATACAATCACACTCTTTCCAGAAAATGAGTGTGTATAGTGGCATAATGAAGTGCTCACAGACTTCTCTGTAATGGCTGTGGGACTGGTGTGCCCACAGTGGTCTATAAGTAGCATAGACATGCATTCTTTCCTTGTCCCAGATGCACCTGAGACAAGGGAAAGGCTGGTTGCATAGTATACAGTCTATGAGTATTGAGCTCATATAAAATTCAGACCTTTTTTGGGACTCTCCTTCTAAGGCTGAGGCCAAGCAAGAAGAAAGACTGCTTGATACAAGCCTGGCCCAATTAAAGATTGTCCCTTGTGTTGCCACATGAAAAATGATGGGTATCCACTCTAGCTTGAAGAATCTACCATGGGCTCTCCCGAAGATCCTATTCAAGCATCAGAGCTATGAATCTGTAAGGAGCCCTCAAGCTCGCTATATCATACTCACCCGTGGGTCTGTGTCAGTAATGTTTTCCCTACAACAACATCCTCTTCAGGGTCTCTACCAGGTCCATTCTAATGCTACTCAGCCAGTCATCAGATAGGAATACTTGGGCTTCTGGCAGGTGATAATCCAACGCCACATATCCAGGGCTAAATGCAGCATAGCCCTGTCTTTCAACATTTTCTAGAATCATTGTGGTTATATCTGCCTGGGGCAGAATCCAGCCAATTACCTCAGAGCATGGGAACAGCTCTGGTCTGGTGGTGACCTTCATAAGGGAAGATCTTTCAATGTTTGCATATATGGACTCTTCTTCTAAGCCCATGCCGGGAACTTCCCTTCGAGTAATAAGTTTATAGATTTCCCCCCATTGGTCTTTAGGTTCTATGCTAGAAATGCAATTAGTGTCTTCATATACGTATTGTATCTTGGTGACCACTTCTACCTCTGGCTCTTCTTCGACCGCAGGGGTTTTCTTATTTTGTCTTTTTGACATTGTGAGCTCGAATTCTTCCTACCATATATAACATTGTAACATTAAGCAATTCCAGTTGCAGGCACTTAAATGACAATGTGCAGCGTTTTACTTCTTTTATGTGTATCATGACATTAATTAGTTAACGAAGCTAACATATGTGTATGACCTTACTAACAGTGCAATTGAAACATAATGCACATTTTTCAGTGAATTAGTCTATGTCTAGCATGATTGAAAAGAGTTATATGCAATAAGATTATGCAAGCTACCACTGTTTGCCAAAACTAAACATTTCTCACAATGCAATCGGATGGAAAAACATCTATATTAGCACGAAGACAACTCTTGCTCCCTGCGGGTGCCATTATCAAAACACTGCGTGGGACAGATAGGGGAAAACTACGCAAGCCCTTAAATGAATCTTTTAACAACACCACTACCCTTGCGGTTTCTGAACGCCATGACGTATCCCCTCCAGAGGTTAGGGTTTACAAATAACTACACGCAAAACAGTGTGGCTAAATGCTGGCTATTCGAGGATGCGGGTCTCTAGGGTGCGTTTGATCAGAGACAAACCCCCAGTGCAACTATGGTGAGGAATTATGTGTCGCAGTACACCCTTTCCCCAGCCCAGGTTCGAAACTGAGAAGGAATTGGGTCGCGCCGGACCGCGTAGGCAAAAATGGCTAGGGTTTGAAGATAAGGGTAAAAGGGAAACCCTCAAATGCTATAGAAAACCATAAAAACCTCCCCCTGCAAACCTATCATTTCACACAAGGTGGCTTGGTGCAGACGGTGTAATGGCCGTCTACACCAAACCCCCATCCCCTACGCACGAGGCTGCAAATGAAATCCATGGGAAAAATACTGCTTCGGGGTTAAAATGCCCCATCCCCTAGTCACAGGATAAAATTCCACCTTTATAGGAATCTAATTTAAAGGGACGAGGAACACAACCGGGGAAGCAAACCATCATAGAAAACCACCAACAGTTCAAACGGAAAGGGAAAAATGAAGAGCCTACCTGGAAATACGGCAAGTATGGCGGGTCGACGACGGTCAAGATTCCATAATTGACACCTGGATGCAAGTACACCGACCTAGGGGTCCTTTGAAGCTCGTGAGAATGACACACACAAAAATGACATCGCTCAATAGTCGAGAATAACAATAAAAAATATAACCCCTCGACCCGTATATATAGTCAACACCACGGGCATGAAAAACATCGGACGTCGGAGCGTTTTCTAATCGGAGGCTGAAAGCACTCGTCCATCCACAGTGGTGGACAGCCAAAGCGTAGATCCAGCCACAGAGACATGCATGGTGGTAAAACCTAGAAGATCGAACGTCGGAGAGTTTATGAATCGGAGGCTGAAAGCTTATTTTGCTCCGCAACGACGGAAAGCCGAAAAAATCCCTCCGCAACGGTGGGGATAACCGAGAGCAAAGCCTGAATCAAAAGATAACTATTGACATATCGGCAAGATTGGCACTTCCCTCATCCGCAACAGTGGAAACGTAAAACCTCCCACCATCTGCAACGAGACTTAAGTCGAAAGCAACAATACCTAATGGCTCAAAAATTTTAGAGTTTTGGCAGCCATAACGGCGGAAAAGAGAAGACTTCGGGCAAGCGACTAAAGGCTGACGCGTCGGCTGGTGGATCGCTTTATACATCGAGTATTAAACCTCTTTGGGAGCTGCAACGGCAGAAGAAATGATCAAAAAAACTTTCGACACAAAACCACAAAGAATCCAACGTGAAAACAAAGAAATCAGCAAAATTAATCGAAGTCAAACCTAAAATCTATCCGCAACGATGGAAGCAGAAGTGACAATGGTTCCGATGCAAAACCAAGAACCAACCGATTTTGCCAACCGAATTGGGAGCAAATTCAAAGTTCAAACTAAAAAATCCATCCATAATGGCAGAGAAATAAACGACAAGTCTTTCCGATCTAAACCCAAAAAGCCACCGACGTGAAAGACCGACGGATCGGAAGACGAAACGCATTTCCTTCCGCAACGGCGGAAGATGAAAACAGAGACTCACCCGCAACGACGGAAGATCAAAACAAAATACCTTTTGATTTAGACCTGATTCAAATGCAATTAAAGGCAAATAATGAATGTTTGATCAATCATTGAAATTCTTAATCAAAATTGAAAAACAACTGCAGATCAATCCAAGCATAAGCAAGTATTTTCTAAAACATTCTCAAACCAAACCCAAGAAGACAATTAAACTAATTCAAGTAAAAGGAGGGTCCTAATTTTTTTTGGAATTTCGGGAAATTTGTTGCAGCTGCAACAATTGGCGACTACCTGGTGAACCCCAAATTTCTAAATTAACTGCTTCCCAGTGCAAGACCGTCTGAATAAAAGTTGAAATCTTCTAGATGTCTATATCCTTGGGTTGGCCAACTTAAGCATTTAAACCATTGAGAAGTAGTCTATTCTTTGGAAAATGGTAACATCAGAAATATTGCAAGTCTGAATAACTCTTTTGAGGCCAAATAAGTGAGGTTTATTTTGCCTGTCCTGAGGTAGTTTCCATCTTGAACACCACAAGATTGTAATAGATAGTAAACAGTATTATCCTTGTGTTCCTCATTCCCATGCCAACTGCACTTTCGTGCCTTTTGAACTTTAGTTCTTTTGATATGAGTCCTCCTGCATGCCTTTCTTACTGAATTTTAATTCAGGATCCTCTATCCCCTAGTGTCCTTTTGTGTGAACAGTGTACTTCATATTTCAGTTCACGGATGGAGAGGATCTTGTCGCAATTTAGTACTTCATGCTTTGATACTTTGCTTTGATATGTATTGTTTTTCTTTAAGGAGTTTTGACTCTTGATAGCTTTTTCTTTTCTGAGATTATGGCATGGGATCACTTATATATGATATACGGTTTACTCTGCTTCCTTTCTGTGGGTTTTTTGCTATCACCCCCTTGGATATTTAAGATGTGAAATGGATGGAGCCTTGAAATAGTATTCCAGACCTCTTTTACTTCTGAGTTATTTATAGGGGTTAAGTAAGACTTCAATGAATGCATTGCCGGTTAGGAACACTGCTACTAGAAGACATTCTATACTTTAAAGCACAGTCTTTCGCTCAAGATTTCAGTTAATAAAGAACGCTGATGTTTCCATTGCAACCAAAAGTTTTCCTCTTTATTCAAAACCAAAAGAAATGCTAGCAAAGCAATAAAATAAAACAACATCAAATCAAATAATCAAAAGAAAAAGCATCAAATCATTAAAGAACACCAAACAATTTACTTATGTACAAAGAAAAAAGAAAATAAAAATTTCTCCCACTCCTAAAAGAATTTTAAATCTAAATAGATAAAGGGTGGGCTGGATCATAGACATGAGATATCTAACCATGGTCTAGCTGGGCTAGTTTTGAAACTGAACCAATGTCTACTATCCTACAATCATCTCTTACAGCCTAAAGAAGTTGAAGGAGCTTAGGCTGAGTGTCAGTCATAGAACTGGCCCTGCTTGAGGTATGATGTCTTAGCTTACACTCAGTCAGATAGTTTCCCAGGACAGAATCAGCAAATTCATTTCCTCCCCCTAGCTTAGTGACGGTATACTTCATATAAGGCTCTCTCGAAATCTTAATCTTATTTTGGGTACCCTTGAGAGGAAATAATAGATGAGACCAATCCGAAGCAAAATATCCTTTTAACCTGGTAGACCAATCTCTGTTCAGAATAAGCCCATATCCATCAGGTATGTCAGCCACAGTAATGTCAATAAATTGACAAATCTTGTTGTTTGTAGACAAGCGAATGAGGACATTTTTCATTTCTCCCACTACTTTGACACCTGAGCTGTCTAATTGCGTTACTTCACAAAATGTGGAATCTGGCTTACCCTTAATCTTTTTGCAAATCTCCAGAGGCATAACATTCACTGCTGATCCAGAATCTACCAAGCAATTATGCACATTGTCATTCAGCATTTCTAGGGTCAACAGAAAAGGTGGGGTATCAACTTTATCTTCCCAATCTGGTTCTATGTCTTCTTCTCCTGGTTGGTTTTGAGTAGGAAAATCCTCATCATCTCTCCAATTTCATTAGTGTTTTCCTCACTAACACCTATCAGTTCTTCTATAGGTTTGACAGTCTCAGTGATTGGATTTTCCTCTTGGTTTAGGGCATTGGCTCCAGGTGTTTTGTCCTCAACCTTCACCTCTACTTGTCTCTTGACATTCTTTTGCAGAATTTTGATCTTTGAAATTGTCAAATCTATATCCTTTGTCACTGTAGGTGTGCATTTAGTTTTGAGAGAGCTCTCTTCAGTGTCAAACAATGAGATACCATTCCATGAAAGCATAGTGTCATTATCGTGTTTCTCCATAGCCTGGTTTTTCTTCTCCTCCTTGCCACTGTTCTTAGTTGCTTTAGAATCTGGCAGCTGATTCATAACCAGTGTTATTGACTTCAACCATTGTGGGCACTTCTTTTCCGAATGAGGTTGTTGGTGAAAAGTGCAGAAATTATCACCCCCTACTTCTGTTATGTTTACTGATGGTAGATGTGGGGGAGGGATTTGCCATTGGTTGCTATCCTCTCTTTTTGGATAATAGGGTTTGTGAATTTTCTGAGCTTCCCTCCCTTTCTCCAGGTCTATTATTCTATTGGATAGATTCTGCATCATTTTCAGCATTCCCTGATAATCATGGGAGTGATCCTCTTTAGGTTTAGACAGCAGTAAAGCTCTTCTCCTGGTAGTCTTCTCTTCAGGTAAGTCAGAGTAATCTTCTACACTTTCCATTTCAGCTTCTACCCTTCCTGCCTCTTCATAAGTCTCTACCAATGTAGGCTTGGATTTCATTTTAGCAAACATAGCTAACTCAGATCCTAGGGAAGATGTATAATATTCAATTAAGACCTTGTCTGAGGGTCTGTAGCTTCGAAAAAATTCTTTAGGTATAATGAGAATCTTTGAGTGAACTTATGTACCTTTTCATTCTTCTCTTTTCTTAACAAACCAAGACCTTTCATCAATGAGGCATGCGTTTTTTGGGCTGTGTATTTACTCCTAAAAACCCTTTCGAAGGTGTTCCAGTCTGGGATTGAGTTTGTGGGCAGGGAAAAGTACCATGAAGCAGCTGCCCCTTTCAAAGTATGAGGGAATAATCTACAGAAAACATCTTCGTACTCCTGTCGGGGCCTAGAAATTCACAGGCGACAACAGTAAAGGATTCTCCCCAATCAACGTTCCCAACTAGCCCGTTGACTGTTTGGTGTAGGGAATCCGCCCGGTTTGCAGTCTGGCTAACGTAGGTCAAGGTAACAAAAAACAAAGGGTTTTACCGGTTGCGGCCCGTTCCACCGAGTTTTTTGTAATTTTGACTTAATGTATGCAATGCAAATGCCTAACTAACAATGCAGGGTGATAAAGATGCAAGGAACTACACAATGTGATGCGCAGGTTCTTACCTCTCATCTTAGGCTCACAAACATCTAAATCACATATGCAGCCATGAAGTAAATCAATTAACTATCTAATCACTTATCTATCTATCCCCGGGGAGCCAAAAGAATGAGTATTTGTGAGTAATGTGTGATTTCCATGTGTGATAAACAGAAATTACAAATAGCTGATATTCATATTTACAACACATGAATGAGAAAAATATTCTAACAATCAGATAGCTAATTGTTATATGAGCAGCATACATTACTCTTGGTGAACTTTCCATAAAAATAAATCAGAAATCATCCAACAAGACATAGGTCATAAAGTTATAACGATCTCATGATTCATGGACACAAGCTGAAAAATAAAGTAGTTCATCTTTCCGCCATCCATTGCATAACATTAGGAAATTTCACATCTCTTTCTCCAACAGGAAAACTGTAACTTTTTATTGCAAAAGGAAATAGTTCTTCTTACAATATGTCCTCCAGTCTTACTGGGGAAAAAGCCCTTCTTTCTTCTACATACTCTACATTTATACAAAAGGTGGAATGGTTGGGCTGCCCAAAGGAACCTTTGGGATTCCCAACCTTTCATTTTCCTTACGTTCCAATTTTCCAAATGTCTTTACAAAATCAATACAAAATACAAAAGATGCTTAATCCCTCATGAGGAGGGCCCTGCTTGGCTATCTAGGAACTTCCTCCATGCTGCAGCTTCATTGGTGATGCCTTCAAAAGTGCAAGGCTCCAAAAATTGAATACTTATCTCAAATTTCTCAGCTTGTTTCTTCATGGCCTCGTTCCTAGCAGGGCTCAACCGAAGCTGATCCTCCAAAAATTGCACACTAACGGCTGGGTGGCCCAATTCATTCTTCAAAACTAGGTCATCAATGACCTCGATCTATTGTGTTCTGGCCTCTGCATCCTGGTATCTACTCTGTAACATTTCTATGAAGATTTTATGGTCGGGGAATTCATCAAGCTTATGTTCAGCATCTGTCTGACACCGATTGTATGTATTAAGGAGCCTCCTGAAATATTCTGAGCGTGCTCCTTGAGTACTTTTGACGGTCTTCCTGAAGTATTCTGCAGTGTTGACAATGAACTCTACTAGGTTATGATCTCTCTGAAGGGCTTGATGGTCTTTGGACGGTAACTCTGCTGGAGTCTCAGCATTGCCCTCCAGCCTCGCCATTCTAGCATTTAAGACCTCAAGAACATCCTGGGCCCTATCTACGAAGTATGAAGAAGTCTCCATGATTTCCTCTAACCGACCATCGATCTAAAGGACTTTGCACCTTTCTTCCTCCAGAGCAGTCTGTAGCTGGAGCATTCTAGCCTTCTGGGCCAAGATATGTTCTCTAAATGGCTGTAGCAACGAAGAGATCTGTTCCTGATGTTCCTTTCTCAGGTCTTGGGAGTGCATATCATTGGCTGTCAAGATGATCTTCTGCTGCTCTTCTAGCTCCTCCACTTTTTCCAGTAACTGCTCCTTCTCCTTCTTCAAATCTAGATCTTCTGCTTGTACTTGCTCAAGGTGTTCTTGTGTAGTCTCCTGAGCCTTTCTCTCTTCATGTAGGGCCTGCAATTCAGCTTCAGCAGTTTTCATCTCCCTCTGTAAGTGTTCAAATTTCTGCTTTAACCTGTTTCCTTCCTCTCTCTCTCTCTTCAAGGTATCCTTCAGCTGAGCAGAAGATTTCTTGTATGAATCCAACTCAGTCATCACCTTGTCTATGTTATCTTCTGAGGCATGTAGTATTGCAGTCCAAGCCCTTATGGTAAGCCTTGGATCTAGGTCCATTCCTAGCATAGCAGCAATATCTGTTATCATTTTACCAGGCATACCTTCTGCTTCTACCTTCCTTTATGTCCTCTTCATTATTCTCTTGGTAGCCCTATCATAATAGATAGTATTGAATTCGGGGACTTCTTCTCCCTTTTTCTAGATGAAAGGCACTAGCTGGAGCGTAGGGGCCACAGGGGTGCTAGCAACAGGTACTTGAGAGATCTGTGCCTCGGGGTTTTCCTCCTCCTGGGTCTGCCCTACTGTTGTTTCAGAAGCCAACTACTATGTCAACTTTATTCTTTCATCTTCCTATTCTCGAAGCTCCTCATCGAGCTTTCTCTTTGCTTCTTCGGCTGCTTGTCTAGCTGCTTCTTCTGTTTCCTTGGCTGCTTCTTTTTCTTTCTCAGCTGCTTCTTGGGAAGCTTTTCTTTTCTCTTCTTCTCCCATCTGTAGCCATTCTACAGCCTCCTTTTCCAACCTCTGAGCTTCTTCATTCCTCCTTTTAATTCCTTCTTCATCCTTTGCCTGTTCATCACCTTTCCCACCTATGGTAGTGATTTTCTTCTTAAATATTCTGTTCAGTGCCATCATGTTTGGGGCATTCCAAAAGACAGATTCTTCCTTATCGAAATGATGGGTATATTCAAAAAACACCTTATTCTCTCTACAGTGCTCCGCTATTTTACCGAGAGTATCATTTCACCAGAAAGGCATCTCACCAAAATGGAACTTCCCTAGTTCCTCTATGAATTTAGCAGCTTGTTTCACCCTGGTGAATTTGTAGCTACCTAGCCTGAATGGTAAAGGAGGGTATGCAGTATTCTTGTGTTGGAACAATAAACTACCTATTCCGTCAATGAACACCTGCCTGACTGCCTCTTTATGGACTATATAATCCGTTGCATATTTGGGAAACAGTAAAGGTGTCTTCGATCCTCCATACATTATAAAATACATGCCATTTTCAGTCAAGAAATAGTCTGCATGTTCTCCTATTACCTGCATGGCACCTTCTGACATACAGTCACATTCCTTCCGGAAAATGAGCATGTAGAGTGGCATAATGAAGTGCTCGCAGACCTCACTGTAATGGCTATGGTACATGTGAGCCCACAATGGTCTATAAGCAGCATACACATGCATTCTTTCCCTGTCCCAGATGCACTTGAGACCGGGGAAGGGCTAGTTACACAATATGCAATCTATCAATATTGAACTCATGTAAAACTCGGACCTTTTCTGAGCTTCTCCTCCCAAGGCTGTAGCCAAGCAAGACGAAAGAATGCTTGATACAAGGCTGGCCCAATTGAAGACTGTTCCTTGGGTGGCCACATGAAAGACAATAGGTATCCATTCAAGCTTGAAGATTCTACCATGAACTCTCCTGAAGATCCTATTAAGCATCAGAGCTATAAACCTGTAGGGAGGCCTCAAGCTTGCTGTATCATACTCACTGTTCTGTCTATATCAGCAAATCTTTCCCTGCAAGAGCATTTTCTTAAGAGTTTCCACCAGGTCCATTCTAATGCTGTCCAGCCAATCGTCAGATAAGAAAACCTGGGCTTCTGGTAGGTGATAGGCCAACGCCACATATCCAAGGCTAAATGCAGCATAGCCCTGTCCTTCAACATTTCCTATGATCATTGTGGTTGTATTTACATGGGGCAAAATCCAGCCAATTACCTCAAAGAATGGGAATAGCTCTGGTCTGGTGGCAACTTTCATGATAGAAGACTTCTCTATGTTAGCATAGATAGATTATTCTTCGAGGCCCATGTCGGGAGCCTCCCTGTGGGAAATCAATCTGTATATTTCACCCCATTTGTACTTGGGCTCAACATAAGAAACACATTGGGTGTCTTCATATATGTATTCAGTCTTTGTTTCAGCTTATGCTTCTGGCACCTCTTCCACCACTGGGGCCTTCTTCTTTTGTCTTTTGGACATGGTGGACTTGACTTCTTCCTGCCATATATATAACATTGTAATATTGAGACATTCAAGGTGCATACATTTACATGACAGTGTGCAGCACTTTATTCTTTCTATGTATACCATGGCAACAACTAGTCGATGAAACTAAGATATAAGTTTGCATAACTTGACTGACCAAATGCACACTATCTAGTGCTCTCCTCTATATCTTAGCACGATGCAAAAAATTTCTGTATGATATCAAAACGTCCCATCAACCATCTTCTAGACTGTAATAAAATTACATCCATATGCAAAGTTCCATTTTCATGTGTTTAATGTGATAGCAAGTAGAGAACCAAATGCATGCATGTACAACCCAAAAATGCCCTGACTATCAGAACTACTGAAACTAGTGTGCAGTGTTCCATGACCTTATCTATACCTAGCATGAAGCAAACTCAGTCCTGTGCAATAAAGTGGGCAATATACTACTTCTGCATGATACTAAACTTTATCAATCATATTTGAGCCGGCATTAAATCTACATCATTTCGTAGTGTGCCGTTTCTCCCATGAAAACAATCCGTAAAGCAAATGCATGTACATCAAATGCAAGGTGCAGAAATCATAAATTTGGTCTATTGCACAGCAAACAAAGAAAAGGGGGTTTAAATATATCAAGATCAATGCTAGCCACCTATGTTTTCCAACATCAAACATTTTGACAACATAGCTTTAGCAGGGATAACATCGACAATGACTTATGCTGCTCGCGGAGATAATTACATTAAATTGAATATATGTTGTGGGTATTACTGTCATTTTACTGCAAATGGAACTTCGACTAGAACCATTATCCATGCTATTTTCAGTTCGCGGACTACGACAACGGCATAGCCCTTTTAACCATCTAGGGTTTCAGACGACCGAGCCCTGATGGACTGCGCAGGACGATGCGAGCAATACAGGTTGGGGTTCGAAATACCATGCAAATAGGAAAATTCAACCACAGGAGGAACCATCGAAAAACCACAAGAAAACCCACCATAGAACTCCCCCTGGACCTCATCATCATACAAGGGGCGGCTAGGTGCAGGCGACGTAACGTCCGCCTGCACCGCACCTCCATCCACTATGCACGGGGTAGGCAAACACAGGACGAGGTCCAAACTAATTAATATGCGGGTTTTAAAAGAACCCCCCCCCAATTATGAATAGTCAACCTACACGAGACTCCTCAATATGCGAGTGTTAGCACAGGGCGCGAAAAGAATGACTGCCGCAAACCTGACCATGGGTAAAAAATCTGTATGCAAGAAGAATAGGGATAGTGGATAGAATCCTAGTAACACACCCAACCGCAGCAAACATCACCAAAAGAAAACCTTGAATAGAATGAGGTAGGGCAACAACGATCCTATCTGATAGTGACGCATAACTGACGAGGTGAAAATGGTTGGGCTTCCTCAACTGCCACCTAGGTGCGAGTATCGACACGGTGGTCCACGAGCTTCGAGGGGTCGACAGTGCAGGATTTTCACAATAGTTTGAGCCAAAAGAAACAATAAAATAATCCACCTCTCTTCTCCCTATATATAAAATGGTTCGCATGTGGGAAGACTTAACGGATCGGACGAGAAACAATTTCTGATCGGAAGGTGAGAACTCAAAACCTTCCGCAACGGCGGAAAGCCACAACATCAACCCGTTCGTAATGGTGAGCAAGGTGCATGAAAATAATGATCGGACGTCGACGGCCTTTTGGGTCGGAATTCAACAGCTTAAACTCTTCCGCAATGGCGGATACTCATAACAAAACACCGTCCACAACGGCGGAGAGAGTGATGGTAAAAGGCTCCGATACACATCCAAAAGAAAACCAAAAACATAAGTCGAAAGGAAAGAGAAAATCAAAACCTGACTTGATATGTAACGATGGAGGCCAGAAGCGAAGATCTGTCCGCAACGGCAGACAAGGAAATAATCGTACCTTCCGACGTAGAAACCAAAAACCATCCACAACGGTGGAAAAAGACAAGGCAAAGACCTCCGCAACGGCGAGAAATTCAAATGAACCAACTTCCGATTCAGGTATTCAAAAGGAAATGATAAGCTTGATTATGCATGGGATTATTTTAAGCATTAAGGAAAACATCAGATCAATTGATAGAGCAACCCAAGCGCTGGAAAACGTTCCAAAAGTCATTAAACCAAAATAAGGAAGAAAATCAAACTAATTCAAAGTAGAGGAGGGTCCTAAAATTTTTTAGAATTTTGGGAAATTGTTGCAGCTGCAACAACTCCCCAGCCCTTAACCCTTCTACTGCTAAGTAAAAACTTTGCAAGTGATCATCTACATCAGTCTTTTCCTTAGGGTCAAACTTAGGCAACAGCTTATCAAAACCCCGAGGCAAGTTATGCAATGGAGGCGTGAGGTTCAAAGGTGATCTAGCTCTCCAAGCAGGTAATGGGTTGGGCTGGTTCACAATCACACCAGCCATGAGTACAGGAAAAAGAACAAAATATGAACAAAGAGCAATGTAGGATGAGAACAGGATTTCTTACTTCAAAGGTATAACCAAAACCTGTAAGTACTTGGGTCAGGCTAAAAGCTTCAAATATCTGCTGGTAAGGTAATCTTGGGAAAACTAAGTTTCCACGGCCAGCCATTCACTAGCGACCCTCCTTCTAGCGCCAAAACTGTTGAGGCCCGGAAATTCTCAGGCAACAACAGTAAGGGATTCTCCCCAATCAACGTTCCCAACTAGCCCGTTGACTGTTTGGTATAGGGAATCCGTCCGGTTTGTGGTCCGGCTACTGTAGGTCAAATTAACAAAACAAAGGATTCACTGGTTACAAACCAGTCCACCGATTTTTTGTAATTTTTTGACTTAATGTATGAGATGCATATACCTAATTAACCATGCAGGGTGATGAGGGTCTAGGGAGCAGTCACAATGTGACGTGCAGGTTCTTACCTCACGTCTTAGGCTCACATGCATCTATATCACCTATGCATTAATGAAATGAACTAACTATCTATCTATCTACCTATCCCCGGGGAGCCAAAATATGATTTATTTATGAGTAATGTGGATTATTCATGCATTATAAATAGAAATTACAGGTAGTTGATATTCTTATCTACAACAAATGAAAGATTAAAGATATTTCAACAATCAGATATCCAACTATTTCATAAGTAGCATACATTACTCATGGTGAAAATATTCATAAAATAAACCGGAGAACATTCATACAAGAACATAGGTTCAAAAAGTTAGAACGGTCTCATAGTTAATGGATACAAAGTTGAAAATGAAATAGTTCCTCTTCAACAAATCCATAGCACCCATTTGAATATTCCACCAAGCTTTCTCCAACAGGAAAACTGTAATTATCTATTGCAAAAGGAAATAGTTCTTCTTATAATATGTCTTCATCAATCTAACTGGAAAAAATTCGTTCTCCCTTCTTAGTCAATTACATTTATACAAAATGGTGATATGGTTGGGCTTCCCAAAGTAACCTTTGGGCTTCCCAACTGTTCATTACCCATCGTTTACTTTCCCTTAACAATTTACAAAAGTGTTACAAAATACAAAAGAGACCACTCCTTTATGAAGAGGGCCCCACTTGGGTGTCAAGGAACTTCTTCCATGACACACCATCAGAGGCAATGCCCTCAAATGTGTAGGGTTCCAAAAACCGAATGTTGATTTCAAATTTTTCAGCTTGGTTCTTTATGGCTTCCACTCTGGCTGCGCTTAATAGAAGCTAGTCTTCCAGGATCTGCACACTAACTCCTGAATGACCTACTTCACTTCTTAGAATCTGGTCATCAATGGCCTTAATGTGCAGCATCCTTGCTTCTTCATCCTGATATTTCTTCTGCAAAAACTCCAAAAATGAGTCATGGTCCGGGAAAGCCTCGAGCCTTTGCTCAGCCTCTATTTGGTACCGGTTGTAGGTAATGAGAAGTCTTCTGAAAAAATTGGTGCATAATCCCTTTGTCTTTTTAACTGCCTTCTTGAAATATTCAGCGTTGTTGATGGCGAACTCTACCAGGTCATAATCCTGCTTAAGGGCCTATTTATCCTTTGATGGAAGCTCTGTTGGAGTCTCTTCATTGTTTTCTAGCGTCACCATTCTTGCAGTCAGGACCTTAAGGACATCCTGAGATCTGTCCACAAAGTAAGATGCAGTTTCCAAGATCTCTTCCAATCGTCCATCGATCTGCAGAACTCTACATCTTTCTTCTTCAACAGCAGTCTGTTGTTGCAGCATCTTGGCCTTTTTTGCCAAGACATGTTCTTTGAACGGCTGGAGGTTAACCTGTTGTTCTCTTGCTTCCTCCAGAGTAGTTGTGAGCGAGGAAATCTGTTCCTTGTGTTCCTTCTTCAATTCTTGGGTGTGCAGATCATTGGCCTCCAAGAGGATCTTTTGCTGCTCTTCTAGCTCCTCCACCTTTGCCAGTAGCTGTTCCTTTTCAGTTCTTAACTCTTGGTATTCTTTTTGTACTCTTTCTAGAGACTCCTGTGTCGTTTTCAGCACTTGTATTTCTCCTTGGAGGACCTGTACCTTAGCTCTTGAGGACTTCATTTCCCTTTGCATATCTTCATATTTCCTCCTGAGCCTGTTGTTTTCTTCCCTCTCTTTCCTCAATGTATCTTTCAGCTGAGCAGAGGATTTCTTGGACTGCTACAAGTCAGTAATTATATTTCCTACATTATCTTCTGAAGCTTGGATAAATGCATACCCAACTCTTAGGGTAAATCTTGGATCTTGTTCTGTTCCTAACATAACAGCCGTATCCATTATCATTTTACCAGGTAGACCTTCCACCTCAACCTTCCTCTCTGTTCTCTTTATTATTCTCTTTGTTTCCCTATCATAATATATAGTGTTGAAATCGGGTATTTCTTCCCCTTTCTTCTGGAAAAAAGGAACCAACTTGAGAGTGGGGACCATGGGAGTGCTGGCAGAAGGTACTTGTGGGTCCTAAACCTTGAGGTTCTCAATGTCCTGGGTTTTCCCCCCAGCTATGTCAGAAGCTGACTGTTCTGTCTCAGTCTGTGTCAGCTTCACCCTCTCTGCCTCCTGCTTTTGTATCTCCTCATCAAGATTTCTTTTCGCTTCTTCAGCTGCTTTTCCAGCTGCTTATTCTGCCTCTTTAGCTGCTTCCTGGGATTTCTCAGCTGCTTCTTGGGCAGCTTTTCTTTTCCCTTCCTCTTCACTGTGCAACCACTCTGCAGCTTCCTATGCCAATCTCTGGGATTCTTCATTTCTCCTTTTGGCTTCTTCCTTTGCCTTTGCTTTCTCATCCCCCTTTCCACCTTTGGTGGTGATTTTCTTCGTGAATCTTCTCTTCAGTGCTGTGATGTTCGAGGCATTTCGGAAGACATATTCTTCCCTATCAAAATGGTGAGAATACTCGAAATGCACCTTGTTTTCTTTACAATGATCAGTCCCTTTACCGTGGGAGTCATTTCTGTTATAGGGCATCTCACCAAAATGGAACCTCTCTAGCTCCTCTACGAACTCACCAGCTTGTTTCACCTTAGTGAACTTGTAGCTTCCAAGTCTGAAGGGCAAGGGAGGATAAGTAGTCTTCTTGTGTTCGAACAGGAAGCTACCTATTCCATCCAGGAACACTTGTCTGACTACCTCCTTATGGACAATGTAATTAGTTGCATATTTTGGAAGTAGGGAAGGTGCTCTCGAGCCTCCAAACATTCTGAAGTACATGCCATGTTCATTCAAATAGTAGTCTATGTAATCTTGTATCACTTTCTTGGCCTCCTCTGACATACAATCACACTCTTTCCAAAAAATCAGTGTGTATAGTGGCATAATGAAGTGCTCACATACTTCTCTGTAATAGCTGTGGTACTGGTGTGCCCACAATGGTCTATAAGCAGCATAGACAGGCATTATTTCCCTGTCCCAGATGCACCTGAGACTAGGGAAAGGCTGGTTGCATAGTATACAGTCTATGAGTATTGAGCTCATATAAAATTCAGACCTTTTATGGGACTCTCCTTCCAAGGCTGAGGCCAAGCAAGAAGAAATCCTGCTTGATACAACGCTAGCCCAATTGAATACTGTCCCTTGTGTTGGCACATGAAAAATGATGGGTATCCACTCTAGCTTGAAGAATCTGCCATGGGCTCTCCCAAAGATCCTATTAAGCATCAGAGCTATAAATCTATAGGGAGCCCTCAAGCTCGCTGTATCATACTCACCTGTGGGTCTGTGTCAGTAATTTTTTCCCTACAACATCATCCTCTTCAGGGTCTCTACTAGATCCATTCTAATGCTACTCAGCTAGTCATCAGATAGGAATGCTTGGGCTTCTGGCAGGTAATAATCTAACGCCACATATCCAGGGCTAAATGCAGCATAGCCCTGTCTTTCAACATTTTCCAAAATCATTGTGGTTATATCTGCCTGGGGTAGAATCCAGCCAATTACCTGAGAGCATGGGAACAGCTCTGGTTTGGTGGCGACCTTCATAAGGGAAGATCTTTCAATGTTTTCATATATGGACTCTTCTTCTAAGCCCATGTCGGGAACTTCCCTTCGGGTAATAAGTCTATAGATTTCCCCCCACTGATATTTAGGTTATATACCAGAAATGCATTTAGTGTCTTCATATACGTATTCTGTCTTGGTGACCACTTCTACCTCTGGCTCTTCTTCGACCACAGGGGCCTTCTTATTTTGTCTTTTTGACATTGTGAGCTCGAATTCTTCCTACCATATATAACATTGTAACATTAAGCAATTCCAGTTGCAGGCACTTATATGACAATGTGAAGCGTTTTACTTCTTTTATGTGTATCATGACATCAATTAGTTAACGAAGCTAACATATGTCTATGACCTTACTAACAGAGCAATTGAAACATAATGCGCATTGTTCAGTGAATTAGTGTATGTCTAGCATGATTGAAAAGAGTTATATGCAGTAATATTATGCAAGCTACCACTGTTTTCCAAAACCAAACATTTCTCACAATGCAATCGGATGGCAAAACATCTATATTAGCGCGAAGACAACTCCTGCTCCCTGCGGGTGCCATTATCAAAACACTGCGTGGGACATATAGGGGAAAACTATGCAAGCCCTTAAATGAACATTTTAACAACACCACTACCCTTGCAGTTTCTGAACGCCATGATGTATCCCCTCCACAGGTTAGGGTTTACAAATAACTACGCGTGGAACAGTGTGGCTAAATGTTGGATATTCGAGGATGCTGTTGGAGCGCATACTCCATATAGGGTAACTCCGCGGTTAGTTAGGAAATTTGTAAGCGGAGCTATGGGTCAAAATAGTCTTAGGGGTGTCGGGGTAAGTCAAAACCCTCGCTTTTTGTAATAAGCCCATGGTTTAAATCCAGGGTTTAGGGTTTTGTGGGTGCCCATGGTTTAAGACCAGGGTTTTGTAAAGCCGCGCAGTATAAATAAGCGCTTATGTAAAATAGAGAGGTTAGGCTTTTTGATGTAAGAAAAGATACGGCAAGTAAGATTGGTTTTTGTAAGGAAAGGACAAGTCCCAGCTGTGTGCGTGGACGACCTCTGCAGCTGTGTGCGCAGAGGGTTTTTGTAAGGAGGAAAGAAAGATCTACAGCTGTGTGCGCAGAAGCCTGCTGCTGTGTGCGCGGCTATTAAGAAAGAAGGAATCTGTAGCTGTGTGCGCAGATAAACTGTGGTTTTGAGGAAAGAGGAATAAAACGCAGTTTGTGGACGTAGCCCCTACACTGGGGGTGAACCACGTTATATGTGGTGTTGTGGTCTTGTTGTGTTGTTTCTGTTTCTGTTATTTTCATGCATCTAACTGATTACATCTGATAACATAAGATCTCTGCTAATATCAAGCTTCGCAGTGAATTCCCTGTAGCGGGTTATGCACGTTTGGTTTGTCTTTTATGCTCTGAATTTATATGTGAATGAATGATAAGTAAACAGGAAGTGGAATAATAATTGTTTAGAAAGGCAACGGTACAGTAATCCCCCTCTTTGCATGCAGAAACCTGATTCTGCGGCACCCCATTGCTGTTTCGGGTGAGACTGCAACCTGCGCGCAGGTTGTTGCCGAAAGGGCCAACACAGTGGGTCGTTTGTTGGTGCGAAGTATACAGCGTCAACCCGGGTCTGCCCAAGTGCCAACAGATGCGCGTCTCTAGGGCGCGTTTGATCAGAGACAAACCCCCAGTACAACTATGGTGAGGAATTATGCATCGCGGTACACCTTTTCCCCGGCCCGGGTTCGAAATTGAGCAAGAACTGGCTCGCACGGGACCACGTAGGAAAAAATGGCTAGGGTTCAAGGTTAAGGGTAAAAGCGCAACCCTCAAATGCTACAGAAAACCACAAAACCCTCTCCCTGCAAACCTATCATTTCACACAGGGTGGCTTGGCGCAGACGGCGTAACGGATTTTTGCACCAAACCCCCATCCCCTACGCGCAAGGCTGCAAATGAAAGTTGTGGGAAAAATACCGCTTCGGGGTTAAAATGCCCCATCCCCTGGTCACAGGATAAAATTCCACCTTTATAGGCGTCTAATTTAACGAGACGAGGAAGATGACCGAGGAAGCAAACCATCATAGAAAACCACCAACAATTCAAATGGAAAGGAAAAAATGAAGAGCCTACCTAGCAATACGGCAAGTATGGCGGGTCGACGACGGTCAGGATTCCACAATTGACACCTAGATGCAAGTACACCAACCGAGGGGTCCTTCGCAGCTTGTGAGAATGACATGCACAACAATGACAGCACTCAACAATCGAGAATAACAATAAAAAATATAACCCCTCGACCCGTATATATAGTCAACACCACGGGCGCGAAAAACATCGGACGTCGGAGCGTTTTCTAATCGGAGGCTGAAAGCACTCATCCATCCATAGCGGCGGACGACCAAAGCGTAGATCCAGCCGTAAAGACCTGCATGGCAGGAAAACCTAGAAGATCAGACGTCAAAGAGTTTCTGAATCAGAGGTTGAAAGCTTATTTTGCTCCGCAACGGCGAAAAGCTGAAAAAATCCCTCCACAACAGTGGGGATAACCGGGAGCAAAGCCTGAATCAGAAGATAACTATTGACATATCAGCAAGATTGGCATTTCCCTCATCCGCAACGATGGAAACATAAAACCTCCCACCATCCGCAACGAGACTTAACTCGGAAGCAACAATACCTAATGGCTCAGAAAGTTTAGAGTTTTGGTAGCCGTAATGGTGGAAAATAGAAGAGTTCGGGAAAGCGACTAAAGGATGAAGCGTCAGCTGGCGGATCACTTTATACATTGGGTGTTAAACCTATTTGGGAGCCACAACAGTGGAAGAAATGATCAGAAAAAATTCTGATGCAAAACCACAAAGCATCCGACATGAAAACAAAGAAATCGGCAAAATTAATCGAAGTTGAACCTAAAATCTATCTGCAACGGCGGAAGCAGAAGTGACAATGGTTTCGATGCAAAACCAAGACCCAGCTAATTTCACCAATCGAATTGGGAGCAAAGTCAAAGTTCAAACTAAAAAATCCATCCACAACGGTGGAGAAAGTAACGACAAGTCTTTCCGATCTAAACCAAAAAATCCACCGACGTGAAAGACCGATGGATCAGAAGACGAAACGCATTTCCTTCTGCAACGGCGAAAGACAAAAACAGAGACTCACCCGCAACGGTGGAAGATCAAAACAAAATATGTTCTGATTTATACTGGCTTCAAATGCAATTAAGGGCAAATGATGAAGGTTTGATCAATCATTGAAATTCTTAATCAAAATTCTAAAACAGCTGCAAATCAATCCAAGCATAAGCAAGTCTTTTCTGAAACATTCTTAAACCAAACCCAAGAAGACAATTAAACTAATTCAAGTAAAAGGAGGGTCCTAAATTTTTTTGGAATTTCGGGAAATTTGTTGCAACTGCAACATCTTGTTGACCTATTTTTGTGGTAAAGTCGAATGACCGCCATTTCCCACAAATAATTCAAGGGAAGGATTCACATTGTCATCGAGTGAATTTTTGCAAAAGGAATTATGAGGTCTAGATGAACTAGCAGGAACGAAAGGAATATGACTGATATCAACATGTGCACCCTTTGGTAAAAATTCCTGACAATTTAACATTAATGATCCACTTGGACAAATATTATCTGAACCCACAAATGCCGATGTAGCTGACGAACCAATGTTTAGTTCATCCCCATTCCCCTCTTCTGTATCCCTTATAACTACAACTTCAAACTCTTTGAAGACCTCTTAATGAACAATACTGCTAGATTTACATGGAGGACATGCATTTCCTAAAGATGTAGAATGAAAGGTTCCGACTTGCTTCTTCATGAACTCTGTTTCTAGCAGTTGCACTGCTGCTGCTACGAAGCATGTCATTGAATTTCTGCTTATCGATTTCTCTAGACATATTGTTTTCTTTAGAAGGTTGAATACATGCACCACTCACTTTCCAACAACCATCATAATTTCTCTTCATTCCAATTTTCAATGTCATACACCCTTCTAATAAGACATCCTCCTACATTACATTTCTCCAAGGGTCCTGCTTCAGCTGTTTCAAAATTACATTCTAATTCTTGATATCTTGATTTTTCATATTGATGGATCTATCAAGAAATCGCCAATCCTCATGTAACTTGTTTTCACCATCATGTTTTTGTTGATGTATTTGTAACTTCAGAATGTATTCACTTGTATGTCTTATGTATTGTACCCAAATGTTTATTCCGGGAAGTGTCTATAATGTATTTGAGTCATGTCATGCCCCGATGTTCCTATTGGGAGATTCAATAATGTAAATAAGTCATGTAAAGTCGTTGTGGGTAACCCTCCTATTGATCAAGGGTTAAAGTCCCCACAGTTGTGGGGCACTAGGGTTATTAGACTCTCTTAGAGATGTCATCCCTACTAAGTAATTGTTAAGTGGGGCTGACATGATAAAGTGGACATTAAGTGAACGAAAGAATATAAAAAGAGAGTGAGCCTCTCTATTTATAATACACACATTATTGATGTATTTGTAACTTCGGAATGTATTCATCCGTATTTCTTATGTATTGTAACCTGATGTTTATTCCAGGATGTATTGTAATGTATTTCAGTCATGTCATACCCCAATGTTTATTTCAGGAAGTTTCTATAATGAGAAAGTCATGTCAAGTCATTGTGGGTAACCCTCCTATTGGTCAAGGGTTAAAGTTCCCACAGTTGTGGGGACCTTACGTTATTAGACTATCCTAGTGAATTTGACCCTAGGTAAGTCATTGTAAGTTGGGGCAATAGTACCCACCATTGTGTTACCCTCCTATTGGTCGGAGGAGGCAAAGTCCCCACAAGTGGTGGGGCACTAGGGTTATTAGACACTCCTAGAGATGTCGGCTCTAGTAAGTAATTGTTAAGTGAGGCCGACATGTTGGAGTGGGTTCCAAGTGAATGGAAGAATATAAATAGAGAGTGAGAGCCTCTCTTTTTATCATACTCATACACACACTCTCACTCATTGGGGCATATGAGTGAGAGAGGAGAAGCTCTCTCAGTGTGAGAGAGAGAGACTGTTGTTGTCGAAGATCATCTTACTATTTTTTGGTTTTACTTTTGGTGCTGAATCTATCTCTAAGTAAGTTGCAGGGTTTTCACCATTTATGGTTTCCCGGAGGATAAACACTGTGTTCATTGTCTCTTGTGTTTGATTGTTGTGCTTGTTATTCTCTCAGTTAAAGATCCTAATGTTATGCTTAATGATAAAAATTAGCATGGTATTAGAGCTAACCTAAGAAGAAGACATTGTGTAGCTGCAGAAGCTAGGGATTCTTACTTTTTGGGTCTCTCTCCACAATCCATCAGCAAAATTATTCTAGGCTAAATCTCCTTTGAAGGGCGCATCTTTCTATCGAAGCAGAATTTGATTCCAAGCATTTTCAGTTTTCGATGCGGATTATAGGGCTTTCTATAGAAGAGGAATTTTTGAGTGAACCTAGAATAGGATTGTCCTCCTCATAAAAATATAAGTTTAGAGACCTGGATCAAGAAATTTGGTTGGGTGAAACTCCAGGAAATTCAAACCCTAGTTTGACCCTGAGCTAGAAAAACGCTAAATACTAAAGCTGCTAAGTTTTGGTACATTTTCTATATCTCACAATTTGAAAAGTATCAAGAGGCAAAAATTGTAGGGGCCGAAGATAAAATCCTGATGAAATAGGTATCGAAACCTTCGATTCGCTATATTGTGGGAGATATGATCCCTCCAAGTTAGGGTTCTAGCCTCTTCCAGAATTCATCCCTAAATGAGACACCTAGGGAGAATTTAAATATCATGGGCTACCGAGCTCCAAATGGAATTCTCGAAGATTATCCATAAATTTCATGGAATTTACTTTCTTTGTTCTAAATTTCAAACTCAGAAGATGAACCAGTGACACATGGATGTCCATACAACATTGTTGTTCTTAACAGTCCTGTAACAGGTAATTTTGGGAAAAGGATCATAAATCCCAATTGGTAAAACCAATTATGATGAAACCTATGGTTTTGGATCAGAGACATAGTAGGTTACCTTAGTGAACAATTTTAGACACATAGGATCATTAATTTTGGAGATATAATAGAAACAGTGTCAGGTATTTCTGTAGAAGAAATTGGAAAACTAGGGCTTCTTATTCTGGGAACGTCCCCCCACTATTTTCAGAAAAGAGGTACATTGGATAGCTCCTTTTGAAGATATATATATGTCTATCCAATCAGATCTAAAAGATTCCAAGTTTTTAAAATGAGGGTTTCTGTGATAAACCCTAGGTCAGCCAGCTCCGGAACCAGGACAGACACCTCAAATTGGTAAGATCTAATCCTTTGCAATTTTCATTTGAGGTTCTCATTTCAAAGCGATCTATCACATAAGCTTGATGATAAGCTTGGTAAAGTTGAAAAATTCCAAGCATGGAATTATATGATCTCTTTGAAGAAAATGAATGGGACACCTACATGAGTAGAGAGGTTCCAGTTCTAGAGGGAGATGAGGCTAGAAGCCTTACACAAGAAGAACTTGGTCAAGGCCAAGAAGATCATTGCTAATTCAGTCACGAATCAACTTGTACTACAAGTGTCTTCCTTAAAGACACCGAATATGTTTGATTCCTTGACCAAGATATTTGAAGGGAAGAACAAGCATCAGAGGATGACCTTAAGAAACCAATTGGAGAATGTGAAGATCCACAATGCAGAGACCATGCAGTCATAAGGGTCTCTCAAATCGAAGAACAACTTGAAGCGGTAAAATAAGAAGTGAAGAATGCAGAAGTGGTGATGGCCACCTTGAATGGCCTCCCAGGATCATGGAATTCATTCATTTAAGGAATGTGTTCCAGAAGGAAGTGATTACTTTCAGTAGACTCTGGGAAGAAGAAGAAGCTCGACTCATAAGAAGAGAAGAGAAGATGGGAGCAATTGAAGATCAAGCTCTCACCATCCAAAGAAGATCCCTCAAGCAGTGAGGAATATGAAGAACTCAACTCTTGAAGAATCTCTTATCCACCTTAGCATTTGAATAAGAAACGATGATATTATGAATGAAGAAGACGATGAAGCTGAAGGCTCAAGAAAGAGACTACCCATGAAACAAATAAAGATAAGTATTCAATTGTCATTTCATGATATTGTTTAGTTATACATTTGTTTATATTCAGTTGATGTATTATGCATGATAGGATGTTTGCATTAATGACAATATACTTATAATATGCATGTGATGGGTAAGTAGCTCATGGTTCTATACAACTCTCCATTGCTACTTATCTAGAATGAAACATCTTTGCTAACATATTGGATTAGTGCACAATCTCAACGTTGTCCTGGTAGAGATGGAAGGCATCTAGAAAAATTTCGTGAGATATGGATGAATGTTGTATTGGATAAAGTAGTTGCATGATCATATATTTATGCATAAGAATTTTCCAATATGAACATTCCTTATGAAATGTTTCTAACCATACAAATGCATTTTACTTGTAGGAAAAATTGCATACATAATCGGCTACAAGCAAAGAAGGATGAAACTTGCTCCAAAGAACAAGTGATGACATTTCAAAATGAAAAATAATATGACGAATGCAGTGACATCATTGATGCAGAACCTTCCAAGAACAAAGGGAAGATTAGTTCAAGAAGAATGATGTATAGGATGCAGTATCGATACATGAAGGGAAGTTTGTAGTTCCATCATGCAGTAGACGGAAACATCGTGGGATACAAGGAAATATTTGTAGCATGAGGCTTCTCACAAAAAGAAGGCATAGACTACGAAGAGACATTTGCAGCCATTGCAAGTGAAGACACATGACAGGAAAAATCATGTGTGTAAATGAAAGAAGGCCTTGTATGTGCTCAAAAGACACCCATGGGATAACACATACATGAGGAGCTTGATGAAGATCTGAACCTTTGCTACAAGGTGGATAAAGGATAAAAAGCTCACAGATGGGTGCAAGAGGAACTTTTGAAAAGGTTCAAGATAGAGGATCTTGGTATCCAGTAATCCTAGATGGATACATAGAATATTAGTAGCATAGGAAGGTACTTGTAACTCCGATACAGAATTTTTCAGTGCATAGAGTACGAAAGACAAAGGGAGTGACCGCAGAAGATCCTGAGGTTCGACATGGTACTACAAGATGGATAGATTACTGATGATTCTAGGCTTTATTGGGAGTGAATTGGATTCCAACCTTTGGTTCAAGGTTGAAGGAGGAAGACTAGTGATGCTCCTATTATGTGTCGATGCACTATGTTCTAGGCATGGAGGTGTGGACAAGGAAAGTATGTAGTAGAGATCCTGAAGAGTTTTAGGATGATAGAATGCATGACCACACCTATGGCATCAAACCTGAAGCTATTGAGTGTTTCTTCATTAGAGTTGGTTGATTCCATGATGTATCATCAGATGATTTGTTCCTTGATGTACCTGATGGATACGAGACTAGATACTTGCTTTGTTGTGAACACATTGAGACATGTTCACTTCATGGCTGCAAGTATGATACGAATCAAAAGATTAACCTGGAAGGTTATACATATTTAGACTAGGCAGTGCCATTGATAGGAAGAGCACTTTGGGGTGCTTCTTCATTGTGAGATCATGTGTGATCTCTTGGTTGGAAGGATGGAGTCCCGCATGGTGCTGAGTACAGCTGAGGAAAAAGATGTTGCCACTTGCTCTTTGAAAGGTAGTATGTTTCTTTTGAAAACTACTATTTGATTTGATTGATTTGACTTGAATTTTTGGTATGATGCAAAGAGGAGCAGTGAAGCTCCAGTTTGTGATACATATTGAGATCTCTCAAAAGAGGGAGTTCTAGCATAGCTGGGAGACAGGTTGTCTAAGGATAAATCCTGGTGAAGCTCGTAGGTTGCTCAAACGTAAACGGTCATGTAGGTTGTCCTCAGATGTAATTGGTCCTAGTGAAGCTCGCAGGTTATCCTTGGACGTAATCGGCCCTGATGTGATTCTATGCTAGAAATGGCCAGAGTGAAGTTTGAGTACTTCAGGGAGAAGCTTGGTGTTCTCCAGATTGAGGTTCCCTCCAAATGGAAGTGATGATTTTGTGTGCCTTTCTGACATGGTGAGAGGATTGGTTCCTTCCATGGTTAGATGTAAGTACTATGCCCTTCCAACATGGTGAGAGGATTGGTTCCTTCCATGGTCGGATGTAAGAGTTGTGACATGGTGAGAGGATTGGTTCCTTCCATTGTTAGATGTATTTGATGATGCCACATCCAGCATGAAAAAGGGTTGGCTCTGTGAAGACACATGTAGTATGCAAAAGGACTAGCTCTGTGTGGATGCCACATCTAGCATGAAAAAGGGTTGGCTCTATGAAGACACATCTAGTATGAAAAATGACTAGCTCTATGTGGATGCCACATCCATCATGAAAAAGGGTTGGCTCTATGAAGACACATATAGTATGAAAAAGGACTAGCTCTGTGTAGGTTCCACATCTAGTATGAAAAAGGACTAGCTCTGTGTAGCTGCCACATCTGGTATGAAAAAGGACCAGCTCTGTGAAGACTCATCTAGTATGAAAAAGGACTAGCTCTGAGTAGCTGCCACATCTGTTATGAAAAAGGACCAGCTCTATGATGCCTCATCTAGTATGAAAAAGGACCAGCTCTGTGATGCCTCATCTATTATGAAAAAGGACCCGCTCTGTGAAGACTCATCTAGTATGAAAAGGGACTAGCTCTGAGTAGATGCCATATCTGGTATGAAAAAGGACCAGCTCTATGATGCCTCATCTAGTATGAAAAAGGACCAGCTCTGTGATGATACATCCAGTATAAAAAAGGATTGGCTCTGTATAGGTTTTGATGATGAGAAGAATCAAGAGATAGCACCCGTGATGATGTCTAGTGATGATCCAGATCCAGTGATGATCTAGATCCAATGATGATGACCAGTGATGATCCAGGTCGAGTGATGATCCAGATCCGAAGATGAAGATGACTTGAAGAAAAATATGAATTGAAAATAAAGATGAGTTGAAGATGAAGATGAGTTGAAGATGAAGATGACTTGATGATGATCCAGATGATACAACGAAGAAGACTTGTGCTGATATATTGTGTCGAGAGAATACCTTCCTAGTTAAGAGGGAGTGTTGATGTATTTGTAACTTTGGAATGTATGCATCCTTATTTCTTATGTATTGTAACCCCATGTTTATTCTCAGATGTATTGTAATGTATTTGAGTCATGTGATACCCCGATGTTTATTCTGGGAAGTTTTTATAATGAGAAATTCATGTCAAGTCATTGTGGGTAACCCTCCTATTGGTCAAGGATTAAAGTCCCCACAGTTGTGGGGCCCTTGGATTAGTAGAATATCCTAGTGAAGTCAACCCTAGGTGAGTCATTTTAAGTCAGGGCAATAGTCCCCACCATTGTGTTACCCTCCTACTGGTCGGAGGAGGAAAATTCCCCACAAGTGGTGGGGCACTAGGGTTATTAGACACTCCTAGAGATGTCGGCTCTAGTAAGTAATTGTTAAGTGAGGCCGACATGTTGGAGTGGGTTCCAAGTGAACGGAAGAATATGAATAGAGAGTGAGAGTGTCTCTATTTATCATACTCATACACACACACACTCACTCATTGGGGCGCATGAGTGAGAGAGGAGAAGCTCTCTTAGTGTGTGAGAGAGAGACTGCTGTTGTTGAAGATCATCTTACTATTTTTTGGTTTTACTTTCGGTGCTGATTCTATCTTTGAGGAAGTTGCGAGGTTTTCACCATTTATGGTTTCCCCAAAGATAAACACTATGTTCATTGTCTCTTGTGTTTGATTGATGTGTTTGTTATTATCTCAGTTAAAGATCCTAATGTTATGCTTAATGATAAAAATCTAACACACGCTCACTCACTGGGGCACATGAGTGAGAGAGAAGTTGCTACGACAAGAGAGAGACTACTACTGTCAGGAGATAATCTTTATGTTTTCAGGTTTTACTTTTGGTGTTAATTCTATCTCTGAGGAATTTGTGGGGTTTTCTCCTTTATGGTTTCCCTGAGGAAAATTATTTGTGTCTCTTGTCTCTTGTGTTTATTGTTGTGCATGTTATTCTCTCAGTTAAAGATCCTAAGATAATGCTAGCTTGAATGATAAAAATATAACATGGTATTAGAGCTAACCTAAGAAGAATACATTGTGCAGCTATAGAAGCTAGGTCTTCTTACTTATTGGGTCTGTCTCCACAATCCATCAGCAGAAGTATCTTAGAATGATACTCCATTGAAGGGCGCATCTTTTTGTCGAAGCGGAATTCGATTACAGACATTTTCATTTTTAGTGCTGGAAATTAGGGATTCTTACAGAAGAGGAATTTTTGAATGATCTGGGCATAGCATTTCTCTCCTCATCAAAATCAAAGTTTAGAGACTTGGGTTGATATTTTTGGTTGGGTGAAACTCCAGGAAAGTCAAACCCTAATTTGACCCCAAGTTGAAAAAACCCTAAAATACTAAAACTGATAAGTTTTGGTACATTTGCTATATCTCAAGATTGGAGAAGGATCAAGATTTGAAACTCTCACAGGCCAAAGATAAAATCCATATTTACACTGTGTTTACAATTCAGCCTCAGATTCACTATATTCTAGGAGATATGATCCTTCTAGGTTAGGGTTCCAGCCTCTTCCAGGATTCATCCCTAAACAGGACACCTGGGGAGAATTTATATATTGCGGGATACAAAGGTACAAATAAAATTTATGAAGATGTTCTAGAAATGGAACTGACTCTACTTTCTGTGGTTTGATTTTCAGACCTAGAAGATGAAACAATGACACGTGGAAGTTCGTACAACTTTGTTATGTTGAACAATCCTGAAACAGGTCGCCTTGGGAAAATGATCATAAGTCCCAATTAGTGAAACTAATTCTGATGAAAGATATGATTTTAGAATAGGGATAGGAGGGGATAACTTAGGGAAAAAATTTAGACACAAAGGAGAATTAATTTCAGAGATACCACAAAAATAGTATAAGGAATTTCTGCAGAAGAAATTGGTAAAATAGGGCTTCTTGTTCTCGGAGCTTCCCACCACTGTTTTCAAAAAAGAAGTACATTTGACAACTCAAATTGAAGAGATATATATTTCTATCCAATAATATCTAAAATATTCCAAGTTTTGAAAAATAGGGTTTCTCTAACAAACCCTAGATCAGCCAGCTCTGGAACCAGGACAGATACCTCAAATCAGTAAGATTTAATCTTCTGCTATTTTCATTTGAGGTTCTCATTTCAAAGTGATCTATCACATCAGCTTGATGATAAAATTGGTGAAGCTAAAAAATTCCAATCATATAAGTATAGGATCTCATTAGTTATTAAAGGAAATGAATTGGACACCTACATAAGTAGAGAGGTCCCAGTTTCATAGGGAGATGAGGCTAAATCCTTACTCAAGAATAACTTGGTCAAGGCTAATAAGATTATTGTTGATTAAATGATGGATCAACTTGTACCACAAGTGTCTTCCCTAAATACATCGAAAGAGATGTTTCATTCCTTAACCAAGCTATTTGAAGGGAAGAACATAAATCAGAAGATGACTTTGATAAAACAATTGAAGAATGTGAAGATCCAGAATGCAGAGACCATACAGTCATACTTTACAAGGGTCTCTCAAATCAAAGAACAACTTGAAGCTATAGAAGAAGAAGTGGAGAATGCACCTATTGTGATAACTAGCTTTAATGGCCTCCCGGGATCATGGGATTCATCCATTCGAGGAAAATATGCCAAAAGGAAGTGATTACATTTAGTAGACTCTAGGAAGAAGAAGAAGCTTGACTCATAATAAGAGAAGAGAAGATGGGAGCAACTGAATATCAAGCTCTCACCATACAAAGAAGAACCATCAAGCGATAAGGAATATCAAGTCTTGAAGAACCTCTTATCCATATTAGCATTTGGATAAGAAATGATGCTATTATGAATGAAAAATATGATGAAGTTGAAGGCTCAAGAAGGAGTCTACCCACAAAACAAATAAAGATAAGTATTCAATTGTAATTTCATGATATTATTTTTGTTATGCATTTGTTTATATTCAGTTCATGTATTATGCATGATAGAATGTTTGCATTAATTACAGTATACTACTAATATGCATGTGATGGGTAAGTAGCTCATGGTTCTATACAACTCTCCATTGCTACTTATCTAGAATGAAACCTCTTTGTTGACATATTGGATTAGTGCACAATCTCAATGTTGTCTTGGTAGAGATGGAAGGCATCTAGAAAGTTTCTGTGAGATATGGATGAATATTGTATTGGCTAAAATAGTTGCATGATCATATATTTATGCATAAGAATTTTTCATTATGAATATGCCTTATGAAATGTTTCTAACAATACAACTAATGCATTTGACTTGTAGGAAAAATCACGTACAATCACCTACAAGAAGGACGAGACTTGTTTCGAAGAACAAGTGATGAAAGTCCGAGGAATAATACAAGAATGAAGAATAATATGATGAATGCAGCGACATCATTGATGTAGAACCTTCCAACTATGAAGAAGTAGCCAAGAAGAAAGGGAAGACCAGTTCAAGAAAAATGATGTCTCTAGGATGCAGTATCAAGACCTGAAGGGAAGTTCATAGTTCCATCATGTAGTACATGGAAACATAGTGGGATACAAGGCAAGATTTGTGGCACAAGGAATAGACCATGAAGGACTTGGATATGATGCACTACTTTATATGCATGGAGGTGTGGACAAGGGAAGTATGTAGTAGCGATCCTGAAGAGGTTAAGGATGATGGACTGCATGTCCATGAACACACCTATGGCATTGAACCTGAAGCTATTGAGTGTCACTTCATTAGAGACGGTTGATGCCATGATGTATCGCCAGATGATTTGTTCCTTGATGTACCTGATGAATACGAGACCATATTTTTTCTTTGGTGTGAACACCTTGAGCCAGTTCCTGATAGATCCGAGACATGTTCACTTGATTGTTGCAAAACATATTCTAAGGTACCTGATGGGTACAGTTGATTACGGGATCAAGTATGAGGCAAAACAAAAGATTAATTGGGAAGGTTATATTGATTCAGATTGGGTAGGAAATTCCATCGATAGGAAGAGCACTTTAGAGTGCTACTTCAGTATGGGATCAGGTGTGATCTCTTGGTTTAGCAGGAAATAGTCTTGTGTGGCACTGAGTATAACTGAAACAGAGTATGTCGTAGCTTGTTCAGCTAGTTGTGAGGCAATATGGCTAAGGAAGCTACTGTCTAATTTATTTGATCTCCAGTTAGATGCTACTTGTATATATTGCGACAACCATATTTGTGTGAAGTTGTCAGAGAACCCATTGTTCCATGACAAGTCGAAGCATATCGAGATCAAATATCACTATATCAGGGATATGGAGTAGAAAGGAGCAGTGAAGCTCTAGTATGTTGCGATGGATGAATAGATAGCTGATGTGTTGACTAAGCCATTGGCTAGAGTGAAGTTTGAGTACTTCATGGAGAAGCTTGTTGTTCTCCAGATCAATTTTCCCTCCAAGGGGAAGTGATGAGTCCATGAGCCATTCTGACATGGTGAGAGGATTGGTTCCTTCCATGGTCAGATGTAAGGGTTGATCCATTCTATCATGATGAGAGGATTGGTTCCTCGCATGTCAGATATAAGTGCTGATCCATTCTGAGATGATTGTAGGATTGGTTCTTATGTGATCAGATATAAGTGTTGAATTCCATTCTCTGAATGGAGGAACCTGGTCAGTTACCATGAATACCCAGCCTAGAGCGAAGATCCATTCTAAGATGGTGAGAGGATTGGTTCCTTCCATGGTCAGATGTAAGGGCTGAGCCATTTTGTCATGGTCGGAGGATTGGTTCCTTCCATGTCAGATGTGAGTGCTAATACATTTTGAGGTGAATGTGGGATGTGTTCCCACATGATCAGATATAAGCATTGATTTCCATTCTCTTAATGGAGGTACCTGGTCAGTTACTAGGAATACTCAGTCCGAGACTAAGGGCCATTCTGATATGACTGTGGGATGTAGTCTCACATGATCAAATATAAGTGAATGGCCATTCTGATGTGATTAACAAATGTCTTCCCACTTGATTATATATAAGGGTTGATGCCATTCGCTATGAGAATGGAGGCACCTGGTGAGTTACCAGGAACCCTCAGTCTGGAACTGAGAGCCATTCTGACATGGTAAGAGGATTAGGTTCCTTCCATGGTAATATGTAAGGGCTGGGCCATTTTGACATGGTGAGAGGATTGGTTCCTTCCATGGTCAAATGTAAGGGCTAGGCCATTCTGACATGATGGTGGATGTGTTCCTCTCATGGTCAGATGTGAGTGCTTGGCCTGCCTTTCTGATGAGATGAGGTTAGATGTAAGTGTTTGGCAGGCCATTATGACGTAGGGTTAGATATAAGTGCTGAAGAATACCTACATGGAGGTTAGGCCTACAGCCACCATGAAAAAGGGTTGGCTCTGTAGAACTTATTGTGACGAGAAGAATCATGAGATAGCACCAGTGATGATAACCCAGTGATGATCCATATTGAGTGATGATCCAGATCTAGTGACGATCTAGATCAAGTGATGATGATCCAGCAGTGATGATATAGATCGAGTGATGATCCAGATCCAGTGATGATGATCCAGATCCAGTGTTGATCCACATCTAGTGATGATGATCTAGATCGAGTGATGATCAAGATCCAGATGAAGATGACTTGAAGATGAATATGACAAGAACTCAATGATGATCCAGATGATATATAGAAGAATACTTGTGCTGATAAATTTTGTCGAGAGAATACCTTCCTAGTTAAGAGGGAGTGCTGATGTATTTGTAACTTTGGAATGTATTCACTTATATATCTTATGTATTATACCCAGATTTTTATTCTGGGAAGTGTCTGTAATGTATTTGAGTCATGTCATGCCCCAATGTTCCTATAGGGAGATTCAATAATGTAAACAATTCATGTAAATTCATTGTGGGTAACCCTCCTATTGATTAAGGGTTCAAGTCCCCACAGTTGTGGGGCACTAGGGATATTAGACTCTCCTAGAGATGTCGGGGCCCTAGTAAGTAATTTTTAAGTGGGGCTGACATGTTAAAGTGAACATTAAGTGAATGAAAGATATAAAAAGAGAGTGAGCCTCCCTATTTATCATATACACACTCACTCACTGGGGCACATGAGTGAGAGAAGTTGCTAGGAAAAGAGAGAGAATACTGCTGTTGGGAGATCATCTTTATGTTTTTGGGTTTTACTTTTGGTGTTGATTCTATCTCTGAGGAATTTGCAGGGTTTTCTCCTTTATGGTTTCCCCAAGGAATATTCTTTGTTTCTCTTGTCTCTTGTGTTTATTGTTGTGCATGTTATTATCTTAGTTAAATATCCTAAGATAATGCTAGCTTGAATGATAAAAATCTAACCGTTTTGGACGCCAACATCCATCCTGTTTAACTTCAACTTTAGTTACATCCTCGGGGTAGTTTTTTATTTGCATCTAGGAACCATGGTATGCATGTTAATTGGCATCTAAAAGTTTATTGTAAATCCACACCCAACAACATAAGGATTAATATTGTGTTATTCAACTCAACTGTACAAGGAAATATAGAATATGCTTACATCTGATGTAATGTGTTAGTGCTAGAAATTGTTCCTAGACCACCACAAGAACAAGCTAACACAATCTCAAACACAAATAGAATAAAATTAGTTCTTAGGGTTTTGGTTTAAGGTTTTGGTTTAAAGCTTCCTCAACAAGGAGGTAATAAACATTCACAAGCTAATACATAACTTAATCATCCATAAGTTACATAAACTAGTGATTAATCACATCCCAATAATTCATAAACATTACACATGAAATACTAATTTCACCCATAAGCTACAAGCATTTACATGAATAAAACCTTTAAATAGGAAATGAAATTGTAGACTGAGTAATCAACTAGATCATAAATGAAAAAGCATGATAGGTAAAAGGGATTATCGGTTTATATATAATCAATAACACTCATCCACTTACATAGGAGTTATAAGTGCTAGCTTGAGATATCGAAGCTCCAAAAGCCTCTCCTTGAGTGAAAATTCCAACCCCCTAAACTGTATGTTTGCTTTCATTTTATCATTACAAAGGTAAAGTAGTTCCATAACTACCTTTTAGGTCGAAATTTGAAACAGTTACATCAATTAGTTACATGATAACTCAAAATATTTAAAGACAATTAACCCAAAAATAACAAATCCGATTTGGGGAAATTTGGCGAATTTCAGAAAATTTGGGTCTCAAAGACGCCTTCATGTATCTCTATCCGTGACACCTGTGCAAAACCTGAGAGAGTTTTTTTAAATAAGTCTATTATGAACAAAAACCTCTATTGGTTTTTAATTATTTTCTTTCAATGGATTGGAATACATGCTGGAAATTTGTGACTAAAACAGGAAATTATTAAATAATTCAAACTCTGAAAATAGGCCACGAATATGAATTCGAATCTCTCAAACAATAACAACCATTGCAAACCAGAGATATGTTTTTGTGAATAAGTCTTTTCTGGACAAAAAACTCTTTTGGTTTTCCATAATTCATTTCCATCACCTTGTAATAGGCTCCCAATGATAATGAAAAAAATAGGAAAAATAGAGCTGCTACAGGAATCTCCTCAGGAAAATATTTGACAAAGGACTAAAAAATGAGGGTTAGATTATAAAGAAAAACTTGGAATAAAATTTTATTATAAGTTTTTAAAATCTTAAAGATATACATATTAACTAATAATCCCAAAAGACAAACCTTAAAACTAAAATAATGAAATAATTCAACCATTAAAAGCATTAAATTCAACAAAAATGACTGATTGTCAAAAATTCTTAAAACCAACATAAAATGTAAAATCATTTTAAACCAGCGGTTGAAAATTGGGGAAAAAAGAATAGATAAACTAATAAGAAGATCTAGTTATAACATCTAGCTCTTGCTGTGGGATGAAGTCCTCCTTGTGAGGCTTCAAGAACCTATAGACCCTATGCCTTATTCATTGGGTGATGGAGTCATTTACGAAATCTCTACAACTTTCTCAAACTCTGAACACATACCTCTTAAATTACAAAATATTGTTACAAACTAGCATACTAAAAATAATCTACATGCTCATATAGCGAGCTTATTCTGCTATTTACTCCTACTTCTAATTGGACGAAACAACCAAATCAAGTGTAATCATACTTCCAATGAAGCCAAGAAACTGTTTGACAGATAATCATAATTCCATGCATGCTACTGTTTGAGAAGACCCATAAAATATGTGATAATTGAAATAAAGAGTCTATAGGTAGCTGACACTTATGACTGGAAATAGGAAGTATGCCAAAATCTGGAGCATTAGAAACCTTTGAAAAATACAACTCCGTCCAAGAAGCCACAGGATCATGAAACTCATGCAAAACTGTTCTTTCATGTTGTTAAAAAAGAATGGACTACAAATGGGTGTCATCAATTCTCAATACTCCATGACATAATGCAATAAGAGAAAAATATATAAAATCTTTGACTCTGTTGACCTCATCCTGTTTTATATCTTCCACTAACCCAAGCTGACTGATTTCTGAAGAGTGCTTCTTAACTAATGAGGACTGAAAGAAAGGTTGTATTATTTCTTTATATCCATAAAAAATTGGTATTATTTCATAATGGTTTTGAGTAGCAAAGTTCTCATGGCCATGGATATTAGACACATCTAATATTTCATTCAAAGTATCTACAGTAAGGCTGCTATCAATTTCATAGTCAAAGCAATTTAGAATTTTTTCTTGTTTAGTAAAAAGATTGGAATATAATTCTCCTACAATTGGCTTCTGATGATCATGAAATTTCTGATTTAAAACTTCTATGTCTTCATTATATTCATCATAAAGTGAAGCATTATCTTCCTCTCCATTGTTGTTCTTTTTAAACTTTGTCTCAAGAATGGAAACCAAGGGCTCTTCAAACTGCTTCTTGACCTTTAAATAAAACCCTTGACCAAAACTTGAACAAATAAAATTATTAAAGTGACCATAAGTCAAGAATGGAAGATTATTTCTTATATCAATAATATGAGGTTGAAGAGCAGCAACTTCTTCTTCATAACATGATAATCTCATAGCAGGAGCTAGGAAATTTCTACTATAATCCACTGAAAGTGTATTATTATATAAAATGTCAGAAAACTGTCTTAAATCTGAATGATACCTATGTTCTTCTTTCTGTTCATAAGCTTGTATATCTTCAACATGAGCCTGATATCGAAGCATTTTGCAAGTTCGGATGTTCTCCTCCACTCCTTTTGCATCCTCAAACAATTGTCTTAAAGATGATGATTTCCTTTCTAACAGGAAAAAGACAAGATCTAAATGTTGATCCATAGCATAATATACCATAGCAAGTTTTTCCAAAGGTCTGATCTCCATAGGCATACTGATATAAAAACTTTGAAACCTCCAATTAAATTTAGTAATTGGCTCATCATTCTCCCCTTTTAAACTATAAAATTCGGAAAGAAATTGATCATAAGATTTATTCTTACCCCAATACTTCAAAAATGCATCATGTAACTCTTTCCACGATCCAATTGAATCAACTTTTAAATTTCAGAACCAAAACCCAGCATCTCCAGCAAAGGATTTCAAAAATACCCTCATGACAACATCCTCATGCATGATTTCAAAATTATCAATCAAATTATGAAAATATCATAAATGCTTCTCTACTATAATATGGTATTTTCCAGTAAAATGGGGAATATATTCAACAAAGTAGGAAAGGTCAGGATGTAAGAAATATGGCATCCTAATAGGTTTAAACATCTTCTGTCTGACTCTAGGCTGAAAATCTCTAAGTTGAAAATGAGGCTCAACAAACTGTTTGCAAGTTTCAGCAGTGATCGTAGAAGGTAATGGATCATCTTTATTCTCTACAATAATACCAGAATAATCAGGTTTAAGAGATATGGGTATATGTATATCATGTTGCACATGTATTTCAAATGAAGGAATGGATCAACATCAATAAAAGAAGAATGCAAACTTTCTTCTTCCAAAGAGGGATATGTGGCTAAAGGTTTATGATCATTGGAATAGACAAAACAAAAAATAGTTCTTTTAACATGCAACGGGAAAAACAGGAAGGAACTAATGAATAAGAACAGAACCTCATGGAGGAAAATAACAAGTTTATACCCATTCTTTCCGTTTGGGTTCTTCATTTTTCTGTCCACAAAATTATCCTTGTAGTAGAATATTTAATCATGGAGACGCTAGGCAGATGATTGCAGTCTATGTCTATGTCCTTCTCTTGTCTTTTTGTCCTAATTTTAAACCAATGGTTGAAAATTAGGACAAAAAGAATAGATAAACTAAGAAGAAGATCTAGTTATAACATCTAGCTCTTGTTGCGGGATGAAGTCCTCCTTGTGAGGCTTCAAAAACCTGTAGACCTTGTGCCTTATTCATTGGGTGATGGAGTCACATTAGAGAAAATTTCAACTCAAAATGGACCTCCTAAGGAAAATTAATAAAATAATAGTTAAAATAATAAAATAATATTTATTAATTTTGGAGGGAAAAAAAAACTACATTTTTTTGTTCGTATTTTTGACTTATCTCTGTGTGTTTTTACTCAAATTTCAATCGGGAGAGCTTGTTGGATGTGGAATTAAATTTCACATCCAATGGGTACCCCCTCGGTATATTTTTGATAGGGACCACTACCCCCAAAACAAGAAATACCTGAAAAAATGTGATGATGATATGGTACCCGTTGGATGAGGAATTTGATTCCGCATCCAACGAGCTCTCCCGATCTAAATTTGAGTAAAAACACAAGGAGATATGTCGAAAAAACAAAAAAAACAAGTAGTTTTTTTTTATGATATTTATCTCCAAATTTATATTAAAATTTTGTTTAAGAGGTGGGTGAAAACTTGAAGTTGGGTAACACTTCCATGAGAATCGGGTGCCCAACCAACATAGCGGGAGTTATTCGGCCAAATAAATAATCCTTTATTTGGCTGAATAAACTTTAACGGTAATCATTTAATTTAACAGAACAAATTGCAGATTGGTAATTTTTATCGGCAATTCAATAATTATTCAGCCGAATAGTTATTCAGTCAAACAATTGTTTGGCCGAACCATATGGACAGAGCTAATCAACTCTGTCCATATGGATAGAGCTGATCACATCCCTGTGTAAAAAATTTATATAACAGTTGAAAACAATATATATGATAGTTGAATAGCTCTATCCATTTGGACAGAGTTGAACAACTCTGTCCATTTGGATAGAGTTGAATAGCTCTTCCCATTTGGACAGCTCTACTTATTTTAAATGATTTTAATTAAACAAAATGCAATATAAAACTTTAAATCTGTTAATGTTTTTTTGTTTTTATATTTTTTAATTAGCTTATTCTTATTCCCAATGTACATGAAATTTTATAGAATATTTAGACAACTCTGTTTGAAAAAAGTCCATAACTTTTTAATTAGCTTATTTTTATTTTCTATGTACATGAAAATTTATAGAATATTTAGAGAGCTCTGTCCAACAAAATCCAAGTTATGTAGGCTTAAATAACTCCACCAGTATGTAGCATCTCTAAATGATATTTAAGACATCTAGACATTTGAGACTGTACAGGTTGCAGCTCTGTCCAAATGGACAGTTCTGATCAACTCTGTACAAATAGACAGAGCTGATCTGCTCTGTCCATTTGGACAGAGTTGATGAGCTCTGTCCATATGGATAGAGTTGAACAGCGCTATCCAAATCGACAGAGCTGATCAAGTCCCTAAGTAAACAATTTATTTCTATATGTTTTTTCTTTGGTAGGGAACAAGATTTCAAAATATTTTCATTTTACTACCCTAAGTTACAACTTCAACTGTAGTGTAATAACTATATAGTTTTGTTCTTAACCTCTACTATTTGCTTTAGTCCATACAACTACTAGCCGAAGTATAAGTCCCATGGCACTTTATGAGTATCTTAGTCCATGATGCATTGCATTAAGTAACATTTCCATTTCATGCTTTTTTGAAACATAGAGAGAAAAGGTTAGATAAATAAAGGCAATTTTAAAGAAATAATTGTCTTATCTTCTTATGGGGATGGAGACCAAAACAAGCAAAATTGTAACGTAAAATGATAGGGATAGGCTGGACTAATGGGGGGAATACATAGGTGTATGTAGTCAGTCCCTAGACGCTCTCCTTAGTCCAAGTTGAAATCTATATGTCCTTGCCATTTGATGTGATAAATCCATGAAATCACAACAACTAATTAATAGCAGTTAGTTGATTCACTGCCCTTACTCTTCATTGCTTTATACAACTAGAGGCACTAGGATATATAATTCATTGTAAACACTATAGATCCTAGAAGAAGGGAAGTGGAAGTATTTAAAGATGAGAAATGAAGAGAAAGCAAGGAATAATCTAAAAATACTTTATCCCTATGAGATTCAGGGATAAGCTAGCTGATTCACCTACGATTTAAGGTCAATTGAAGAAAAAGAAGCTCTATCTATATTTAATAGTGATTCTCTCACTAACAAGTCTATAATGACTAGGTAGCTAGTAGCCAGCAATAGTGTCTGTCTGTAGAGTAGGTAATTACTTGCACTTGCCTTAGACTATATTTTATACTTAGCAAAACGTAGTTCATGCACATGTAGTTAAAGGACTATTAAATAATATTAGTGATATCTAGGTCCTTATTGAAATATTAGTTTTTATATTTGCTAGGTCTTTGAAGTTGATTAATTAACATGTAGAAGTTTAGGCCCTTAGTGATTGACGCATTATGGCTCTCAAACTTCAGGCCTGGATATTTAGGCTTGACAAACTATCTCCTGGCATTTTCCACCTCTCGACTTGCAAAATTGTTTAATGGATCAGCATGTTTGGCTTCAAATTACTCTACGTTTCAACTTTTGGCCTCTGAACCAAAACACATTTATGGCATGTGCTGGGGTCAAAATGTTATATAACGTGCATAGCAACCATCATATACCAGTGTATTCAGTGGATTTAGGGATCTTTCTTATCACGAAAAATCCTCATTGTCTTTATATATGCTATTTCTCCATACCACCTTTGTTTTTTTCTATTTATATTACATTGAAAGCTTAATTTGAATAGTAGCTAGATATTTGAAGTTGATTAATTAACATGTAGAAATTGATATTTGTGTAAACTTGTAGATATCATATCTAATGGAAAGAGAGCCACCTTTGAGATAGAAGCGTAGGAGGTCATCACATTCTTCGGGAGTTGGTGTCCAAAATAAAAATCGAATATTATCAACTTCACCTTGAGACTCAAGCCTATTGTATAGTTCACATTCATCTGATCATCAACGCAGTGATAGTGGTAGAGATGATTCCCCCTTATCATCTATGGCTGAACATGAATCTCGACCTTCTGTACAAGAGACAAGTGTGGAAGCATAGCAAGGTTCACAAGAGGCTCGTCATCATACATAGGGTGGCGAAGGTCAAGCAAAGATGCAATATGTCTAGCTAGATGAGGGTTGTACGCCCATTACGACCTATCCATCAGATTTACCAGACGAGATTCCATGGGAAAGTGGGATTCAACAAACAACTCTTCAAAGTTGTAGGGCTCACTATGACAAGCTGCAAAATGATCTTTCTAGTTTGGATCTCACTCCAAAGAACAAACAAAGTATAGAGATGGTTTTTTTATCTTTACAAAAATTCATTGAGATATATGAGGATCTTGGACCAACAACAGATGGTTTTGTTTCCTTGATGAAAAGAAGAAAGGCAGAAGTGATGGGTCCAAATAAGTGGGCTGTTGTGAAGGAAAGGGTGACTAAAGAATAGGCCAACTCAATGTTCAATTTCAAAGATGGCCTAAAGAGAAAAGCATTGAAAGTGCAATATTTTAAGTACCCTAAACTTGCACATTTTTTATACGATCGGTTTCTTGCAGCCTATGGTCGGTTTCCATGGAACGACGAGGTTCCTAATTATTTTGCTAGGTTTTTTTATGCTGCATTTTTTCTAGAAATGAAGCCAGACTATACTGATATTCATTCCAAGTTTTATGGAGTTGGAAATGGCAGGATATACAATCAAAAAGGTTCCCTTAGAGATCCTAGTACTCTTCGACCTCCACCTCCGATATCTCGTCCACCTAGGCTTGTGACTTACAAATCAGAGATGGAGCCCACATCACAAGTTGGGACAACTGCAAGGCATAATGTTGTCGAAGGTTTGACTTCGGATTTTGTAGGAGTTGATGTTGGATTGAGTCGAGAGAAGGCTTGTGCCACTATTCAGCAAAATTTTGTTTACAAAATAGATAATGAGTTAGATTGTATGTGCATTGAATATCTAAAGGCCTATGCGAAGCTTTGTCATAATATAGCTTCAGATAGAATATCTAATGACATGTCAAGGATAGGAGAGGTTTGTGTACTTTCAATCTATTATTTTTTTCATTCATTATGAATTAAACTTTTGGCTACATTATATCTATGTATGATAAATTAATTTTTTGATGTATAGTAATAAATACGTTACATAAATGTTTATTGTTTTCAGTTTTCCCGATTGTTAAATGAACATAATTTTAGAGTCTCCACTTGTCAAAATGCTGGAAATGTAGAAGAGCATATTGGAGAGGTATATTTAAAATTTACACATTTATATTTATGTTTGAAAGATTTTTTTTTTGTTTTTAAATTTAACTATGTATCTTATTGTTAATTTGACTTATTTATGCAGGTTTCATTAGATTCGAACTTTTTTAGATGATTTTCCATCTATTGTGAGCTAATGTTTTATTTTTTTTGTTTTTTAAGTTAATTGCTAAGCTTCATATTTTTTGCTTTTACTAAGAATTATTTATTAACAAAATTTAAATTTTAAGGGAAGAGAACATATTTAAATTGGAGGGGAAGATATAGGTTCTTTGATGGATGTGGATATTGGCACCAAGTTAATTTTGTTCATAATTGAATTGTTTTTTGATATATATGTTTAAATAGTTTAAATAATGTTTAACATTTGTAAATTGCTTTTATATATGTTGAAGCTTGGGCCTTTTCGATCTTTTCTAGGCAAAGGAAAGACTCCATTGGACGATAGTGTTGGAATTGTAAGTTTAATATTTTATTTTTTTGAATTTAGTTTAAAATAGTCTAAATAATTTGTAAGATTTATAAATTGTTTTTATATATGTTGTAGCTTGGGTCTACTCCACCTTTTAGAGGCAAAGAGAAGACTCTGTTGGATGATAAATAATTGAAGGTAATTTTGTTGATAATTAAATTGTTCTTCGATATATTAGTTTAATGTTTTCATTTTGGTTTAAAGTTCTTTAAATAATTTATGTTATTCATAATCTATTTTTATACATGTTGCAGATTGTTACGAGTCCAAGGGAAACGAGTCAAAGGGAAGACCCTGGTCGAGGATAGTGGTGGACTTCTATTTAAAGAATTATTTACATTTTTTTTTATGTAGATATATATGTTGTAGTTGACTTGGACATGGAGGAGCTTAATTTTTGGATTATATACATGTACTTTGAACTCACATGTACATAATTTTTGGATTATATACATGTACATTGAACTCACATGTACATGATTTTTTTTTGGATTATATACTTGTACATTTATATCACATGTTCATGATTGTTTTTTTGGATTATATAAATGTGCATTGACCTTATATATTGTTTTTGGGATTATTTACATGTATATGTAACGGTTAGCAATGTTAAGAATTTTTGATAGGTGTAAATATATGAATGTATGTAATTTATTAAATTAATGTTTCTTATTGAGAAGTTGAGAGTGATAGATATGTTATGAAGTTTTGATAGGTGCAATCTAATGTTAGGAGTGAATGTTTTGATAGGTGAATTGTTAGGAGTGAATGTGGAAATAGGGAAATGTTAGGAGTGAATGCTTTGATAAGTGCAATATAATGTTAAGAATGAATATATGGGGAATGGATATGGAAATGTTAATGTTAGGAATGTTAGGAAGTTTTGATAGGTGCAATGTTAGGGGTGAATGTGGAAATGGGGGAATGTTATGAGTGAATGTTTTGATAGGTGCAATATTAGGAGTGAATGTTTTGATAGGTGCAATGTTAGGAGTGAATGTGTAAATAGGAAAATGTGAGGAGTGAATGCTTTGATAAGTGCAATCTAATGTTAAGAATGAATGTATGGGGAATGGATATGGAAATGTTAGTATTATGAAAGGAAGTTTTGATAGGTGAAATGTTAGGCGTGAATGCGGGAATGGGGGAATGTTAGGAGTAAATATGAGAATGTTAGCAGTAAATGTTTTGATAGGTGTAATATTAGGAGTGAATGTTTTGATAGGTGCAATGTTTGGAGTGAATGTGGAAATAGGGAAATGCTAGGAGTGAATGCTTTGATAAGTGCAATCTAATGTTAAGAATGAATATATGGGGAATAGATATGGAAATGTTAATGTTATGAATGTTATGAAGTTTTGATAGGTGCAATGTTAGGGGTGAATGTGGGAATGTTATGAGTGAATGGGGGAATTCTAGGAGTGAATGTAGAAATAGGGGAATGTTAGGAGTGAATGCTTTGATAAGTGCAATCTAATGTTAATAATGAATATATTGGTAATGAATATGGAAATGTTAATGTTAGGAATTTTTGATAGGTGCAATGTTAGTAGTGAATGTGGAAATAGGGGAATGTTATGAATGAATGCTTTGATAAGTGCAATCTAATGTTAAGAATGAATATATGGGAAATGGATATGGAAATGTTAATGTTAGGAATGTTAGGAAGTTTTGATAGGTGCAATGCTAGGGGTGAATGTAGGAATGGGGGAATGTTATGAGTGCATGTTTTGATAGGTGCAATATTAGGAGTGAATGTTTTGATAGATGCAATGCTAGGAGTGAATGTGGGAATGGGGGGATGTTATGCGTGAATGTGGGTATGTTAGAAGTGAATGTTTTGATAGGTACAATGTTAGGAGTGAATGTGGAAATAGGAGAATATTAGGAGTGAATGGTTTGATAAGTGCAATCTAATGTTAAGAATGAATATGTTAGGAATGTTAGGAATTTTTGATAGTTGTAAATATATGAATGTTAGGAAATGTTGGGTGCAAATATATGGATGAATCTTAAGAAATGTTAGGAATGTTAGGAAGTTTTGACAGGTGCAAATATATGAATATAACAATGAATATAGGAGAATGTTAATGTTAAGAATGATTATATGGGGAGTGTTATGTTAGGAGTGAATGTGGGAATAGGGAAATGTTAGGAGAGAATGTTTTGATAGGTGCAAATATACGAAAGTTAGTTAATGTATGATTGTAGATGTAGTGTTGAGAACTTGAGAATGTTAGAATTGTTAGAAAGTTTTGATAGAAATAGTTTTTATTATTAAGGTAAAATTAGCAACTTGATTCTGAATTTTAATATTTTTTAGACTAAGGTAACATTATCAATTTAATTATTATATTTATTTTATGTTCCTTACAATAAAAGAAAATGAGCACTACAAAAAAACAAACTACAAATAGAATTCCTATATAATCCCTAGGATTTAAAGAAAGGTGATGAAATGGATAATGAAAAACAAAAAGAAAGACATGTAGAGTTATAGGGAGAATTCAAAAAATTAAGGCCTTTCATGTTTGATGGAGAATTTGAGGAAGCGATAAAATCTTGGTTGTTAAATCTGCGCCATGGTGGAAGGAGGCTAAGAGTGTCAGTAGCATATGTAGTAAAGAGTTGAGTTGGAAATTTTTTTAAAATTATTGAAAAAATGTATATGTCAGAACGATATTATGATGAGGAAGCTCAATAATTCAGTGAATTGAGACTAAGATTGTTAACCATGGAAGAATTTGTAATTGAGTTTGTAAATTTACAATGCTATGTACCATATCTAAGAGTTAAAAAAGATAAGGTATACAGTTTTATCAGGGGTTTACCCCTAGTGTATAAGGAAAAGATTGTGTTTGAAATTATACAACAATGGATGAAGTAATTAGAAAGGCCTAGTTGTGCTACCATTTGTTTAAAAAAATAACCAAATTGAGTAGAAGTTGGAAAAATAAACAAAAAATTGAAAACATCGATCAACATAGGAAAGGATTTAAACCCACACCTTTTGGAAAAGGAACAAGAGGTCATACTGATAAAAATTACAACAGGTGAGGTTCAACCGATAGCAATGGCGTAAAGAGTATAGAAACTTGTAGTGGAGAATGGAATAGTAACCTATAAGCATGTTGCGGGATGCTTGTACTATGAATGACATAGCCAAGAATATCCCTATAGTTAATGTTTCTTTGGAATATCAGCAAGTGGATCATCAATCCACCATGTTGGAAGTAGAAGGTAAAATTTTTTAACATACATGTTTCAATACTTATCGATTCAGGGTCTAGTTTAATTTAGATTACATCAAAATTAGTTGAAAAGTGTAAACTTAGTAAAGAAAAACAAAAAAATGCATGGTTGGTATAGCTGGGGACAAAGGTAAAAATGAAAGTTACGGAGATAGTTAAAGATTTGTTATTAGGTTTTAATGACTTGGATACATCAGTTAATTTAAATATACTTCTCCTAGGATCCTATGACATTTTGATAGGTATAGATTGGCTAGAATCTCATAAAGATGTTATCAACTATTTGCATAAAAATTTTAGTAGTGTGGATGAGGAAGATAAGTATCATACAATGAATGAAATTTATATACATTTATCTACACGACAAATTTCAGCACTACAACGTAAAAAGTGTATTAGGAAAGGGTGTCAACTTTATGGAATCAAAGTTAAAGAATTTGAGCCCGAAAAATAAAAAATGAAATTAGAACAATTTCCTATTTTAAAGGAATTTGAAGTTGTATTTTGTGATAAGATATCAGTATTACCACCTAAATGATATTTAGATTTTAACATAGATCTAATGTCGTTTTTAACACTAGTATCATGAGATCCATATCATATGAGCATCCTAGAATTAACGAAATGAACAATACAATTACATGAGTTGCTATAGACAAGGGATATATTAAGCCTAGTGTATCTTCTTGAAGAGTACCTGTTTTGTTCGTGGGTGTGTTAGTAATATGATAAATTGTAATGGATTATTATTGTTTATTGTTGTGCATGGATAACTTATAGTTGATGAATAGATAACCAACCATTGATGGTAGATAACTAGAAGAATGTGAGCTAAACAAAATTTGGCAGACAAAATTTTCTTTGGCCGACGATTTTTTTGTTTCGTTTGCATTGTAAATAACGGTTCCGTAACAGAAAAACATTGTTCGTCCGAATAACCTATGAGACCTAAAACCTGCATAATTTTTAGGTTTCTCCATTTTCATAAGGTAAAATGGATGCCTTACACTACAAATCGACTGTTGGACTTGATACCACTAGTTTCGTCATGGAATATACTTTCCGTATGTATAGATTTTGTTGTGTATAGGTGAGATCCGATATTTTTATTTTATTTTGTTTCTTAACATGTGTTGAGTTTCGTTTCATCTCTTTCAACATGTGGTAAAATGAAAAATATATAACTTTAAAAATACACCACCTAAAAAATTGAAACAAATATGGTGCGCTTAATTGGAGTTTCTACTTCAAAAGGGTATTTGTAGATTTTTAAATTTTATAGTCAATTGTGAGAAAAGTGGCACAATAAAACACATGTTGAAAATTGACAAGGTTTTTCCATTGATCGAATTCAAATAAATATTATAATTAGTGTATAGATCCGTTGGTTACAAATTTATAGTCATCGCAATAGTATATTGTGTATATATTGTCGTAACATATTTTGTTTTTGCAAAACACAAGTTTAACAATGATTTTAGTGGTGCAACCAAACATGTCTATTTTTTAGTCCTTTCATTTTATAAGGACGCACTGTCAAACATTTTCAGAAACGACATATCAAATCTCAATAAAAAAAATTCAAAAAATTATGAATAGAAAGCTAACATAATTCTCTAAAAAGTTTTGTTTTTATTTGAAAGTGAAATTCTAAACGAAAATATCACTTTCGTTTGCCCAAAGTTGAAAAACATGAAAAAATCAAATTTATGCTCTCATAAGACCCCCCAAAATAGACACCCATCTTCATGGATTCACCTAAGTGCTCCCTTTTTTAATTTTAAAGCATTTTGATTGGCTAATACATCATGATATGGAATTTGTATTATTTTTGGAAGGCCTGTTTTAAATTGAAATTTCCTCTAATGTTTACCAAATCTCTGTAACTTTCTCAAACTTTGAACACATACCTATGAAATGACAAAATACTGTTACAAACCAGCATACTGAAAAAAATCTACATGCTCGTATAGAGAGCTTATTCTGATATTTAATCCTACGTCTAATCAGAGGAAACAACCCAATCAAGTGTAATCATACTTCCAATGAAGCCAATAAACCATTTCATTGAGAATCATAATTCCATGCATGCTACCATTTGAGAAGACCCACAAAAGATATGATAAATGCAATAGAGAGTATGTACGTAGCTGATACTTATGGCTGGAAATAGGAACTATGTCAAAAGCTGGAGCACTAGAAACGTTTGAAAAATATAACTCCATCCAAGAAGCCACGGGATCATGAAACTCATGCAAAATTATTCTTTCATATTGTTCAAAAATAATGGAATGTAAATGGGTGTCCTCAATTCTCAATACTCCATGAGATAATGCAATAAGAGAAAAATATATAAAATATTCAACTCTATTGAGCTCATCCTATTTTATATCTTCCACTAACCCAAGCTGACAGATTTCTGAATAGTACTTCTTAACTAATGAGGACTGGAAGAATGGTTGTACTATTTCTTTATATCCATAAAAAATTAGCATTATTTCATAATGGTTTTGAGAAGCAAAGTTATCACGGCCATTGATATTAGACACATCTAAAATTACATTTAGAGTATCTACAATAGGGCTGTTATCAATTTGAGAGTCAAATCAATTCATAATTTTTCCATGTTCAATAAAAATTTTGGAATATAATTCCCCTACAATCGGTTCCTACTGATCATGAAATTTCAAATTTAAAACTTCAATTTCTTCATTATATTCATCATAAAGTGAAGCATTCTCTTCCTCTCCATTGCTATCATTTTTAAACTTTGGCTCAAGAATGGAAACCAAGGGCTCTTCAAACTGCTTCTCGACCTTTAAATAAAACCCTTGACCAAAACATGAACAAATAAAACTCTGAAAGTGACCATAAGTAAAGAATGGAAACTTATTTCTTATATCAATAGTAAGATGTTGAAGAGAAGCAACGTCTTCTTCATAACATGATAATCTCATAGCAGGAGCTAGGAAATTTCTACTATAATCCACTGAAAGTATATTATCATCTAAAACGTCGGCAAACTTATATGAAGAATCAACACAAGCGTCATTTATATCCTTATTCATATGAAAATATGAAAATGATGAAGAAAACTGTCTTAAATCTGAATGATACCTGTGTTCTTCTTCATGTTCATCAGCCTGTATATCTTCAACATGAGCCTAATCTCGAATCATTTTGCAAGCACAGATGTTCTCCTCCACTCCTTTTGCATCCTCAAACAATTGTCTTAAAGAAGATGATTTCCTTTCTAATAGGAAAAAGACAAGATCTAAATGTTGAACCATAACATAATATACCATAGCAAGTTTTTCCGAAGGTCTGATCTTCGTAGGCATACTGATATAAAAACTGTGAAACCTCAAATTAAATTTAGTAATTGGTTCATCATTCTCCATTTTCAAACTATAAAATTCGGAAAGAAATTGATCATAAGATTTATTCTTACCCCAATACTTCAAAAATACATCATGTAACTCTTCCCACGATCCAATTGAATAGCCTTTTAAATTTCGAAACCAAACCCCAGCATCTCCAGCAAAGGATTTCGAAAATACCCTCATGACAACATCCTCATGCATGATTTCAAAATTATCAATCAAATTATGAAAAGATCCTAAATTATTCTATGTTGTAATATCGTCTTTTCTAGTAAAATGTGGAGGATATTCAACAAAGTAGGAAGGGTAAGGATGTAAGAGAGATGGTAGCCTAAGAGGTTTAAACATCTTCTGTCTTAGTCTAGACTAAAAATCTGTGAGTTGAAAATGAGGCTCAACAAATTGTTCGCAAGTTTCAGTAGTGATGGTAGAAGGTAATGGATCAGCTTTATTCTCTACAATATGACTAGAATAATCAGGTTCAATAGATATGGGTATATGTATATCATGTTTCACATGTATTTCAAATGAAGTAATAGGATAAATATCAATAAAATAATAATGCATAATTTCTTCTTCCAAAGAGGGATATACACTTGAAGGTTTATGATCATCGAAATAGACAAAACAGAAAATAATTCTTTTGACATGCAATGGAAAAGACAGGAAGGAACTAATGAGTAAGAACAAAACCTCATGGAGGAAAGTGACAAGTTGATACCCAGTCTTTCAATTTGGCTTCTTCATTTTTCTGTCAACAAAATTATCCTTGTAGTAGAATCTTTAATCGGGGAGTTGCGAGGCAGATGATTGCAGTCTATCTCTATGTCCTTCTCTTGTCTGCCGTCAAGAGCAAATCTATGTCATTGTGATTCTTCCCAAGGAAGATAATCTTGATTTCTATCCTCGGCAATAGTGCCAAATATGTTAGTCCTAGAAATTGTTCCTAGACTACCACAAGAATTAGCTAACACAATCTCAAACATAAAATAAAATTTGTTTTTAGGGTTTTGGTTTAAGGTTTTGGTTTAAAACTTCATCAGCAAGGAGGTAATAAACATTCACAACATAATACAGAACTGAATCATGCATAAGTTAGATAAATTAGGGATTAAACACATCCCAATAATCCATAAACCTTACACATGCAATACTAATTTCACCCATATGCTACAAGCATTTACATGAATAAAACCTTTAAACAGGAAATGAAATTGTAAACTGAGTAATAAACCAGATCAAAAATGAAAAAGCATGATAGGTAAAAGGGCTTATCATTTTATATATAATCAATAAAAGTCATCCACTTACATAAGAGTTATAAGTGCTAGCTTGAGACATTAAAGCTCCAAAAGCCTCTCCTTGAGTGAAAATTCCAACCCCCTAAACTGTATGTTTTCCTTCATTTTCTCATTACAAAGGTAAAGTAGTTCCATAACTACCTTATAGGTCAAAATTTGAAACACTTACATCAATTAGTTACATGATAACTGAAAATCAAGACAATTAACCCAAAAATAACAAATCATATTTGGGAAATTTGGCGAATTTCTGAAAGTTTGGGTCTCAAAGACGCCTTCATATATATCAATATGAGACACATGTGCAAAAACTGAGAAAGGTTGTTTGAAATGAGTCCATTATGAACAAAAAAATCCCTCGGTTTTTAAAAATTTCCCTTCAATTGATTGGAATGTGTGCTAGAATCTTGTCACTAAAACAAGAAATTATTAAAAAATTGAAACCCTGAAAATAGGCCACAAAGATGAATTCGAATCTATCAAATGATAACAACTATTGAAAAACCAAGAGATATTTTTGTGAATGAGTCTTTTGCCGAAAAAACCTCTTTTTTTTCCATAATTTGTTTCCATCACCTTGTAATTTGCTCCCAATGATAATGACAAAATAGTAAAAATAGAAATGCTACAGGAATCTCCTCATGAAAATATTTGACAAAGGACTAAAAAATGAGGGTTAGATTATAAAGAAAAACTTGGAATAAGCTTTTATTATAAGTTTTTGAAAGCTTAAATATATACATATTAACTAATAAACCCAAAAGACAAACCTTAAAACTAAAATAATGAAACAATTCAAGCATTGAAAGCATTAAATCCAACAAAAATTGTTGGTTGTAAAAAAAATTTAAAATCAACATAAAATGTAAAATCATTTTAAACCAATGGCTGAAAATTAGGAAAAAAAGAACAGATAAACTAAGAAAAAGATCTAGTTATAACATCTGGCTCTTGCTGCGGGATGAATTTCTCCTTGTGAGGCTTCAAGAACCTGTAGAATTTGTGCCTTATTCATTGGGTGATGGAGTCATTTACCAAATCTCTGCAACTTTCTTAAACTATGAACACATACCTCTGAAATGAAAAAATACTGTTACAAACCAGCATACTGAAAAGAATCTACATGCTCGTATAGCGAGCTTATTCTGTTATTTACTCCTACTTCTAATCAGAGGAAACAACCCAATCAAGTGTAATCATACTTCCAGTGAATCCAAGAAACCATTTGACTGAGAATCATAATTCCATGCATGCTACTATTTTAGAAGACCCAGAGTCTGTAGGTAGCTGATTCTTATGACTAGAAATAGGAAGTATGCCAAAAGATGGAGCATTAGAAACTTTTGAAAAATATGACTCAATCCAAGAAGCCATGGAATCATGAAACTCATGCAAAATTATTCTTTCATGTTGTTAAAAAATAATGCACTGCAAATGGGTGTCCTCAATTCTCAATACTCCATGAGATAATGAAATAAGAGAAAAAAATATAAAATCTTTGACTCTGTTGAGCTCATCCTATTTTATATCTTCCACTAACCCAAGCTGACTGATTTCTGAAGAGTGCTTCTTAACTAATGACGACTGAAAGAATGGTTGTAGTATTTCTTTATATCCATACAAAATTGGCATTATTTCATAATGGTTTTGAGCAGCAAAGTTATCACGACGATGGATACTAGACACATCTAATATTACATTTAAAGTGTATATAGTATGGCTGCTATCAATTTGAGATTCAAAGCAATTCTAAATTTTTTCTTGTTTAGTAAAAAGTTTGGAAAATAATTCACCTACAATTAGTTTCTGCTGATCATGAAATTTTTTATTTAAAACTTCAATGTCTTCATTATATTCATCATAAAGTGAAGCATTCTCTTCCTCTCCATTACTGTTCTTTTTAAACTTTGGCTCAAGAATGGAAACCAAGGGCTCTTCAAACTGCTTCTCGACCTTTAAATAAAACCCTTGACCAAAACTTGGACAAATAAAATTCTGAAAGTGACCATAAGTCAAGAATGGAAGCTTATTTCCTATATCAATAGTAAGAGGTTGAAGGGTAGCAACTTCTTCTTCATAACATGATAATCTCATAGCAGGAGCTAGGAAATTTCTACTATAATCCACTGAAAGTATATTATCATCTAAAATGTCAGCAAACATATATGACGAATCAACACAAGCGTCATTTATATCCTTATTCATATGAAAATATGAAAATGATGAAGAAAATTGTCTTAAATATGAATGATACCTATGTTCTTCTCCCTATTCATAAGCTTATATATCTTCAACATGAGCTTGATCTCAAAGCATTTTGCCAGTTCAGATGTTCTTCATCACTCCTTTTGCATCCTCAAACTGTTGTCCGCCGATTGCACACTAGCAGCAGAAATCTTCCGAAAGTTGTCTCCTCATTTGAGAAAGTGGGAGAGGTGTGACCTTTGGGGCAAGCACAGAGCTAGGTACTATCACCTACTCCTAGCTCCTCCATTTAGGCTAACTCTTAACGAAGCCAATGGGGGTAGTCCCTAACAAAGAGTTTTCTATGGCTCAATGTTTAAGTTAATTTTTTATGTTTCGGATGCGGATGTGCGTTGTTTAGGAGTCAACGTGATTTAAGATGATTAATGTGATGAATTGAACACAGGGCAAAGCAATCCACATTGCTATCACCGGAATTGAAAGATAGAAAAATATTTTAGAACTTCACGAAATAGATAAAGCATTCATAGATATGAATTATAATCAAACATTCGATGAAGAAATGGCCCAGATTATCAACAATGCTAAAAGATGGAACCACTGCCTATGGAGTCAACTTATTAGAGATTCTTCGAATGTAAATATGATGTGAATCCCAAAATATGCCAGTGAATGTTAGGTTTTGCAAGTGCTCTTGGTAAGTTTTAATAGTTTTTACTTGTGATCTTCACTTATGGTAGCTGGATGTCCTAACCGGTAATACCTTTAGTGGCTTTATTCGAAGACATGAAGGACCTGTCTGGGGTCAAAGGAAAGTGTTCAATAACTTAACTAACAGTGCCCAGATTGGGTAGTCCAGTTCCCACACTTGGAATTTGCCCACATGCCTTGGTATTTATCGAACAACGTCGGTGCGTTAGGTATGGAGAAGAGTTTTAGTTAAGTTCCTCTTGTGCGGTTTAGAGATCCCATGCCGTTTTTGGGTATTTCGATCTAGGATCGGTCAGAGCATACTTCGACAAGAAGGAAAGGGAGTTAATTAATTAAAAGGGGTGTGAATTACGAATTTTATTAAGTTAATTAATTAAAACTCTTCGACAAAGAGCGCTCTTGACCTCGTCTTATGACCATGGTTCAAGAGGCTTAGCCAATCTATATGAAGCTAATGCAAGGATTATGCAAATCTAAAATGATCTCCGATAGAGAGTGCTCTTGACTTGTGTTCTTGCAAGTTTAAGAGTCTTACTTATGGATTATTAATTGATTAACAAGCACAAGATGATATTAGTTTCTTAAACTCTCCGATAGAGAGCACTCTTACTCCACCTTATGGTGAGATTCAAGAGATTTAAGTAGTTGATTAATCTTAGAAAGATAAACAATTAAACTAAGTAATCAACTTAGAAGTGATGAATTAACAATTAGTGATCTAAGCATGAGATGTAATGAATGATGAAAACTAGCACTACTCAAAGCATACGCACAACACAAGCCTCCCCAAATGGGGGAGGAAGAGAGTGGGGACTTAAAAACCCCACTCAAACAAAGATATTTTATTAAACATTATACAATGTGCCTTAAGGAACCTGATCCTTGAAAGGACTTTTCAAATAAAGGTAAAGTAACTCTAAAAAAATTATAACTTGTAAGATAGAGAGTGCCTTGTATTTTTACTTTTGAGATCTTTCTGAAACCTATGAAAAGGGAAAGGGAAGAAGTTTGAAGAAAGTAAAAAGAACAAAAGGAAAGAGAGCTGAAACAAAATAAGATGAGATAAGGAAGGAAAACAAACTAAGCAATAATCAAAACCAAAGAAAAAGGAGAATAGGGAAGCCAACTAAGAAGCTAAGGGATGAACAAAATTGAAGAAAACGGGGCAGCGATAGAAGAAATAAGTGGCTGTAATAAAAAATGTAAAACGGGACAGCGAACAAAAAGTAAAAGAAATGGCCAAAAACAAGTTTAAAGGAAGCCCAAAAATTAGGGAAAAAAGAGGCAAAAAAGGGAAGAAATCTAGGGCACACTAGGGCTGTCCAAAAAGAGAAAAAGGTATGGTAAAAAGGTACTAACAGGGCAGCGATGAAGAAGAGGTAAAATAAACAAAACAAAGCGACTGGAAGAAAAGGGATTAAGAAGAATAACAATGGGAGGTTTTTTGCAACTTAATTCCTTAATTTTTTTTTAAGTTTTACTGCTTAACCAGTCATGGAGAGAGAAAAAACTGTTGATGTATATGTAACTTCGGAATGTATTCTTCTATGTATTTTATATTATTGTAACCCGATGTTTATTCCGGGATGTTTCTATTATGTATTTGAG
>LPNX010157677.1:0-16995 GCA_001517045.1 Pseudotsuga menziesii
AGAAGATTCAGTAACTAAAAAGCTGCATTCTTAACCAAGATACAGACTATCATCTCTAAAATTTAACTGTAAAAATCTAACTAATAGGTGATTATATCCTACTATTATTATTGTCTGTTTAATATTAAAGGGTTAGATTCTTTCAAATTGGAAGATAAACAATTATAAAATTTAAACAACAGAAATGCTTAGCCTATCTTTTCTTTATTACAGCTATCATTTACTGGAAACAAGGATACAGTACCAGGAAATAGTTTTGAAGACTGTAAGCAAAACAACTTAGGAATTTATGAAACACTTGTAATCATTGAAAGTAATTAAATAGGAAACTTGGTTCAGAAGGATACTACTTCACAATACCGAGATACTGTGCTGGAGTACGGTCTGGTGATCCTAGATGTGGAAAAACACAGTAAATCTTTAACTCAACAACAGGTTTAACTACTACTATTTTGAGATACTCACATTACTAAACTAACTAACTCTTCAAACATATAATATAAACATGACATGCATCCATTCATACTCATTTAACATAAAATATAAGTGACAGAACTTGTTGAAACTGTGGACAACAACAACAATGGGAGGCCGTTCCTCCCTACCAACTCCTGGAGAGCGCTCAGAAAGGGACTTCTCAGGACCCCCGAGCTTGCTCTGGTCTCCCTGGCTGGAACTAGGTGCAACAAAGTCAGATACCAGTCTTCAAACTTAGTAATAACTTAGAACTATTAGTCAGTTCTCTTCAGCCCAATAGCTGTAAATAAAAATCAAGTTACTACAGCAATCCTCTTAGAACAACTTCCTTACTGTATTTCCCTCTTCCTAAATGAATTTCCTAAATAACATTCACCTGAATGAATTCTCTCTGGAAAATAACTGAGCAGCCTCAGCTCTCTTCATTGAGCACTTTTTAAAAGATTGCCTAGGTCTTTTTTGGGTTAACTGTCATTTAATGAGCCACCTGCTCTGATTCCACTTTCTTGGGGAATCATGACCCCAAATATAGGGAAGTTGCCACCTGCAACTTAGGAAGTGTTTGAGGATGCTGCCACTTGTCTTTTTCCTTTCCACCTAGTTCCATCCACCAGGTTGACCAGTAACCTCTTTTTAACAGCTCTCCCATGCTGTTGTCTCCATAATTTATTTATTAATAATAAAATATTCTGAATTACACTCCATTACTGTTGACTCTGTTGAGTCATCAATCCCTACTTAGGATTAAGTTTAACATAATGTCTCAAAAATATAATAAAACAATTTACATAATTTTACAAAATTGGGGTATGTGACAAATACCTAAGTGGAGGAAAGTAGTCAAGAGACCAGTGACACCATCGTACTTAGCCTATTTTTTGGTAGCAATGACAACACACATTCCATCTATATGGATAAATTCATGTAATGGGGAATAAAGGACCCATGCAACCAAGGCAATATTAGGAGACCATATACTTGCTCCATCAGTGAAACCAACATAGCGATATGAGGTATGATACATTTGGAGCAACCATGGAAACAAACCATAAGACTCATGACAAGAACGGTGTTAAAAAAAAGGAAAACTATGACACAAGTGTACTACATGGTGGGCGAATTCAGGCATAGAAACTCTTGAGGTAGATCCCGTTATAGGGATTCTTCAAGAGATAGACATCAGAGTCAGTGAGGATGTATTCCCCCTTTCTGAGGCATTGATGTACAACATATGGGTCGTACCACATGGAATCAAACTTTCCTTTTCCTAACTTATCATTGGCTTGATTGTATACAAGGACCAAATCGCCTTCGCGAAAGGTGCGAGGGTGGACGTGGGAGTCAAAATGGGACTTCAACTTAGTCTTTGTTGCTTCGATCATTTGGAGAGCAGCACAATGGTCCTCATTAGTTCATTCGAGAATAAGTAGGCATTGTTCTAATGAGGAGTTATTTGGTAAAGTTTGATGGCAAGTCGGAGCGATGGAATATGGCACTCAATGGGAAGTACCGACTCCACACCATGGACCAAGTGAACCAGTGTGAAACCGGTGGTGGTCTTCATCGATGCCTAGTAGGCCCAAAGCGCGAAAAAGAGAAAGTGATTCTAGTTGGATTTATGTTTGTCTACCATTATTTGGAGCATGTTTTTGAGGATCTTGTTGGTGGCCTCGACTTGTTCATTTCCCAGAGGATAATATGAAGAGGAGTACTGGTGTTCAAACTTCAACATTGCAGACAACTCTGTCCAAATGCCATCCTCAAAATGAGAACCATGGTCTAAGACCAGCTATTGGAGGACATCGAAATATGCGATAATGTGGTTGAAAAAGAACTGTGCCACAGTATCATCCTTACAATTGAATGTCGGCATGGCATCAACCCATTTAGTGAAATAATCAATGGACACAATGATGTACTTATGACCACTAGTCAAGGTAGGATTACAAGTCATGAATTCAATCTCCCACTTACAGAAGGGACCGACTGTGACGGTAGGATCTAACAGCGTGGGAGGTGTCCTTGCTTTTGGGACAAAGAGCTAGAAATTGTAGCAGTTTTTGACTACATGGATGCAATCGAAAAAGATGGTGGGCCAAAAATAGCTGGCATAGAGGATCTTCTGGATGGTGGAAAAACCAGAGAGGTGGACACCACAGGCTCCATAATGGAGGTCATTCAGGACTTTCTCAGCCTCATCGTGGGTGAGGAAACGATGTAAAATGGTGTCAACACCACCATATGCATTGTCAATCTTTGCGACTTAAATGGGCTGCAAATTTCTGAGTGCGTAAATACCGGAGGATGCCCTCATACCAAGGGTCTTCCATAGAAATGATTAATAAATTCATCCGAAAGGTTGATTATGATTAGTGGCAACGCAAATGATGGAGGTAGGTCTATCATTAGGGTAACTAATGCCAAAGATTTGGTGCTCTTGGGGGCAAAAAATTCCAAATCATACTCTTGGAGAATGACAATCCACTTGGCAGCACAACCTTGTATAAGGTGACAACTGAAGAGATACCTCATGGGGTTGGAATCGACCATAACTTTGGTTTGACTAAAAAGGATGTAATGGCGTAGATTTTGAACTGAAAAGACCATGACAAGAGCCATCTTGATTCTTCTCTTCGTGCAGATAACGTACGGGGGGTCTGGAAAGATTTTGACTTACATAATATATTACATGTTTGTTGAGCCTCATTTTGTTATCATTTTTGGCAATTAAATAATACATTTAAACACATATTTTATTACCTTTAGTATATTTTATGCTATGCAGATCATTATTTCAACACAAGGTAAGAACAAAACTGATGTTATTTCCACCTTGGTTATTAATATCATTTTTATGATTTTATTAACTTAAATCCACATTATTCGAAGAATTTTTATGTATTATGTGATATATATATTTGTTTGCAGATTTTATAGTTTGTTCGGGAAAATTAACGCCTAAACACATTCAGCCCTCCTTTCGCATAATGCATTTCGCTCACAATCCAGTCTTGCGTCCAGCTCATGATCCAACTTGGCATTTAGCTTGTCATCTAGTCGTTGTGTGAGATTTTCTAATCATTTTCCTTGTGTGCCCTAGATTGACACACTACACATTCAGTTTACATTTTAGTGTTCCATTTAGCTCGTCGTTTAGCTTGCTCATCAGCCTGAGCGCTGTCCATAATTGGTTTTGAGCATTTAAACATAAAAAAGTTGTAAATTTCCTTAGTTTTCCATCACGCCAACCATCTCTATGCTGGAATGATGTATTTAATTCATATTTTTAAAGATTCACCACCTAGATACTCATCATCCACGCGTTCAAAGAGATGGATATTTGTTGTTTACTCACGGTCTCCTCTAATTTAATGTTAACCTATTTCACGTCTGTGAGTTTAAGGGATAGAACAACCTGCTTTCCAGAAGATATATTGTGTCTCCGCCCATGCTCTTCACATCCTGCATGCTTTCATTGATAAGGGACCTACGTTCCAGAACCTATTGTTGTGTACGAATCTGTATTCAACACCAACCCATTCTCCACGCCAAGGAAGAAGATCACGCCACATCCAACATGATGTAGAAGCCTACCACGAAAAAGAAGGAGCATATTCGCCATGTTATGCCACGATCATGCTAAATGAATATTCATACCATGCGTTGGTTGTAAATCAATATTCTATTTTAAATATTGCCTAAAATTATAGAGCAGTCGATGGACCATGCCACGATGGAGCATGTGGAGGACACTTTTCTGATAAACAAACAACATACAAAGTAATGCACTTTGGTTATTACTGGTCAATCATTTTTAAGGATGCCACCAAGTATGTTAAAGGATGTGATAGTTTTCAAAGAATGGGTAGACCCACAACATCAGATCAGATGCCTTTACATCCTCAGGTCATGATTGAGCCTTTCGAAAAATGGGCTCCTAATTTTTTAGGACCTATCTCTCCCATTTCTAGTAAAAATAAATATATCTTGGTTTATACATATTATGTTACCAAATGTGTAGAAGATAAATCTTTATTTAGGGCTATAGAGAATTTTGTAGTGGAATTCATATATGAAGAAATAATTACCCGGTTTGGTGTACCCAAAGAAATTGTCACAGACCAAGGTACCCAATTAACTTCCAAATTAATGTAAGAGCTCACTACGAAGTATGGTATCCGACATTGTAAGTCTTCACCTTACCACCCTTAAGCTAATGGCCAGGTAGAATCAACCAATAAAGTATTAGAAGTTATTTTAACCAAGACCATTCACTTACATCATAAGCATTGGGCAGATAGACTTCCATAGGCTTTACGGGACTATAGGATAACATGGAGAAATACTACTGGACATACCCCCTTGTTGAGGCCTGGAAAATTGCAGGCAGCAATAACAAGGGATTCTCCCCAGTCAACGTTACCAACTAGCCCATGACTGTTTGGTGTAGGGAATCCGTCCGGTTTGCGGTCCGACCACCGTAGGTCAAGAAACAAAAATAAAAGGTTTTACTGGTTGCGGCCCGGTCCACCGTATATATTTTTGTATTTTTTGACTTAAAGTATGATATGCAAGTGCCTATTTAACATGCAGATTGATTAAGAATGCAAGGAGTGTTCACAATGTGATGCGCAGGTTCTTACCTATCGTCTTAAACTCCCTCACATCTAAATCACACACAATTAGAAAATAAATACTAACTAGGCTATCTCTAGAGAGCTAGATATTAATTCATGAGTAATGAAATACTGTTCACATGTTACGGCAAATCACAGATAGCTGTTCCTAGAACCAAACATACAAACATGAATAAAAGTATACATGACAAGATAGCTCATCAACAGTTAAAACTTCCATTACTCATAGTGGAAAACATCACAGAATATACTAGAGAACATTCAGGTAAGAACATAGGTTCAAAAAGTTAGAACGCTCTCACAGTTAATGAAACACAGTTGAAAACGAAATAGTTCCCCTTCTACATTGTTCATTTATCACATTGAAACCTTCCACATAGCACCTTCTCCAACAGGCAAATTTTGTAATTTCTTATTGTAAAACGAAGTAGTTCCTCTTACAAACAATAGTTCACAAGTTTTTCCAGGGAAAAAGCCCCTGTAAACTCTAACTTTCCTATATTTAAACTAAATCAGCCAACCTCTTGGGCTTCCCCAACCATGTGACCTTTGGGCTCCTCAAAACCATATAATATCACCATTTTGTCTTTTCCATGAGTACTCATGTTTCACTTCATGCGTTACGTTTTCAGATTTCAACTTATGAGTACTTAACAAAGCGAGATCTGTTCGGTAACTGACGGATCTTTCCAAGCTAGGGATTTTGTCACCATCGATTCTGCCCTGTATTTCGTGTGTCCTCCTTGAGATTCCATTGATTTCATTATGAACTCTATCTAACATTGCTCAGCCAACTTTTTGCGGCCTTGTCTCCCAGCTATGTCTTCTCGTAGTAAAAAAAGGTCTCTTGAGTCCGTCTGTAATCAAACAACATTTATCATTCATTAGGACTATATATTTTCAATCAAACTACATCAACAAAACATATAGTAATCAAAAGAGACCTTGTATTGGGCTCTCGTCATGAAAATCTTAACAAGTACCAAAACCACTCTCGCTCACACAGACGTTTCACAACACGACAGGAAGAGAAAACTTATCGGTGGATTAAAACATTGAAACATCGTATGTGTAGTCTCAATCACAGCTGCGTTAGAGGGTCCCAAACAAGCAACGGGATCCACGAGACCGTTAAGTCTATCGGAGTCGAAAAGGCTAAACTCAAACTCTGGGCGGAAAAATTCCCAGTCGACGGGCGGAAAGACATCAACGTCGAACAATTAGTGCGTTACACAGCCACAAAGGTGGGGGAGGAAAGACTACATACTCCGATCCAAAAACAAAGCGACAAAAACCCGACAGAGCATCGGCGAGCGGGGCAGTTATATGGAGGGTACCTAGTTCGTTTGGGAGCCGCAAGGGTGGAAGCTAAATAGACTATAGCCTTCGATCCAAAAACATAACATTTGCTATGGCGCAAAATCAATCTAAAACGCTAAGTGTTTAGAACAACTTAAGGTTTTGTAGAGCTCCAAAAAACCTGTTTCACTTCCTAAACAATGGCTTCACAAAGACCAAATATCCCGATTCAACCTTGACCAAGTCAACAATATGACGCGACAACAGAGAAATCACGATCCTCCTGCAGAATAATCATCATTCAATTTCCGCGACGGAGCCTTCTTAAGGAAACATGGCTCCGATACGTTGTTTAAATGACCTTCGGAACAATGGCTAGCAAGAGAAATAAGCTTCCGAAAAGAAAACACAGCTCAACAGGCAACCAACCAGACTCTAAATTCCGCAACCCACAGCAGCTTCAAACATAAGCAATTTTCCTAAAAGCTGGAAGAGAGTTAACCTCAAAATAGTCCAAAATTAAACAAAACAAAAAGAGTTCCTGGATCCAAACGATTCTAGGCAATGCTAAATTAACAAAGGGGTCCAAAATTTGAAAATTTGGGGAAATAGTTGCAGCTGCAACAATTGGTGACTACCTAGTGGACCTAGATCTCTGGACGATTATTTCTTGAGTAACATACTGTTTAATAACAACGAACCTGTTGAATTCTTCTAGATATCTAGATTTCTCAAATGGCAAATGTATGTACTTTTAATCATTGATGATAGTCCAATTTAGGAGAGTGGAAACCAGGATTTTCAAGTCAAGATAACTCTTTTGAGGCCAGGTAGATGAATTTCATTTGTTACCTCTGTCTTCAGGTAGCTGCCAGTTTGGACACCACGAGATTGTAGCGTATGGTAAATATAAATATTCATTTGTTCCTCATTCCCATGCCATTTTGCACCTTTTGTGCTTTTGAGTTTTTGTCTTTTCATATGAGTCCTCTTGCATGCCTTTCTTTCTGAATTTTGATTCAGGCTCCTTTATCCATAGTGTCCTTTTGTGTGAGAAATGTATTCAATTTTCAGCTCATGGATGGAGAGGAACTTTTCGCTATTTAGTACTTATATGATTCAGTACTTGTTTTGATAAATAGTGCTTTCATAGGAGTTCTTGAATCTTAGCTTCCTTTTGGCGTTCAATTCTTGGCATGGGATCATTTATATATAATATAATGTTTACCCTGCTTTCTTTCCATGGGCCCTTTGTTGTCACTCCCTAGGACATTTTAAATGTGATATGGATGGAGCCTCAAAATAGTATTCTAGATCCTTTGATTCTGGTTTATTTTACAAGGGTTAAGCAAGACTTCAATGTGTTCATAGCCACTCGAGAAAACTGCTAAAATAGAAGAAATTATTTTAGATAAACAATAATACATAGTATTATACCCAAGAACTTTAATCATTCCAAAAATCTGATGTTCTCCATGCAACCGCGAGCTTGCCTCCTTTATTGAAATCAGTCAAAATTTAGACTAAAACAAAACAGAACTACATAATTCAAAGTAAATGGCCAAGTCAAATTATTTATATAAAAGATAAAAGAACACAAAAAAACTTAGGAAAAATAAGGTTTGAGAACTAAACCATTTATTGGTAAGTTCTCTTCCCACCCCTGTAAATCTTGCAATTTATAAGTTGAGGGGCCAAGCTTTGCCGCAATCCAGAAAGGACCTAACCACAACTGCTGAAATTTCGTGTGTTTTCCTTTCTCATCATGGGGGTGGTCCCACTTGAGAACCAAATATACCACCTCAAAATATTTTGTTCCAGCCTTGTGTTTATCAAACCATCTCTTTACTACCTCTTGTTGTTGTTTAAAGCGCTCTCTGGCTTTAGATTGAGACTCTTCTACCTTCACGAGATTATATATCCTCATTTGAAAGACTTCATTATCTGATCCTCTAGACTCTTGAGCTATTATGGAAATGGGTAGCATGATATTGGGGGGTAGAATGGACTCTTTACCATACACAAGGGTATACAGAGACACTCCTATCGAATACTTGGGGGTGACTCTATCAGCCCAAAGGGCGTTTGGTAATGTTGAGTGCCAACTCCTCTGATTTTCTATCACCATCTTTTTAAAAATCCTAATCAGGTTCTTATTTGTGGATTCAGCTAAGCCATTTCCCTGTGGATAGTAATTAGCAGAGTAATGCAACTTAATCCCTTTCTCATGAGCAAAAGCAGTTAATCTTATTGAGGAAAAGTAAGTAGCATTATAAAAAACTAAAGAAATTGGAACTCCAAACCTGGTCATAATATGGTCTTGCAAGAAGTCTATGACCGCGTCCTCATTTATTTTGCGCAACGGGATGGCTTCAACCCAGTGAGTGAAGTAGTAGGTTGCTGTCAGAATATACTTGTGTTGTAGGGAAGAATTTGGCTTTATCTCCCCAATGATATCTAACCCCCATTGCTCAAAAGGCTCCGTTATCATCCCAGGTTTCAATGGTCCTGTTGCTTTAGCTTGTCTTCCACTACACCTTTTACAAATGTCACACTTTCTGACATGGCCGTGTGCATCTTTGAAGAGTGTGGGCCAATAGTATCTGGCACTAAGAATTTTGTGAGCTATAGTATCTCCGGAAAAATGTCCCCCAGCAGGCCCATCATGTAAATCTATCATTACCTTCTTCGTATCTTCTTTCTCTAAGCATCTAAGAAGAACTCCGTCGTAATTTTTTTTGAATAATATTCCTTCAATAATTTGATATGAGGCTGATTTAAGATGCAATGCTCTTCTTAGCTTTGAATTCCAATGTTCTGGTAACGATCCCGTCTGAAAGTAATGCACAAGGTCTCGATACCAAGATTCCGGCGCTATGAAAAGAGGACATAGATCCATCAAATGTAACTCAGCTTCGTCTTCCCAGGCATGTTCTTCATTGTTTCTATTTTCAGTCATCAGCCTGCACAATCCTTTCCCTTTAACTATAGAAGCTGGCTTGAATTCGAGGTCATATTCCTGAAGAGCTGTTACCCAATTGCCCCTTCTTTCTCCTAACTCCTTCTGTACAAAAAGAGACCTCACAGCTGGGTGTGGGACGATTATCTTGGTCTGGTTCTTTAGTATGTAGGGCCTGAATTGTTTCACCGCTTTGAACACTGCGTAAGATTTTTTATCTATAGTCGGGTAATTTAATTCGGCCCCTTGCATACCAGTGCTCATAAATGATATAGGGAATTCATCTCCCTCATCTTCCTTCTAAGTAAGCACAGTTGCTAGCGAATCATCAGATGCGAAAGTGTACATAATAAAATATTTATCAAAATCTGGGCTTTTGAGGGAGGGTGCGTGCGTAATAGCGGTTTTAATCTTGCCGAATGAGTTCTTCTCAACATCAATCCACTTGAATTGTACACTTCGATTTACCATTTGCTGCAAAGGTTTAACAATTTGAGCGAAATCTGGCACAAACCTTCGCACAAAGTTTATTGTCCCCATAAATGATTGCATGCCCTTTTTATTATGGGGCAAGGGAATCTGTTCAATGGATTTGATCCTTTCTGGGTCTATGGAGATCCCCTTCTTTGAAACCATGTGACCGAGCAATTTACCTTCCGTAATAGTGAACATGCACTTCTTGGGGTTTAGTGAGATACCATACTTTCGGTAGCGTTCAAAAATCTGCTTTAGATGAAACGCATGTTCTTCTCTCTTCTTTGAGAATATCGTGATATCATCGAGGTATACTACAACATTGTGGCCAATAAAACCATGGAAAGCTATGTCCATAGCCCTCTGGAATGTAGCTCCAATGTTTATAAGTCCAAAGGGCATTCTTCTGTAAGCGAAAGTTCCCCACCTTGTCCTGAATGTCGTTTTCAATCTGTCTTCTTCGGCTACTAATACTTGATTGTAGCCTGAAATAATAAAGAGAATAGTTTAGAACCTGAAACCATTTGCAGTAGTTGCTCCATGGGTGGAACAGGATAATTGGCTTTATCTGAAGCACAATTTAAGTTTCTAAAATCCACACATAACCTGATTTCTCCAGATTTCTTCCTTACTGGTACCATATTTGAAACCCATTCCGAGTGTCTAACCTTAAAAATGATTCTAGCATCCAATAGTTTCTTAACTTCACTCTGGATTAGAGGTTCTAAGTTTGGATGCATTTTAATTAAAGGCTGCTGATAAGGTTTGACTCCAGATTTGATGGGGATAACATGCTGGATAATACTAGTGTCATATGTCTTCAGATCTTCATACGTCTAGGAAAAAACATCTTTGTATTGACTGAAAAGAATGATGAACTTGTTTCTTTCAGCTAGTGAACATCATTTTCCAAGATTCACATATTTAGGCTTCATCTCAGTCCCCAAATTAATCAATTCGAACTGTAGAGATGAGCTATGAGTCTTCACATTCGCTGGTCTTCTAAATTTTTCATTTAAATCAAACATCTGTTCTAAAGTTCTGACTCCCTTAGGGATGAAATTATCGAATTTCAGCTCGGCCTGATGTTCTTCATCATCAATATTTGCCCCTTTAAATGCCTCATCATTCGTTAAGCATTCTATAATATGCTGATCGTCGTCGAACACCCGTAGGTTGGTAATCATATCCGGAACTGAGGGCCTCAAAAGCAATTCAACAGAGCACTGATTATTAGAGGGAACAAGCCTCGCAGCTGATGTGGCTAGCAAGTCAGCTACTGCATTCTTAAGTCTTGGAATCGATACAATATTAAATGAATTAAAACATTTGAGTAAATCCCATACCTCATTTTGATAAGCTTTTAAGTGGGGAGAAATGCAATGTATTTCATTCCGAATTTGTTTTACAATTATTTCAGAATCTCCAAACACTTTCAGATTATTTGCCTTTAATTCAATTGCTTTCCTTAAACCTTGAACCAATGCTTCATATTCAGCTGTGTTATTTGTACATTCAAACCCTAACCTACATGAAAGAAAATGTTTGATCTTCTTGGGGTCAATCAGGACATAGCCGGCTCCTGACCCTTCTAACGTTTTAGATCCGTAAAAAAAAAGTGTCCAGAAATCGCTAACTACTATGCGGGAATTTACATCTACTTCTACTGCTAAGTCTACTATTTTACCATCGATTTCATCAGCCTGTGAAAACCAAAGGAGATCAGGATGAGCGTCTAATGTGTCGCTGGCTTCTTCTACTTGGTAATTTCCTGGTTCTAACTCAATAAAGTAATTTCCCAAAATAGAATCCACTAGTTTGTTTTTTTCTTCAAACTGAGTAACGTTGTGTTTCATATGGGGCTCCCTCAAAATTTTAATTTGATTTGGGAATCCGTTTAGCTTTGCCGACCAGTCCCTGCTCAGGACAAGCCCATAAGCTTCTGGTATGTCAGTCACCACAATATCAATAAATTGACACACCTTATCATTCGAAGACAAGCGGACTAGAACATCCTCCATTTCCCCAATTACTTTCACATTCGTTCTATCCAACTGAACAACCCTCCACGTGGATGGTTTAGGCTGCCCATTTATCCTTTTGCAGACCGACAGCGGCATGATGTTAACCATTGCCCCTGAGTCTACCAAGCAATTATGTACGTTGTGGTTAAAAATTTCAAAAGTGAGGAGAAAAGGTGGATTCTTGCTCTTAGGCTTACCTCCTATACTTGCTTCCCTAATTTCTTCTTCTTCCTTGGGCTAATTGTCAGTGGGAAGCCCCTCCTCTGATGCTTCAAGTGCTTTCAACAAATTTTCTTTCTGCTGCGGCACCTTGCACATTTCAAATAACGAGATATTTGCCCTTACCTTCTTTATATCGTCCACAATGTCATATTCCATCTTAGGCTCGGTGGGATTTGGTTTACCATTATTTATTTTTTCTTCATTGGGCTTGGTGAACATGTTAGTCTGTTTAGGACCTTGACTGGTACTGGTAAATTCTGGAATTTCCTTAGCTGAGGAGTTATTTTGAAATTTTTTAACATTCCTTTGAATTCTTTTAATCTTTGGGAGCATGAGACTGTTTTCTTTAGCCAACCCTTGTCTTCTTGTTGTTACATTTGTTTCCAGGATGTCCTCATGTCCCAAAACCTTTTCCTCCTCGGCGTCAAACAATGAAACACAGCCCCATAAAACCATGGTCTCATCCTCTTGTTCTTTTGTTGATGTATTACTGTCTTTCCTTTCTTCATATTCATCTTCTGTCAATTTAGAATCCAATAGCTGATTCATAACCAACATCATTGAGTTTATCCATTGAGGACAATTCTTTTTAGAGTGGGGTTGTTGGTGGAAAGTGCAAAAATTGTCCATTCCTACCTCTGTTAAATTCATAGATGCCGAATTGTGCGGAGGGGGTTGGGATTGATTGTTATCTTCCCTTTTCTTATAATAGGGCTTATAGAACTTTTGGGCTTCCTTTTACTTTTCCAAGTCTATGATTCTGTTAGAAAGCTTCTGCATCATTTTTTCCATTCCTTCAAAATCTGGTGACTGCTCCTCCTTAATCTTGGTAAACAACAAAGCTTTCCTCCCCACATTTTTCTCTCCTGATCGTTCGGGATAATCTTCGATACTTTCCCTTTCAGCCTCTACTTTCTCCGCCTCCTCATAGGTCTTCGCTAGAGTAGGCTTGGCCTTCATTTTGGCAAACATGGCCAACTCGGGTCCTAGAGCTGAGGTATAATATTCAATAAGGACTTTATCTGAAGGTTTGTCAGCTTCAGAAAAATTCTTAAGATAGGCTGCAAACCTTTGGGTGAAACTATGCACCTTCTCCTTTCTTTCTTTCTTTAAGGCGCATAGTCCTTTCATGAGAGCTGCATGAGTCTTTTGGGTTGCATACTTACTTCTAAAAATCCTCTCGAAGGTATCCCAATCAGGGACAGAATTTTCCGGCAAACCAAAGTACCAAGATGCTGCAGCTCCTTTAAGGGTGTATGGGAAAAGTCTACAAACTACATCCTCATATTTCCCAGCCCTCAACCCTTCTATTTCCAAATAGAAACTTTGCAAGTGGTCGTCTACTAGTATCTTCTCATTTGGGTCAAATTTGGGCAGCATCTTTTCAAAATATTGAGGTAAATCATGCAAAGGAGGTGTTAGGTTTAAAGGTAATCTGGATTTCTAGGCAGGTGGTGGATTCAGTGGGTTGGGTGGTTGATTTGCGTTTACGCCTGCCATGAGTCTAGGTGGAGAGTGAGGGGGTGAGCGAATAGGAGTATGAATAGGGGAACTGTTAGGAGTATCTGGGCCCGCTTGATTCAAAGTCTGTATGACTTCCTGTAAGTCTGTTTCTACGAGTTCTTCCCAATCCCCAATCAGCACTGAGTCTTCCAATATAGGACGATCTTTCCTTTTATATTCTCTTCTGGGAAATTCAGGGATAATCGGAAATCCTCCAATATTCTTCACATATGCCCTAGTGTGTATTCTCAGATCATTAACAACTTCGTTGTTGATAGAATACAAATGTTCTCTACCCCCCTCTTCAGGAATTGGATTATGAAACACACTACTTCCTGAACTGTTACCGATGGAATATTCTCGAGAAAATGGGTTTCCTCGGCCATCCATGCACTAGCGGCCATCCTTCTAGTGCTAGAAAATGTTGAGGCCTGGAAAATCGTAGGCAGCAACAGCAAGGGATTCTCCCCAGTCAACGTTCCCAACTATCCCGTGATTGTTTGGTGTAGGGAATCCATTCAGTTTGTGGTCCGGCCACTGTAGGTCAAGAAACAAAAATAAAATGTTTTACCGGTTGCAGCCCAGTCCACTGTATATATTTTTGTATTTTTTGACTTAAAGTATAATATGCAAGTGCCTATTTAACATGCATATTGATTAAGAATGCAAGGAGTGTTCACAATGTGATGCACAGGTTCTTACTTCTCGTCTTAAACTCCCTCACATCTAAATCACACACAATTAGAAATTAAATACTAACTAGGCTATCTCTAGAGAGCTAGATATTAATTCATGAGTAATGCAATACTGTTCACATGTTATGGAAAATCACAGATAGCTGTTCCTAGAACCAAACATACAAACATGAATAAAAGTATACATGACAAGATAGCTCATCAACAGTTAAAACTTCCATTACTCATAGTGGAAAACATCACAGAATATACTAGAGAACATTCAGGTAAGAACATAGGTTCAGAAAGTTAGAACGCTCTCACAGTTAATGAAACACAGTTGAAAACGAAATAGTTCCCCTTCAACATTGTTCATTTATCACATTGAAACCTTCCACATAGCACCTTCTCCAACAGGCAAATTTTGTAATTTCTTATTGTAAAACGAAGTAGTTCCTCTTACAAACAATAGTTCACAAGTTTTTCCAGGGAAAAAGCCCCTGTAAACTCTAACTTTCCTATATTTAAACTAAATCATCCAACCGCTTGGGCTGCCCCAACCATGTGACCTTTGGGCTCCTCAAAACCGTCTAATATCACCATTTTGTCTTTTCTGTGAGTACTCATGATTCACTTCATGCGTTACGTTTTCAGATTTCAACTTATGAGTACTTAACAAAGCGGGATCTGCTCGGTAACTGACGGATCTTTCCAAGCCTAGGATTTTGTCACCATCGATTCTGCCCTGTCTTTCATGTGTCCTCCTTGAGATTCCGTTGATTTCATTACGAACTTTGTCTAACACTGCTCAGCCAACTTTCTGTGGCCTTGTCTCCCAGCTATGTCTTCTCGTAGTAAAAAAAAGTCTCTTGAGTCTGTCTGCAATCAAACGACACTTATCATTCATTAGGACTGTATCTTTTCAATCAAACTACATCAACAAAATGTATATTAATTGAAAGAGGCCTTGTATTGCGCTCTCATCATGAAAACCTTAACAAGTACCAAAACCACTGTCGTTCACACAGAGGTTTCACAACATGACGGGAAGAGAAAACTTATCGGTGGCTTAAAACATCGAAACATTGGCCATGTAGTCTCAATCACAGCCGTGTCAGCGGGTCCCAAAGAGGCAATGGGATCTGCGATACCATTAAGTCTATCGGAGTCAGAAAAGATAAACTCAAACTCTGGGCAGAAAAGTTTCCAGTCGGCGGGCAGAAAGACATCAACGTCGGACAATTAGTGCGTTACACAGCTGCAAAGGTGGGGGAGGAAAGACTACAGACTCCAATGCAAAAACAAAGCGACGAAAACCCGATAGAGCATCGGCGAGAGGGGCAGTTATATGTGTAGAAATTCTAGGGCCTTGATGGCATAAGGAATTTCATAAACTAGCTAAGTATCTAAGCACACAATTAACCTCACAGAGAATTGTAGAGAATTTGCATAATGAGAGAAGAAGAAGAATTAATGAACACACATTAATGAATGATCAATAAATGATAATTGATATTATTACATAGGTAATACATCCTTATAAAGGAAAAAGGAGTTGCATGAAGACAACTCAAGCTAGCTCATAAAAGCAGGCTTACTAATTATGATAAACCCCTTAAAGCACTTTCCAATCTACCAAGCACCTCACGAGTTGGCAAAAGCATGAGTGAGTTGTCAAGGAGATGGAAATAATATGCTAATGGAGAAAAACTAATGGAAGATGGGTTGGAAACAAAAGCACCCAGTTTCCTAGTTGACTAGCTTTTATCTTATCCATAGAAAAGCAGAAAAAGCAGAAAAAGCAGAAAAAACAGAATCTGCTATATGGTCCTGCATACTAATTCTAGAGGAACCCAGAATCAGAAATAAATCATTCCTAGGATATGGATGGCATGCATTGACTTTAAGTGGATGCCAACTAATTAAGCTAGTGGGTGAATAATTAATCATTATTGATTAATTATTTTATCCTAAGTGTATGAGTGGGTTTATTATATCCCAACACCCCCCTATAAGCCTGACTTTATGATGATATGCATATAGGGGCCAGCAATAAAGCTATGGTCACCCTTTTACAATTTATATTGTCCAAAGAAATGAGGAAAGAGGCAAAACCTCAAGGGGAAAATCCTCCCTCAAGAAAGGACATGAAAAGCAATACCAAAAATGTTGAACTGCTGGTGTTGCTGCTGCTCCAAACTAAAAACTGATGTCTGGAGGAATCTTCTTCTTGGGAAGAAGATAAATCTGCTCACCTGGATCAAAGACAGCTGCATGATGGAACCTGGGACCATGTAGAACAACTGAAATCCAATGATGTGAAGGCAGTACTGAAGGATCTTGAGACTTGTAATCAGCTCCAAGATGATGATATGACTTGAACTTCGAACCAGTAGAGATGAAATGAGCTCTATATAGGTGGAATAACTATCCAAGCGAGTGTATCATGTCTCCATCTTCATTTACACAGAGAGGATGTGTGCAAGTGATCATGTAGGAACATAGAGAAGGCATGGGATCAAAGAGTGCGAATGAATGGGCTCCATGGGTTGATCTAGCTTCCAAATAATCCAAGAGATCACAAAAAAACACAACAGCAGACTCCTGGAAATCACTGGGTTACGCACCATCAAGAGGAGAGGCATGCACAAGGTGTGAGAGGTCTGGCATATGGATCTCAGAATCCATGATAGAAGACATAGAGAACATTGAATGTGTGAGTGAAT
>LPNX010157677.1:17398-46870 GCA_001517045.1 Pseudotsuga menziesii
CTAGGGCCTTGATGGAATAAGGAATTTCATAAACTGGCTAAGGATCTAAGCACACAATTAACCTCACAGAGAATTGTAGAGAATTAGCATAATGAGAGAAGAAGAAGAATTAATGAACACACATTAATGAATGATCAATAAATGATAATTGATATTATTACATAGGTAATACATCCTTATAAAGGAAAAAGGAGTTGCATGAATACAACTCAAGCTAGCTCATAAAAGCAGGCTTACTAATTATGATAAACCCCTTAAAGCACTTTCCAATCTACCAAGCACCTCACGAGTTGGCAAAAGCATGAGTGAGTTGTCAAGGAGATGGAAATAACATGCTAATGGAGAAAAACTAATGGAAGATGGGTTGGAAACAAAAGCACCCATTTTCCTAGTTGACTAGCTTTTATCTTATCCATAGAAAAGCAGAAAAAGCAGAAAAAGCAGAAAAAACAGAATCTGCTATATGGTCCTGCATTCTAATTCTAGAGGAACCCAGAATCTGAAATAAATCATTCCTAGGATATGGATGGCATGCATTGACTTTAAGTGGATGCCAACTAATTAAGCTAGTGGGTGAATAATTAATCATTATTGATTAATTATTTTATCCTAAGTGTATGAGTGGGTTTATTATATCCCAACAATATGGTGGGTACCTAGTCCGTTTGGGAGCCGCAAGGGCAGAAGCTAAACAAACTACAACCTCCGATCCAAAACATAACATTTTCTATGGCGCAAAATCAATGTATGACGCTAAGTGTTAAGAACAACTTAAGGTTTCGTAGTGGTCCAAAAAACCTATTTCACTTCCGAAACAACGGCTTCACAAAGACCAAATATCTCGATTCAACCTCAACCAAGTCAATGATACGACGCGACAACGGAGAAATCATGATCCTCCTACAGAATAATCATCGTTCAATTTCCACGACGGAGGCTCCCTAAGGAAACATGGCTCTGATACATTGTTTAAATTACCTTTGGAACAGTGGCTAGCAAGAGAAATAAGCTTCCAAAAAGAAAACGCAGCTCAAAGGGCAGCCAACCAGACTCTAAATTCCGCAACCCACAGCAGCTTCAAACATAAGCAATTTTTCGAAAAGCTGGAAGAGATTTAACCTCAAAACAGTCCAAAATTAAACAAAACAAAAAGAGTTCCTGGATCCAAACGATTCTAGGCAATGCTAAAATTAACAAAGGGGTCAAAAATTTGAAAATTTGGGGAAAAAGTTGCAGCTGCAACACCCCTATAAGTTAGTATATGGCAAAAAAGTCCTTTTTCCTTTTGAATTTCAAGTTAAAACCTTTCATATGGTAGCACAATTAGGTATGGATTTGGATGAGGTGCAGAAACAACGAATCCTACATATTAATGAATTAGATGAAATTAGACAGGATGCACTCCAAAAGAACCATGCTGATATAGAGTCAGCGGAAGCAATGGCATCATAAATTTATCAATTAAAAGCAATTTAATATTGGAGATTGGGCATTACTGTTCGATTCACTGTTTAAAAAATTTAAAGGAAAATTAACTACTCGTTGGTTGGGTCCTTATGAGGTAGTTACAACTTTTAACAATGGATCATTAAAAATTAAACCAATTGATGGCTCAAAAGTTTCCTTTATAGTAAATGGACATAGACTTAGGCTTTACCACCAACCAACGTCTAGACAGGATTTCGTACAAAATGTTTTACAACAAATAGAAATGGAATTGATTGAGGAAGAAATTATTCCTCCTCCTCCTGATCTGTGAAATTATTTTGGGTTATCATCACTTGTATATAGGTAGATATGTTTTTTCTTATATGAATAAATAAGAGTCCTTTCTGACAAAATAAATTACATGCTACTCTTCTGCTTTCTATGTTTTTATGAATAAATTGAATCATCTAACAAGTGGTTTTGCAGTTTGATCAAGGATACTTTATCTCTATAAGCAGCTTATGAAGTATTATCTAGAAAAGGTAATTACATTTGTAAGGTATCTTAACTTTTTTTAATTTGCAGTTTGTAGTGGCAATTAAAAATAACTCCTTGTATAACCGCTCCTTTTATGATTCAGATAGTTTTTAATATTCTTGATTCAAACATGTATATTTCTGATTTCTTATTTCAAACAGTGCTTGATAAGACTTACTTTTCACTATTATTCATTTTATGCATATGAATTACTAGTTCATCCTATCCTTATTATCAAAACTTGTCTCTCACATATCTCTTTGTGATAACGCGAGAGTAGGTGGAATTTTTACCTGTGGGGAACATTATTTATCTCTTCTGAAAAGATGGATTCTAAGGTTAAGAACAACTTTAATTTATTCTCTTTTGGCGTTATTGATGATTAAGGCCAGTATAAAAATCTATTTGTAAGTTTATTTTGTAAAATTAATTATGTGTTTTAGCAAGGCTTAGCACGCTCTAGTACCAATCGAATTCCATATATTTACTATCATTATACAAAGCAAACCCACCGGGGTACTGAATAGGATCACTGGAAGCGGGTCAATGCTGTGTAACACCTTAAAATCAGGAAGTTCGATAAATGCAAGTAAACACGCTAGGGTACTGAACATGCTTGCTGGCAACGGGACTATACTTGCATGGTACCAAGATAAACCCGTTGGGGTACTAAACAGGCATAGTGGCAGCGGGGCAATATCGGGTAAGGAGGTATGGTTAATGCACTACTATGCACACGATTAATAAAATAATGATCATAAAAATAAAATAAAAATTAATATCAAGGCCCATTATCTGTACTGTCACTTGAGAATCGCTGTAAGATGGGCTTGGCCCTGGCTATCTAATTCAATTCTTACCTAGGATCTTATTATCCTAGAAATGGGACCCATGGTTACTTCTTTCACACACTACGAGGTAAACTTAGAATATTTGATGATGACAAGATATCTTTACAATAAGGAATAGATGTCTATATTTTTCCTATGGCATTCTTTTGGTCATATTATTGTCTCTTTCTATGGTCTTTCTCACCACAGTTATTTTTCATAAATATACATATCCGCATCACTTCCCTTTCCTAGTCAATTTTTCTTTTCTTTTTTAAACAATAATAGCAACATACTTGCCCTTTTTCTTTATCTAGCATAAACCATTCTTCTCCTTTGCATGAGGACATGCCACATCGTTGGTTTTGGGGAGGACTAGGAAGAGTCAGAACAAAATATTTGTCTGCTTTTTATCTTTTTATGACAAAATTGCTTATCTCTGACAAATGTTGAAGTGTTTTTAGGTTATAATATGAAACATGTTTTTACAACAAGTCACTAAATCAATATGCATAAATTGTTAGAATAATCAACCCATAGTTACCTACCTTAGACATTAATTAAATCATTTTTGTCTCATTACCTAGTCTCCTAGATTCCACTCTATGCTACAGTGCCTTCTACGTGTCCTAGAAGTCAACACGTGCCAAAAATGAGTCATGGAGCACTTGGGAAACTTCTTGGAAACCCATATTAGCATGTCTTCTTTATTCTATATCCTCCAAAGCGCATATCTACTTTTTCTGAAAAGCTGCCTATTTTATTGAGAATTAAGGCAAAAGGAAAAGCTAGACTAGGTGTAGTTGACTTGTTTTTTTCCCAAATCATCCTCCCTCATTTTATCCTAATAAAAGAATGCATGAGTTTTCTTTCCATCCCTCATTATCTTTCCTACTTTACTCAGCCAATTCGTGAGCATATTGGTGGATTTGGAAACTGCTTGATGCACCTATGGGGGATTTGACTAGATTTAGTAACCCTACTTTTTGACCTTTTCGAATGGAATCATTATGCATCAAATATCTCATGTAATTATATATTTCAGCAGCCTATTACTTCACAAGGTTGGCTATTGTACACTTATTCAATATAGATTAGTGTTATGCTCCAATTTCAATCTCCTTCGGTGTTAATTTTGCATGTTTGATTAGCAATTTTGTGAGTGTAATTGTTATATCTCTTGGGTTGAATTTCCACATGGTATAATGGAATTTTTATATTGATTTGTCTCCTTACATATTGCTATTGCAAGTTTTCCATCTTGACTGGGAGCATATTCTACCGATTGAAGGTCACAATTTCTGAGTTATGGACCAATCTTAGAAGATCATGTTGACTCCATTCAATTTCTTTGAGTGGAAAGCTGAGATGGAGATATTGTTGAGAGAGAAAGGTCTCTATAGGGTGACTATGGAAACTGAGGCAAATCCCAATGCAGCGACAGAGAAAATCAAATGGCACAACAGGAGGGATGATGCCTATGGTATTTTGTGTCTAAGCATTTCAAGAGACCTCCTTTTCCATCTTGATGGCTTGACATCACCTAATGAAGTGTGGGAGAAGCTTATAGAGATTTTTGGTAAGACAGATGAGATGAGAGGACATCAAATTGATAATGAGCTGATCTCCTTGAGTCCTAGTAGCTTCTAATCCTTGTAACTCTATTTTTCCAAGTTTAAAGCCCTTGTTTTGCAGCTAAAACAGTGTGGGATCGAAAAGAAGGAAGATCAACTAGTTTTGGCCATACTCTCAAATCTTGGCCCTAAATATTTAGTGTTTGTTTCGACCTTCCATGCCACCAAGTTGACAGCTCGAGCCAGGAAGATGCCTAAGCTTGCAGAGTTCATGGAATCCCTCACACAGGAACAAGATAAGTTGGTGATGATGGGCACCATCAAACCTTCCAAAGACCAAGCTTTGGTTGCTGGAGATTCAAGGGTGGATTCAAAAAGAAATAAAAAAAGCTAAAAATCCACCTGAGCAAAAGAGAGACAAGAACAAGTCTCAAGAGGAGCCCCAAGGTTCCAAGAAGAACTTCCAGAAGAAGAAGAACAAATGAGAAATGAGCAAGTGCACATACTGCAGTAAGGGATATCATCCTGAGAGCTCTTGTATGAAGAATCAAATTGACATGTTGACCCAACTCCTAGAGAAGAACAACATCTCCCTTCCTGATTACTCAAAGAAGAGGGAAGGAGGATCAAATTTAGAGGATAGAGAGAGAGTACATGCCTTGGTTGCTGGCACATCAAGCTCACCTAGCTTCATCATAGACTCTGAAGCTTCTAGACATATGGTTTCGAAAAAATAGGCATTCTCCTATCTTGATACGTCAAAATGTCCACCACTAGTTTTGGGAGATGACTCTCTCACTGACAGTTTGGGGAAAGGAAGGATTGAGCTTGACCATGGTAAGTTCAATAATGTGTTGTATGTTCCAGGTCTTGTCTCTAATATCTTGTCAATGTATCAGATGACTCACACTAGGTCTCCAAAGAAGGTCATTGTCTCCCTTGATGATGTTTAAATCACTGAGATTTCGAATGGTAAAGTCATATCAAAAGGTGTTGTTGATCACACTTCGAAGGAATACATGTTTTCCCATTTTCTAAACTAATCAAACCCCTCTGCTCTTTTGATTCATGCTAATGAGGCAAGCAAGATTTTGCATGAAATATTTGGCCATCTTAACTACAAGTATCTTTCTTATTTGAGTGAAAAATATATGGTAATAGGGTTACCAAAGATCAAGTTTTCCAAGGGATTCTGTCAAGGTTGTATTCTAGGAAAACACCCAGAGCACAAATATGAGAGAGCTAGTCATGAGAGAACCTCTGCACCTCTTGAATTGATCCACAGTGAAATTTCTGTCCCATTTCCTCATATGTTCATGAGTTAAGCCAAATATGCACTAACCTTCATAGATGACTTTTCTAGGTATTGTTGGGTTCAAGCATAAGTATGAAGTTTTTGACCTCTTCAAAGTATTTAAAGCATTGGTTGAAAACCAGTCTGGGAGGAAACTCAAGATCCTCAGATCTGAAAATGGTGGTGAGTATGTCAAGTCTGAGTTCATTCAGTATTGTAAAGATGCAGGTATTCTTATGCAGAAGTTCAATCCCTTACACACCACATCAAAATGTTGTTGCTGAGAGAAAGAAAAGGCCACTCAAGGAGATGGAAACCTACATGATGGAGGCTAAAACTTTGCCACCAAAGTTTTGGGCCAAGGCTATAAACTATGCATCCTACGTCTAGAATAGGGTGCCTCATAAGAATCTTGATGGTATGATTCCTTTTGAAGCTTGGAGTGGGCACAAGCCAAATGTGACCCATTTCAGGATTTTTGGCTCAAAGGCTTGGCCTAGAATTCCAACTAAAAAGAGAAAGGCTTTGCAGCCTAAAGCCAAGAGGGCCTATTTGTTGGGTATTCTGAAGATTCAAAAGGCTACAAGCTGATAAACTTGAGCACTAACAAATATTTCATTAAAAAAAGTGTTCAGTTCCAAGAGGAGCCTTTAGTAGCCGTTGAAGTTGGAGAGTCTTCTTCACCACCAGATCCATTGATTGTAAGTAGAGAGAATAATGAGTTTGCTGATTCTGATATGTCTGATAATGATGATTTGATTGTATATCCTGACAGTCCTACAAGACTAAAATGGGAAGCAAATACCATTCATGTAGTTGGGGAACTAGCTGGTAATCCTACTGACACTAGGAGGACTAGATCTCAGTTCAAGAGTGCCCTTTGTATGAAAGATCCTTTATTTGTTGAGAAGTGATATCTGATGGTTGAATTAGATCCACATACATATGAATATGTAGCACATAATCCAAGATGGAAAATAGCCATGAAAGAAGAATTCAACTTGCTCCAGAAGAACAACACTTGGGAACTGGTTAATCTTCCCCCAGGGAGGAAGCTAGTTCAATGTAAGTGGGTTTTCAAGACTAAGTTTGTTGCTGATGGTTCAACTTTGAAATATAAGGTATTATTGGTAGCCAAGGGCTACTCACAAGTACATGGTATTGACTACAATGAAACCTTTGTACTAGTGGCAAAGATGGACTCCATAAGGCTAGCTTTAGCCATTGCAGCTTCGAAGCAGTGGGAGGTACATCACATGGATGTGAAGTCTTCTTTCCTAAATGGAGATATCACTAAAGATATTTACATGTAGAAACCTGAATGGTTTGTTTCTAGTCCATATTTAGAGTGTAGGTTAAATAAATCATTGTATGGGCTCAAGCAAGCCCCCAGGGCTTGGTATGCCAAGATTGATGGATTTCTGCTGTCATTGAGTTTTGTCCGATTCAAGTGTGATCATAATGTCTATTTGAAGCTGATTCATGGTTCTTTGATGATTATTTTATTGTATTTGGATGACCTTCTGATTACAAGAAGTTCAAAGAAAGAGATTGCCTCCTTGAAGGATGCAATGAACCATGCATTTTCTATGATAGATTTGGGATTGTTGAGCCAATTCTTGGGTCTCGAAATCGCTCAATCCCAACATGGAATCAAAGTAAATCAGTCCAAGTATGCTTTAGATTTTCTGAAGAAGTTCAACATGAAATATTGTAAGCCAAGCAAGACTCCCTTCCTTTCAGGAGTTAATCTTGAAGAAGCAGGTTCTTCTCCTATGGTAAATAATACACTGTATAGGCAGTTGATTGGGTGTTTGCTTTAACTTACACACACTCAACCTGATCTATATTTTGTAGTTAGTGTGGCTTAAAGATACATGGATTAGCCTCATGAGATCCACTGGAGGGCATCCAAAAGGATCCTAAACCTTGTCCAAGGAACAAGAACTCATGGGATCTTCTACAAAGCAAAATCTGATCTTGATTTGATTGGGTTTACTGACAGTGATTGGGCAGGTGACAACACAGATCAAAAGTAAACATTCGGTTATGTGTTCATGCTTGCAGAAGGACCAATCATTTGGTCAAGCAAAAACTGAGTGCCATAGCACTCTCATCTACAAAAGCAGAGTATATAGGAGATGTAAATGTAGCAACTCAATGTTTGTGGTTGTAGGGAATACTTGGAGAATGTGGCTTCGAATCATAGTTTTCAACTATTATCTACTATGATAATCAAAGCACCATTCGAATATGAAATGATCCAATTCAGATACAACGAACCAAGCACATTGAGATCCACATGCACTACATCATATAGCTTGTGCATGATGGTACCATTCATCTACTCTTCTGTGCATCTTCAGAAGAAGTAGTAGACATCTTCACCAAAGTTTTTTGTGAAAAGAAATTCAGCAATATTGAATCACTGGTGGGGATTGCTGATCATGCTGTGAAGCATGATTGATGACAAGATTTCCAAATTTTGTTTTCCTGTCCATGTTTAAGGGAGGATTTTCCCACTGGGTTTTTTCCTCTTTCCTTAGTTGTATGGACAAGCAGTATGTAAAGGGTGACTAAGCCATGTTGCTAGGCCCTATAGTTTTCTGATATTTACTCATAAAGTCAAGCTTAAGGGGGGTTTTAGAATAATCAAGCCATAGTTACCTACCTGAGACATTAATTAAATCATTTTTGTCTTATTACCTAGTCTCCTAGATTCCACTCTATGCTAGTTGCCTTCTACATGTCCTAGAAGTCAACACATGCAAAAAATAAATCATGGAGCACTTGGGAAAATTTTTGGAAACCCATTTTAGCATGTATTCTTTATTCCAGATCCTCCAAAGCACATATCTTCTTTTTCTGAAAAGCTACCTGTTTTATTGAGAATTAAGGCAAAAGGAAAAGCTAGACTAGGTGTAGTTGACTTGTTTTTTTCCCACATCATCCTCCCTCCTTTTATCCTAATAAAAGCATGTATGAGTTTTCTTTCCATCCCTCATTATCTTTCCTACTTGACTTAGCCAATTCGTGAGCATCTTGGTGGATTTGGAAACTGCTTTATGCACCTATGGGGGATTTGACTAGATTTAGTAAGCCTACTTTTTGACCTTTTCAAATGGAAACCTTATGCATTCAAATATCTCATGTAATTATATATTGCAGCAACCTGTTACTTCACAAGGTTTTCTATTGTACACTTATTCAATACAGATTAGTGTTATGCTCCAATTTCAGTCTCCTTTGGTGTTAATTTTGAATGTTTGATTAGCAATTTTTTGAGTGTAATTGTTCTATCTCTTGGGTTCAATTTCCACAGAAATTTGATGGAAGAATTTACGAAGGATCTGAATAATGGTTTAGAATATGGTATGAATACAATATTATGGTATTATAGCATGAATTATAATTCAAATTTGTCAACCAAACTTTTGTTTTTTGAATATAATTTTATTTTTATTTTTTATGGATGCTTTGATTTTAAAATTTCTTTTGTTGTCATTTTAAAATTTGCATCTTTTTATCTAAAGACACGTGAAAACTATTTTTGTTAACTAAGAATCGGATTTATGCATATGTTCAAGCTATCCAAAGTTTTACTTTGGACATGGTTGAACTTGTCATAAACTTTAGAAATTTATTGATCAAATGCATATGTTTGTTAAAAGACACGTATTTTGAATTCTGCTATAGTAGTATAGTTTACTGAGAAATGTAAATATTTTATTATTCCATCATCATTTTTCTCTAAGGCTGGTAAATAAATATGTTTTTATAAGATTAAAGTTTAAATCGTTTTTTCCAGATAGAAGGTAGTTACTAGCACAACTTTGCTTTCTTCCTTAATTTCTTTTTGCTCAGTGGGACCTGGCATTTCTCTCGTTTGGGGGAACGTTGAGCCTCATTTTGTTATCATTTTTTGAAATTAAATAATACATTTAAACACATATTTTATTACCTTTAGTATATTTTATGTTATGCAGATCATTATTTCAACACAAGGTAAGAACAAAATTGATGTTATTTCCACCTTGGTTATTAATATCATTTTTATGATTTTATTAACTTAAATCCACATTATTTGAAGCATTTTTATGTATTATATGATATATATTTTTGTTTGCATATTTTATAGTTCGTTTGGGCAAATTAACACCTAAACGCATTCATCCTTCCTTTCGCATAACACATTTCGCTCACAATCTAGTTTTGCGTCCAGCTCACGATCCAGCTTGGCGTTTAGCTTGTCATCTAGCCATTGTGTGATATTTTCTAATAATTTTCCATGTGTGCCCTAGATCGATGCACTACACATCCAGATTATAGTTCAGTGTTCCGTTTAGCTCGCCATTCAGCTCACTCATCAGCCTGCGCGATGTCCATAATTGGTTTTGAGCATTTAAACATAAAATAGTTGTAAATTTCGTTAGTTTACCATCACGCCAACCATCTCTGTGCTGGAATGATGCATTTAATTCATATTCTAGAAGATTTTCCACCTAGATGCTCATCATCCACACATTCAAAGAGATGGATATTTGCTGTTTACTCAGGGTCTCCTCTAATTTAATGTTAACCTATCTCAAGTCTGTGCGTTTAAGGGATAGAATGGCCTGCATTCCAGAAGATAGATTGTGTCGCCACCCCTGCTCTTCACAACCTGCACACTCACGTTGATAAGGGACCTGCGTCCTAGAACCTGCTATTGTGTATGAATCCGCATTCAACACCAACCCATTCTCCATGCCAAGGAAGAAGATCACGCCACATCCAACATGCTAAAGAATCCTGTCCACGAAAAAGAAGGAGCAGATTCGCCATGTTATTCCATGATCATGCTGAATGAAGAGTCATACCATGCATTGGTTGTAAATCAATAATGTGTTTTAAAGATTGCCTAAAATTAGAGAACAGTCAAACTTTAGGGTCGACTTGCTCATCTCTTATGTAAAACTATATATATCAGTGTCTGATTGAAGAGAAAGTTAGTCAGTTAGTTGGCCAGGATTAGAGCAGTTCATAAACATTGTATTTCTATTTCTGAGTTTGAATAAAGAGATGTATGCATTGTCATTGAAGATTGTTTTTCAGTAGGAGTTAGCAGACTTCACCCTTAATTGTTGGGAGGGCCCCTCATCAACCAGAGGTTCATTAGCTTAGTTTTAATTCAATTCTTTCTTTTCTGTTTTAGTTAATTTAATTTAATTCCTAGTTGTTTTCATTAGATGCTATTTTATTTCCTGCAGTGTATTTAACTTAGTTTCTTTCAAGTAGATAAATAAGTATTTTATTTCCTGTATTGCATTAGTTTAGCTTCATTTTAGTAATTAAATAAGTAGATGCGCGTATAGTTTTGCTTTCCGTTATTTGCTTCTAGTCTTTTGTTTTCAGTCATTTCCTTTCTATCTTTTGTTCTTAGATAAGGTTCCTCTAGTTAGTCATTTCATTTCAGTATTATTTTCAGTTTTTAGTATCAGACAAGTAGAATAGTTTATTTCCATTTGAATTTAGTTTTAGTTAGTTATGAATTGGTTTAAGTAGAATAGTTTATTTTCAATGTAGTCTTGTTTATTTATTTCCTGTTATTAGTTTATGAATATAGAATAGTTTGCATTCATTTCAATTCAGTTTTGTTTATTCATTTCTGTCATGAATTTGTTTAAAGTAATTTCTGGTTTACTTAAGTTAAGTTCTAGTGTATTAATTAATTTATAATGCAATGTTTTCTTTTGTTTAAAGTATTAGTGTGAAGTTAATTTGCTGGTTAAATAGGTGTGTTTATTAAATCTATGCATTAGGTTTAGAACTACATAACTTCAGCTGAAGAATTAGCTCGTTTAGGTTAGTTTTTGTCATTTTTCCTATATGGATTGCCATTTAAACTGTCTGTCCAGTCTGTCATCCCATTACCTTTTACAGACCTACTGTTCATCCTGTTATTTAACCCTTGGTTTTGTTTTTACTGTTTTTATGCATTTTTTAGATTGTTCCTAGTTTTGTTTTGTCAATCTTTGGATTACATTTGTAGTTGGTACCTTCATTTTGGTATTCCAATTAAAAGTTTGGTTGTTTTAAGTTATTGATTAAAGTTTTATCATTTTTCCTTAAGGTGTGTTATTCTTTGAATATTAAATATTGATTTTATTTTATTGTAGATTTATGTCATGATTATGTTCGTTTGCATTTAGAGTTTAGGATTAGATGCACTATTTTTAAGAGTAAGTTAAGTTATTTGAAATTATAGGAATCATTCTTGTTTTTATGTGTGTATATTGAAAAATAAAGTTTAAATATCTTTATTAAGTTTTCTAGTTGCTTTTGTTTATTATCTTTATTAAGTTTTCTACTTGCTTCTTTTCAGTTTCCTATTCTTTATAAGATAAACTGTTTTGTACCTTAGTCCTCTGTTAAAGAGTAATTAGTTGATTATTTTTTAGTTCTGTTGTTATGATTTCTTTATGTATAAATTAGTGCCTGAAGTCATTGTTTATTCCTTCCTTTTCAATAGTTGTTCAGAATTTGATATTTCAGTCCAGTCCAATTATTTAGATAATTTAGGAGTTTGACTCGGTTTTTTATCTTCCGATCTTTTGTTTATTAAAATACTTCCATGACACCCTAGGAGCCTTTTTACCTTTGCATATATTTTGTATCAAATCTAACCTTACCAACCCCAGTTGATAATTACATATTAGGTGAATTAATCTAGTCGATATAACACCCAACATTTTTGGCGCCGTTGTCGAGGAGTTTTTTTATAAGGTAAAATAAATAGGGTTCCTTTATGAAGTTTAGATAGCTAGATAGATCACCTTTACTTTACACAGAAAGAGGGAGGGGTTAACAGTAAGACGCAAATATGACTTCACTATGGAATTTCCGTGGTGTAACAGCCAGACGCATACACTATAGTGGGATGCCCCAAAGCCTTGTTGTTCCCTTAACTTTGCAGGTATGTTATTTTCTGTAGTTGTCGTGTAATTGTTTTTCTTGTTTTAGAATCAGTGTAGTTGTTATAACAGGTGCCTCCAAAACCAATAATAATAGTAATAATATAAGTTCTTTCAATTTAGTTTTCTTTTCATGAACAGACTTAGAGATCCTCATGGTAGATTTATTAAAGTAGGAAAAGCTATCGACATTTCTGCTAACTATTCAAGGGGAGGTAACACCCCAACTACTAACTCACCAGAAAGGTATCGAAAAACACCTGAAGGGAGTAATTCTGCTTGGAAACCTAGAAGATATCTTATCGAGATAACCATAGAAGGAGAAGGGATCTTGTCCAGAGGTCCTAACGACCTCATTCTGGAAGAAATTCAGAAGGATCAATCATTAGTAACCCCTAGTTCTCCGCTAGTTACTGAACCAAAGGATATGACCTTTTCACTAGTAGGGAGTCCAAACTTTGTTGACCTTGTTGATCTTGAACAGGTAAAAGCCCTCTTTGGAAACCCCACATATATAGTCATCTCACAAATTGAGACTTCCACAGTAGAACCTACTCTCCCTCTTGGGTTTAAAAGAAAACAGTTGACCAAAGGAAGATCTCTCCCAAAACACAACGTTGGGACGCTTCATTATCACCTCGAAAGGCGATTCCTAGGTATATTTATATCAAAAACCCATCCTATATGGAGGGACCGAGAGAGAATGAAGATCGTAATGAAGTTAGAAACAATGAAGGAGAAGGAGAAAATCAAACTGAGGCTACCTTCGGGTTTCCTATCCTAGACACTGTACTGAATGTAATATGAAAAACATCCCTCCTTATTCTTTACCTACTTTTTATGGAAAAAGTAATGAGGATCCAGGCACATTCTTGTTCGAGTTTGATATTCTTTGTAGGATCTATAATTATCTACAAGATGCTCACAAACTAAAACTCTTTCCCTCTACATTAAAAGATTCCGTGTTGCGATGGTTCATGAGATTAGGTGAATCCACCATCAAGACTTGGGATGACATTAGAACTTCGTTTTTATGAAAGTATCAAGACTACTGAAACCTAAATACTTTCAACACGATATATTAAAGATACAAAAATTTGAAGACGAAATCCTAGAGGATTATCTTGAAAGGTTCATTTATACCCTTCATTAATCAAAATATCACGACCTTTGAGAATATGCAGTACGTACACTTTTTCTCAAAGGAATCTCTGAGGACTTGCTAGAGAATCTTAATCTCATGGCAGCTGGTGATATTTCTCATAAGACCTTTGCACATATCAGTGATATGTGTAAAAATTATTCTAGAAGTATGGGGGAAGTTGGGAAAAACTTTCGAGAGCCTTATAGTAAAAATATAAGAGGAAATGTTCCTAGTTCATGAGGAGTTACGAGGATGGAATTGGGTAACCCATTAGATAATTTTAATATTGACATCTTAGGAGCCATGGGTTCTCAATTAGATTCTTTACAAGACAAGAAAAGGAAAGATAAAGAATGAGCAATAATGAGTATTTTCTATCCAAGTTGTAGAACAAAACATCCCCAAAGGGAATGTCCATTAAATAACATTTTTGTATGTCACATCTATACAGAGGAACATCTAACGGATAACTGTCAATCCTTTCCTGTATTGCAATCCATCTATAAGAGTGGGGATGTTGGTGAAACATCTAGGAGGCCTCCTTGGCAATCTAGAGATCAACCAGTATATCAGAATTTTCCACCACAATCTCCACCCTATTAGTCTCCATACCAACAACCCCAATAATGGAATAATCCTAGTTGGCAGAATTGGCCACCTCAGTATCCTCCTCCTCAATTTTCGCAGTAACAGTATTGGTCACAAGGGTGGAGAGGACAGCCATATCCTCAGTCACAACCTATCCCTCCACCTAGTCATCCTTATCCTCGACATCAATTGAATTTTCAGCAGTTGTCTGGATTTATACCTCCAGTTCCTCTCATTATGCAATAACCTCATCACTTCCAGAATACAAACCCTCTGCGAACAACATTGTTACCTGCACAACCGATGCCTAACCCTAATAATAAGCCAACTGAAGCTCTTAACAATATTGGGTTGCAAACTCTTCCCTCCTACCTTGTGTCGACTGTACCTATACATGAGATTCAATTACGGTCTGGAAGAGTTGTTAATGATAAACCCAGAACATCAGTCATCATTCGTGAGGGAAATGATGAAGAAGAAGATTCAAATGAACCCGTGAATGATGCCATTTTGGAGGATGTGAATATCTCAAAAGTTCTAGTACCTACACACCCTCCCCAAGAACTTATTCAGGAACAAAGAATTCCTCCATTTCCAGCAAGACTAGTAATATGAAAACCTGTAGTTCACTCTAAGTATGATATCTTGAATGAATTAAAGCATATCTGTATCAAAATCCCATTATTACAAGCTATTAAAGACATACCAATTTATAGTAAGGTGATAAAGGAATTATGCATTAAACGTCCAGGGAAGAACCAAAAAGACCCCCTTACAATTCATGTCATAGGAGAGATGTCTGAATATATGTCAGATTAGTCCCAGATTGCAAAATATACAAATCCATGGGCCCCAGTAGTGATTGTAATCATAAATAATACTGCCATAGGTAACACATTAATCAATTTAGGATCAGCCATCAATATGATGACCACCGTAGTTTTAGAAGTTTTATAGTTGGGACAATTTCTTCGACCCACCCCTTTCATCTTGGAACTAGCAGACCATACTACGGTAAAGCCTGCTGGAGTCCTGGACGACATTATCGTATCAGTAGCTTCATGGGAATAACTCATTGACTTCATGGTCATAGAATCAAAGGATCCTTCTAAAGGACATCCTATCATCTTGGGAAGACCATGGTTGGCTACTGCCAATGCTTTTGCAGGATGTAGGGATGGGGAGATGACCATTTCGAACGGGGTGTCTACCCAAATACTTATTTTATATCCCCCAGCACAACCAATAACTGAAAATTCATGGTGGTTAAATTGTTCATTTGGGGACAAATATTTTGATGACCTTTCTTTTCCTAGTGATTTCTCCTGGGCATTGCAGGAGTAGAATACTGAGAAAGTCTTGAATTAGTTTATTTCCTCTACCACTAGTATATATTTTCCTCAGTCATTTGCTACATTTGATCAAATATTTGGAGATAAGTTTCAAGAAACTATGGCTCTCTCAATGTTTATAGAAGCACCTTGTGTCTTCACCATTGAAGAACATATAGGACATTTCACCATACCTTGTGAAGTTGGCCCTGAAAAATTTATGCACATAAATGCAGGGTTAAGTGAAGATCAACAAACTCAACTACTTAAGGTTCTTAAAAAAAAATCCAGAGCATTTGCATGGGAATACACTGATATGAAGGGTGTACACCCTCACGCTTGTATTCACCACATTTATATGGATCCCAATACACCACCTGTAAGATAGTCTTAGAGGAGGATGAATCCTGCTTTGAAGGATAAAGTAAAAGAAGAATTACAAAAACTCCTTACTGCTGGTTTCATCAATCCTATTTCTGATAGCAAATGGGTGTCTTCTCTAGTAGTAGTTCCAAAGAAATTTACAGGGAAATGGCATATTTGTGTTGAATTTAGGGAACTAAACAAAGCTTCTCTTAAAGACTACTTTCCTTTGCCCTTTATCGACCAAGTATTAGATACCTTGTTAGGGAAGCAATATTTTTCCTTTCTTGATGGATATAGTGGATACAATCAGATCTTAATAGCCCTGGAAGATCAGGATAAGACCACTTTTACATGTCCTTGGGGGACATTTGCTTATCAACTTTTTCCATTTGGCTTATGTAATGCACTCGGTACTTTTCAGCGAGCAGTCTTAGGCATATTTTATTATCTTATACATGTATGTGTCGAGGTATACATGGATGATTTTACAGCCTATGGTAATACTTTTCAAGAATCTCTTGACAAACTTGAGAAATTTTTTATCCAATTTCAAGAGACAAACTTGGCTCTCAGTCATGAAAAGTGTAAAATGTTACTGACGGAAGGTATAGTTCTAGGACACCATATTTATTCTCAAGGAATTAAGGTAGACCCTGCTAAGATCGAAGTAATAGTTGGCCTTCCTTTCTCCAAAAACCCAGAAGGACGTTAGAATATTTTTGGTTCATGCAGGCTATTATCGTCGTTTTATTGAAAACTTTACAAAGATAGCTGCACCAATGTTTAAATTGTTCATAAAAGATGTAGAGTTCCAATGGACAGAATCTTGTCAAAATGCTTTTGAAATTTTAAAAGCTAAATTATCAGTAGCACCAATACTTAGGGGCCTTGACTGGACCCTTCCCTTTCATATATATATTGATGCTTCCGATATGGACATAGGAGGAGTCCTAGGCCAAAAAGGACAATCACCTTATGCCATTTATTTTTTCAGCAAAAATCTTTCTCCTGTTGAATTAAACTATACTATTACTGAGAAAGAATTTTTGGCAGTAGTTTATGCTATTAGTAATTTCCATCATTATATTATAGGGTACAAAGTTTTTGTGCACACCGATCACTCTGCTATTAGATTCTTAATTAATAAACCAATCACCAATGGTAGAGTTACCCGGTGGCTTCTCCTATTGCAAGAATTTAATATTACCGTCATTGATCAACCTGGTAAAGAAAACTTAGTAGCAGATTTGCTTTCTTGTATACAACACGATAATGATACTAAACCTATTGATGATACTTTTCCTGACGAACATCTATTCATTGTATCTGTTCAAAACCCTTGGTTCGCTGATATTGCAAACTATCTAGCAACTGGAAAAGTACCTCGCCATCTGGCTCCATATGAGAAATGTCGCATAATAGTACAAAGTTATAACTATTCCTGGGTTGATAATGATCTCTTTCGCACTGTCCCATATCTCATTATAAGAAGATGTGTGCATGAAGATGAAATGACAGAAATCCTCCGAGCATGCCACAATGGACCATGTGGAGGACACTTTTCTGATAAACGAACAACATACAAAGTACTGAACTTTGGTTATTACTAGCCAAGCATTTTTAAGGATGCTGCCAAGTATGTTAAAGGATGTGATAGTTTTCAAAGAATGGGTAGACCCACAACATTAGATTAGATGCCTTTATAGCCTCAGGTTATGATTGAGCCTTTCGAAAAATGGGCTCCCAATTTTTTAGGACCTATCTCTCCCATTTCTCGTAAATATATCTTGGTTTGTACATATTATGTTACCAAATGGGTAGAAGCTAAAGCTTTATTTAGGGCTATAGAGAAGTCTGTAGTGGAATTCATATATGAAGAAATATTTACCTGGTTTGGTGTACCCAGAGAAATTGTCATAGACCAAGGTACCCAATTCACTTCCAAGTTAATGCAAGAGCTCACTACGAAGTATGGTATCTGACATTATAAGTCTTCACCTTACCACCCTCAAGCTAATAGCCAGGTAGAATCAACCAATAAAGTATTAGAAGCTATTTTAACCAAGACCATTCACTTACATCATAAGGATTGGGCAGATAGACTTCCAGAGGCTTTACGGGCCTACAGGCTAACATGGAGAAATACTACTGGACATACCCCCTATGAGTTAGTATATGGAAAACAAGTCCTTTTGCCTATTGAATTTCAAGTTAAAACCTTTCGTATGGCAGCACAAATAGGTATGGATTTGGATGAGGCACAGAAACAACAAATCCTACATATTAATGAATTAGATGAAAATAGACAGGATGCACTCCAAAGAACCATGCTGATAAAGAGTCAACGGAAGCAATGGCATCATAAATTTATCAAGTAAAATCAATTTAATACTAGAGATTGGGTATTACTATTCGATTCATGGTTTAAAAATTTTAAAGGAAAATTAACTACTCGTTGGTTGGGTCCTTATGAGGTAGTTACAACTTTTGACAATGGATCAGTAAAAATTAAACCAATTGATGGCTCAGAAGTTTCCTTTATAGTAAATGGACATAGACTTACGCTTTACCACCAACCAACATCTAGATAGGATTTCATACAAAATGTTTTACAGCAAAGAGAAATGGAATTGATTGAGGAAGAAATTATTCCTGCTCCTCCTGAACTGTGAAATTATTTTTGGTTATCATCACTTGTATATAGGTAGATATGTTTTTGCTTCTATGAATAAATAAGAGTCCTTTCTGATAAAATAAATTACATGCGACTCTTCTGCTTTCTATGTTTTTATGAATAAATTGAATCATCTAACAAGTGGTTTTGCAGTTTGATCATGGATACTTTATCTCTATAAGCAACTTATGAAGTATTATCTATAAGGTTTACCATTACACCAAAACCTGCAGATGTTGGTAAACATTTGAAACCCAGCACAAGGCCCTATCATCAGGAGTGGTGGTTAAACCACTTGTTTTATATTCCTAGAGGTGCAGCGGTTACACCATGTGGAGGTACCCGATACTCGAACTCCCCACCTCCGGCGTAGCTCGGGGGAATTGAACCTGAGACCTATGCTCTGATACCATGAAAGGTTTGCCGTTACACCAAAACCTACAGATGTTGGTGAACATTTGAAACCCAGTACAAGGCTCTATCATCAGGAGTGGTGGTTAAACCACTTGTTTTATATTCCCAGAGGTGCGGTGGTTATACCATGTGGAGGTACCCGATACTCAAACACCCCACCTCCGGCATAGCTTGGGGGAATTGAACCTGAGACCTCAGCTTTGATACCATGTAAGGTTTTCCATTACACCAAAACCTACAGATGTTGGTAAACATTTGAAACCCAACACAAGGCCCTATCATTAGGAGTGGTGGTTAAACCACTTGTTTTATATTCCCAGAGGTGCGGCGGTTATACCATGTGGAGGTACCCGATACTCCAACATTATCTAGAAAAGGTAATTACATTTGTAAGGTATCTTAACTTTTCTTAATTTGCAGTTTGTAGTGGCAATTAAAAATAAATCCTTGTATAACCACTCCTTTTATGATTCAGATAGTTTTTAATATTCTTGATTCAGACATGTATATTTCTGGTTTCTTATTGCAAAGAGTGCTTGATAAGACCTACTTTTCACTATTATTCATTTTATGCATATGAATTACTATTTCATCCTATCCTTATTATCAAAACTTGTCTCTCACATATCTCTTTGTGATAACGCGAGAGTAGGTGGAATTTTTACCTGTGGGGAACATTATTTATCTCTTCTGAAAAGATGGATTCTAAGGTCAAGAAAAAATTTAAGTTATTCTCTTTTGGTGTTATTGATGATTAAGGCCAGTATAAAAATATATTTGTAAGTTTATTTTGTAAAATTAATTATGTGTTTTAGCAAGGCTTAGCACGCTCTAGTACCAATCGACTTCCATATATTTACTATCATTATACAAAGCAAACCTGTCGGGGTACTAAACAGGCTCGCTGGCAGCGGGTCAATGATGCATAACACCTTAAAATCAAGAATTTCGATAAATGAAAGTAAACCCGTTGGGGTACTGAACAGGCTTGCTGGAAAAGCGACTATACATGCATGGTACCAAGATAAACCCACCGGGGAACTAAACAGGCATAGTGGCAGTGGGGCAATATCGGGTAAGGAGGTCTGGCTAATGCACTACAATGCACATGATTCATAAAATAATGATCATAAAAGTAAAATAAAATTAATATCAAGGCCCATTATTTGTACTGTCACTTGAGAATCACTGTAAGATGGGCTTGGCCTTGGCTATCTAATTCAATTCTTACCTAGGATCTTATTATCCTAGAAATGGGACCCATAGTTACGTCTTTCACACACTACGGGGTAAACTTAGAATATTTGATGATGAAAAGATATCTTTACAATAAGGCATATATGTTTAGATTTTTCCTATGGCATTCTTTTGGTCATATTATTCTCTCTTTCTATGGTCTTTCTCAGTACAGTTATTTTTCATAAAAATACATATCCGCGTCACGTCCCTTTCCTAGTCAATTTTTCTTTTCTTTTTTAAACAATAATAGCAACATACTTTCCCTTTTTCTTTATCTAGCATAAAATATTCTTCTCCTTTGCATGAGGACATGCCACATCCTTGGTTTGGGGGAGGACTAGGAAGAGTCAGAACAAAATATTTGTTTGCTTTTTATCTTTTTATGAAATAATTACTTATCTCTGACAAATGTTAAAGTGTTTTCAGGTTATAACATGAAGCATGTTTTTAAAAAAAGTCACTAAATCAATATGTAGAAATTGTTAGAATAATCAACCCATAGTTACTTACCTTAGACATTAATTAAATCATTTTTGTCTTATTACCTAGTCTCCTAGATTCCACTCTATGCTAGTTGCCTTCTAAATGTCCTAGAAGTCAACACATGCCAAAAATGAGTCATGGAGAACTTGGGAAACTTCCTTAAAACCCATTTTAGCATGTCTGCTTTATTCCAGATGCTCCAAAGCAAATATCTACTTTTTCTGAAAAGCTGCCTGTTTTATTGAGAATTAAGGCAAAAGGAAAAGCTAGACTAGGTGTAGTTGACTTGTTTTTTTCCCACATCATCCTCCCTCCTTTTCTCCTAATAAAAGAATGTATGAGTTGTATTTCCATCCCTCATTAGCTTTCCTACTTGACTTATCCAATTCATGAGCATCTTGGTGGATTTGGAAACTGCTTGATGCACCTATGTGGGATTTGACTAGATTTAGTAAGCCTACTTTTTGACCTTTTCGAATGGTATCGTTATGCATTCAAATATCTCATGTAATTATATATTGCAGTAGCCTATTAATTCATAATTAGGTTGGCTATTGTACACTTAATCAATACAGATTAGTGTTATGATTCAATTTCAGTCTCCTTTGGTGTTCATTTTGCATGTTTGATTAGCAATTTTGTGAGTGTAATTTTTCTATCTCTTGGGTTCAATTTCCACATGGTATCATAGCCTTTGTATATTTATTTCTCTTCTTCCATATTGCTATTGTAGGTTCAACATCTTGACTGGGAGCATATTCTGCTGACTAAAGGGAACAATTTCTGAGCTATGGGCCAATCTCAGAAGATCATGTTGACTCCATTCAATTTCTTTGAGTGGAAAGCTGAGATGGAGATATTGTTGAGAGCGAAAGGTCCCTATATGGTGACTATGGAAACTGAGACAAATCCCAATGCATCTACAGAGAAAATCAAATGGCACAATAGGAGGGATGATGCCTATGGTCTTTTGTGTCTAGGAATTTCAAGAGACCTCCTTTTCCATCTTGATGGGTTGACATCACCTAATGAAGTGTGGGAGAAGCTTGTAGAGATTTTTGGTAAGACAGATGAGATTAGAGGACATAAAATCGAGAATGAGCTGATCTCCTTGAGTCCTAATAGCTTCGAATCCTTGTAACTCTATTTTTCCAAGTTTAAATCCCCTGTTTTGCAGCTAAAACAGTGTGGGATCGAAAAGAAGGAAGAGAAACTAGTTTTGGCCATACTCTCGAAGCTTGGCCTTGACTATTTAGTGTTTGTTTCAATATTCCATGCCACCAAGTTGACAAATCGATCTCGGAATATGCCTAAGCTTGTAGAGTTCATGGAATCCCTCACACGGGAACAAGATAAGTTGGTGATGATGGGCACCATCAAACCTTCCAAAGACCAAGATTTGGTTGCAAAAAAGATAAAAAAACCACCTGAGTAAAAGAGAGACAAGAACAAGTCTCAATAGGAGCCCCAAGGTTCCAAGAAGAACTTCCAGAAGAATAAGAACAAAGGAGAAATGAGCAAGTGCGTATACTGCAGTAAGGGCTATCATCTTGAGAGTTCTTGTATGAAGAAGAAAATTGACATGTTGACCCAATCCTTGGAGAAGAACAACATCTCCCTTCCTGATTGCTCAAAGAAGAGGGAAGGAGGATCAAATTCAGAGGACAGAGAGAGAGTACATGCCTTGGTTGCTAGCACATCAAGCTCACCTAGCTTCATCATAGACGATGGAGCTTCTAGAGATATGGTTTCGACAAAAGAGGCATTCTCCTCTTTTGACATGTCGAAAGGTCCACCAATAGTTTTGGGAGATGACTCTCTCACTGACAGTTTGGGGAAAGGAAGGATTGATCTTGACCATGTTAAGTTCAATAATGTGTTGTATGTTCCAGGTCTTGCTTCTTATCTCTTTTCAGTGTATTATATGAATCACACTGGGTCTCCAAAGAAGGTCATCGTCTCCCCTGATGATGTTGAAATCACTGAGATTTTGAATGGTAAATTCATAGCAAAAGGTGTTGTTGATCACACTTCAAAGGAATACATGTTTTCCCACTTTCTACCCTACTCAAACCCCTCCGCTCTTTTGATTCATGCTAATGAGGCAAGCAAGCTTTGGCATGAAATATTTGGCCATCTTAACTACACGTATCTTTCTAATTTGAGTGAAAAATATATGGTCATAGGGTTACCAAAGATCAAGTTTTCCAAGGGAGTCTATCAAGGTTGTATCCTAGGAAAACACCCAGAGCAAAAATATGAGAGAGCTAGTCATGAGAGAACGTCTGCACCTTTTGAGTTGATCCATAGTGACATTACTGGACCATTTTCTCATATGTCCATGAGTCAAGCCAAATATGCACTGACCTTCATAGATGACTTTTCCAGGTATTGTTGGGTTCACTTCCTAAAGCATAAGTCTGAAGTTTTTGACCTCTTCAAAGTCTTTAAAGCCTTGGTTGAAAACTAGTCTAGGAGAAAACTCAAGATCCTCATATCTGACAATGGTGATGAGTATGCCAAGTTTGAGTTCATCCAGTATTGTAAAAATGTAGGTATTCAGATGAAGAATTCGATCCCTTACCCACCACATCAAAATGGTGTTGCTAAGAGAAAGAACAGGTCACTCAAGGAGATGGCAACCTGCATGATGGAGGCTAAGACTTTGCCACCAAATTTTTGGGCCAAGGCTATAAAATATGCATCCTACATCCAGAATAGGGTGCCTCATAATAATCTTGATGGTATGACTCCTTTCAAATCTTGGAGTGGGCACAAGCTAGATGTGACCCATTTCAAGATTTTTGGCTCAAAGGCTTGGGCTAGAATTCCAACTGAAAAGAGAAAGGATTTGCATCCCCAAATCCAAGAGTTCCTATTTGTTGGGTATTTTGAAAATTCAAAAGGGTACAAGCTGATCAACTTGAGCACTAACAAATCCTTCATTGAAAGAAGTGTTTAGTTCCAAGGAGATCCTTTAGTAGTAGTTGAAGTCGGAGAGTCTTCTTCACCACCAGATCAATTGATTGTAAGTAGAGAGGATAATGAGTTTGCTGATTCTGATATGTCTGATAATGATGATTTGATTGCAAATCCTGATAGTCCTACAAGACCAAAATGGGCAGCAAATACCATTCATGCAGCTGGGTAACTAGCTGAAAATCCTAGTGACACTAGGATGACTAAATCTCAGTTTGAGAGTTCCCTTTGTATGAAAGATCCTTTATTTGATGAGAATTTATATCTGATGGTTGAATCAGATCTATAGACATATGAAGATGTAGCACATGATCCAAGATGGAAAAGAGTCATGAAATAAGAATTCATCTCACTCCAGAAGAACAACACTTGGGCACTGGTTGATATTCCCCCAGGGAGGAAGCTAGTTCAATGTAAGTGGGTTTTCAAGACTAAGTTTGCTGCTGATGGTTTACATTTGAAATATAAGGAAAGATTGGTAGCCAAGGGATACTCACAAGTACATGGTATTGACTACAATGAAACCTTTGCACTAGTGGCAAAGATGGACTCCATAAGGCTAGCTTTAGCCATTGCAGCTTCGAAGCAGTGGGAGGTACATCACATGGATGTGAAGTGTGCTTTCCTAAATGGAGATATCACTGAAGAGATTTACATGTAGAAAACTGAATGGTTTGTTTCTAATCCATCTTTAGTGTGTAGGTTAACGAAATTATTGTATGGGCTCAAGCTATTCGGGTACACATGGTACTCCCAAAAGACCAAACACCTTGAGCAACCACTTCACACAAATAGATCACAGATCAACACACCGATGTTTGTCACGTGGTTCAAACCCTCAAGAGGGAAACAGTCCACAACCCCAGCCAAATATCTACTTGGAGCAATTTATTATGCAAAAGAAAGAAAGTTACATGAGCTTCTCATAATCGATCAACTAGCCAAGGACCCTCTATGCTCTTTAAATAGAGATCATAGACCAATCGGGTGTTAAGCAATGGATCAATGGTAGGTATGATCTAAGAGAAGTTGAACCGTCAGATCACTCTATGTCTAGAACATATCGTGACCGTCGGATTAGAATATTTACAAATGCATACTAATGCATACTAAAGAAACACACTTTTACCTAACGGATATATTACACAAATTGATCTTAACTAACTCCTAAGTGTCTAAATATCCTAACATCCCCACTTAAGAACAACTTGGGATAGGATTGAAGGATTTACAAAAGTGACACTAGTAGGAGAAGGAAGGAGGCATTAGAGCCTATCCCCCCTTAAGGACACATTCTTGAATTCCTAACATAGACCAAAGTTTAGAAAACTTCGCTTATGTAAGAGACTTGGTGAAGATGTCTACAACTTGATCATCTGTAGGGCAATAGAGAAATTCAATAACACTATCTTGAACAAGATTTTTGATGAAGTGCATGTGTAGCTCAATGTGTTTGCTACATTGATGTAGAACGGGATCTTTGGAAAGCTTCATGGAACTTTGATTGTCACACCAAAGTGGAGTAGGCTACTACTGCTCGAATCCAAACTCTAAAAGGATCTGTCGAAGCCATAAATATTTCGGACTGGCATTAACTGCGGCTCGATATTTTGCTTCTGCTGAAGAAAGAGCAACTGCTTGTTGTTTCTTACAAGACCAAGTGATATGTCTAGATCCTAGACTAAAAACATAACCTGCCGTAGAATTTTGGTCATCAAGATCACCGGCCCAATATGAATCATTGAAACCAACCAACAAAGGTTCCCCCCCTATACTGTAATGAATCCCAAATTGAATTGTACCTCAAATATATCGAAGTATTCTTTTTGCTGCTTTCCAGTGACTTTCATGAGGAGTTTGCATATAATGGGCAACACAACCAACGGCAAAGGAAAGGTCAGAACAGGAATGAGTCAAGTATAAAATATTACCAACAAGCTAACGATACAAGGTGGCATCTACTTCAAGGGAAGTACAAGTGGTAGAAAGTTTGACTCTAGACTAGAAGGGAGAAGGGGCTGGTTTACAATCTTCCATGTGGAAGAGACGAAGAAGGTCACAAGCATACTTAGACTGGGAAAGAAAGATTCCTTCTTTGGTTTGCAAGACTTGGAGACCAAGAAAATAATGCAAATGTCCTAAGTCTGACATTTCAAAATTTTTCTTAAGATTGGATTTCACATGGGTTATAAGTTTAGGGTCACTACTAGTAAGGATAAGATCATCAACATAAAGAACAAGTATGATGAGATGGTTTCCTACTTTCTTGGTATAGACATTGGGGTCAGAATGGCATCTAGAAAAACCAGTGTCAAGGAGAAAGCTATCCATTTTGGCATACCAAGCTATAGGAGCTTGCTTAAGGCCATATAAGGATTTCTTAAGGAGACAAACAAGGCTAGAGTTATTCTGAACATATCCAGGAGGTTGTTCCATGTAAATTTCCTCATGTAAATCACCATGTAAGAAGGCAGACTTGACATCCATTTGATGGACTTCCCAGTTATGTAAGGCTGCAAGGGAAAGAACAAGGTGGATGGAGTTTATTTTTGCCACAGGGGCAAAGGTTTCATTGTAGTCAATCCCTTCAACTTGGGAAAAAACTTTGGCAACTAACATTGCCTTAAGTCTTTCAATACTTCCATCTGATGCATACTTATTTTTGTAGACCCATTTACATCTGACAAGTTTTCTTCTTTTTGGAAGAGGAGCGAGATCCCAAGTATCGTTCACCATTAAGGAACAATATTCTTCATCCATAGCTGCATCCCAATATGGATTTCCTGAAGCTTCTGCAAAAGTTCCTGGCTCATGATTCTCAGAAACTTGAGCCAAAAGAGAACAGGCTTGCTGAAACTAAGAACGTGTTCAATGTTGATCTCTAGGATCACCGACAAGATCACCAGCTGCTTCACATGTTGAACGGACCCATCAAGGAAGTGTTGGTGCTGGTGCAATTAGAGGAACATGAGCAGGCGGAGGTGGATTTTCATCCTCACTGTCATCATCAGAAACTGGAGTTGGAAACCTGTCAAGGAAGCTGGAAGAAGAAGAAGAAGAAGGCACAATCCACGAATCAGGCTCGCAGGACAAAGATGGCACACCCGCTAAGTTAGGCTCGTAGGCCAAGATATTTTCATCAAATTTAACATCTCTTATAATGATTATATCATGTGAATGGGGATGAAGAAGTCTATAACCTTTTACATCTTCAGAATATCCAACAAATATGCAATTTTCACTTTTAGGCTGTAATGCTTTCCATTTTTCATCCGAAATGTGAGCCCATGCTTCACAACCAAACACACGAAAGTGACTTACATCTGGTTTAATTTTACTCTATGATTATTTTGGTGTTATACCTTGTAAAAATTTAGTGGGTATGCGATTAACTATGTAATTTGCACAATTTATGGCCTCAACCCAATATTGAAGACTTAGTCCCTTAGATTTTATCATACAATTAGCCATTTCTTTTAAAGTGCAGTTCTTTCGTTCAGCTACACCATTTTGTTGTGGTGTATATGGAATAATGTGTCGTTTTTGGATTCCTTGTTCAGTGCAAAAAGTAGTGAACTTGTTGTTAACATATTCTCCTCCATTGTCAGATCTTAACTTAATAATTTGATGACCAAATTGTTTTTCAACAAGGGCCTTATAGGCCAAGAACATGTTAAATACTTCGCTCTTAAGTTTTAGGAAGTAAACCCAAGTGTGTTTGGAGTAGTCATCAATGAAAGTTAAGATATTTGAAACCAGAAAAGGAAGCAGATGGAAGAGGGCCACACAAGTCACTATGCACAAGCTCCAAGGGAACCGAGGCGTGCGAAGAGGAACGTTTGTCAAAATTGTCTTGATGATGTTTTCTGAGTACACAACCGGAACAAACACCATCCTTGCAAGATACCGGTGGAAGACTAGTCACCATATTGTCTTTACATAGTTGTTGCAATGAGCGATAATTTAAGTGACCAAATCGCTCATGCCAAAGTTTGCTCAAGTTATCACTATGAGCAACAAAAATTGAAGGAAAATGTGATGACCCAAAGTTGTTAAATTTGTACAACCTGGTAATATCATCAAAAGTTCCAGTAGCAAGGACATTTTGAGGATTTTTAAAATCCTTGATTACAACTTGGTGAGGTGTAAACGTCACAGTTTTACCTTCACCTGAATGAGTAATTTGATAGATTGATAACAAATTGCAGAAATTTTTTGGAACACATAGTACATCACTAAAATGACCATTTTCTACTGGAACTATTCCATATCCTACGACACTTAGAGATCTATCATCACCAACAAATATTTGTTTGGTGTTAAATTCATGCATAGTAGAAAAGATGGATTTATCCTTAGCCATATGATAAGATGCTCCATGATCAATGAGCCATTCAATTGAAGTAGAAGAAGAAGATGCAGTATAAGAGTAACTATAAGCACAAAGTGCATGTCCATGAGAGGTAGATTCTGAAGACGAATATAGGCTGATGTGGTGCTTCTTCATTGCTGTTTCCAAGGCTGCCATCTTCTTAAAACACTTAGATTCATCATGATTATCTTTCCCACAAAAATTGCAATGAAGCTCAGTCTTCTTTCCTTTTTGCTTGGATCCTTTGTCATTTTTTAAAGAAGGAGTTGACTGAGAGGGTTTGGGACCCTTGTTGTTTGGCTTATTATTGCGAAAATTCTATTTCTTGGGAGGGTTGGACTTTTTTTTTGTTGGGACAATAAGGCTTTCCCAGATGTAGCTGCATTGTTAATTATTCCAAAATGAATGAGCTTATCTTTCTCTCTAATTAAGGAATCACAAAAGGATTCAAGGCTAGGCTCTTGATAGCTAGCTGCAGTCAAGGATTCTTTCATGGAGTAGAATGTAGATACAAAAACAGAATATGCAGGTCCAAGCTTTGAAATAATATGATAAATACATTGTTTGTCTTCTTTCTTAATCTTGCATTTTGGACATAATAGTCTAAGAGTTTTATAATTTGATAAATAGTCTTGAATGCATGAAAAATAATTTGGATTCAAGGAAAGCATCTCATTCTCAAGTTGATGACCCCGCATTTCATTGTGTTTACCAAACACAGATTCCAACTTTTCCCAAGCGAGATTAGGTTCATTAATTCCAGATATGTGGAATCGCAAATCAGTAGAGATTGACATCCCAATCAATCCACGAGCTTCATCACATCTATTTTCCTATTTAATTTTCTTATCATCATCAGTGGGTTCTGTTTCTTTCCCTGAGGTTATCCTGAAAAGTCCCCTACTTCGCAGAACATTCTCCATATGAGATTTCCATGAGAAATAGTTAGAACTTGTAAGTATAATATAACAAGGGGAGGCCATAATATAAAATGATGGCTGAAATAATAGAAAATAACTATCTGTATGCAAAGAGCTCGAAAAAATATGCGGTTTAAAAAAAAACAACACTTAAAACTGATTCTGGATGATGAAGTTATGCTTGATCAAAGAAAAAGTTGAAGATGTCCCTAATAGTGATGTGGCAGATATTAACTTGACCAACTACAAAAAGAAGCCCCCTCTTCCCAAGATCAACCTTTGACAATCACTTTTACAATAAAGTTGCTTTGAAGTGAATCACTTTTGTAGAATATGTGATGTTCAC
>LPNX010157690.1:0-20118 GCA_001517045.1 Pseudotsuga menziesii
TTCTGAACTTGATCCTCCTTCCCTCTTCTTTGAGCTGTCTGGAAGGGAGATGCCATTCTTCTCCAGGAGTTGGGTCAGCATGTCTATTTGCTTCTTCATGTGGGAGCTCTCAGAATGATTACCCTTACTGCAGTATGCACACTTGCTCATTTCTCCTTTGTTCTTCTTCTTCTGGTAGTTCTTCTTGGAACCTTGAGGCTCCTCCGGAGACTTGTTCTTGTCTCTCTTTTTCTCAGGTGGATTTTTAGCTTTCTTTTTGCTTTTTGAATCCACCCTCGAATCTCCAACAACCAGAGCTTGGTCTTTGGATGGTTTGATGGTGCCCATCATCACCAACTTATCTTGTTCTTGTGTGAGAGATTCCATGAAATCTTCAAGGCTAGGCATCTTCCTGGTTCGAGCTGTCAACTTTGTGGCATAGAAGGTCGAAACAAACACTGAATAGTCAGGGCCAAGCTTCGAGAGTATGGCCAAGACCAGCTGATTATCCTTCTTTTCAATCCCACATTGTTTTAGCTGCAAAACAAGTGCTTTGAACTTGGAGAAATAGAGTTGCAGGGATTCAAAGCTATTTGGACGCAGGGAGATCAGTTCATTTTCGATTTGATGTCCCCTCATCTCATCTGTCTTTCCAAAAAGATCAACAAGCTTATCCCATACTTCATTCGGTGATGTCAATCCATCAAGATGGAAAAGGAGGTCTCTGGATATACTCAGACACAAGAGACCATAGGCCTCATCCCTCCTGTTGTGCCATTTTATCTTCTCTGCAGTTGCATTGGGCTCTGCTTCTGTTGCCATAGTCACTCTATAGAGACCTTTTTCTCTCAACAGTATCTCCATCTTTGCTTTCCATTCAAAGAAGTTAAATGGAGTCAAGATGATCTTCTAAGATTGATCCATAGCTCAGAAATTGTCCCGGCAGGCAGTAGAATGCTCCCAGTCAATGATGTCGAACCTGCAAAACAAATTGGAAGGAGAGAAATTGATCTACAAAGGCTCTGATACCATGTGGAAATTGAACCCAGTGTTAGAACAATTACACTCACATCAATTGCCAATTACACATGCAAAATTACTCACAAAAGAGACTGAATATGGAGCTGAACACTAAACTGTATTGAATAAGTGTACAATAGCCAACCCTATGAAGTCATAGGATGCCACAATAAATAATTACATGAGGGATTCGAATGCATGAAGATGCCATTCGAATCTAGTCAAAAGCAGGCTTACTAAATCTAAGCAAATCCCCCATAGGTGCATAAAGCGGTTTCCAAAACTGTCAAGGAGCTCACGAATTGGCAAAATCAATTAGGCAAGCTAAAAGGTAATGGAAGGACAACTCATACATGCTTTTCATAGGAGAAAAGAGTGGAGGATGTGGAGGACAAAAACAAGTTAACCTCACCTAGTCAAACTTTCCCAATTGCCTTAAAGCACTGAAAAAGCAGGCAATAAAGAAAAAAAAGCAGACAGGCGCTAGGGAGGCCAGGAATAAAGCAGATTTGATTCCAAGAGGTTTCCCAAGCGCTCCATGACTCAAAATTAGCAAGTTTGACCACTATGGATGTGTAGATGACAACTTGCATAAGGTGGAATATGGAAACTAGGAAAATAAGACCAAAATGGATTAATTAATGTCTAAGGTAGCTAACTATGGGTTGATTATTCTAACAAGAACAAGCATCCGTTAAATGAAAGATATGCACAATGTGGATATCTTGGCATTGAATGTGCAAATTGATATTATGTAAGCTCTACTATAACATTAGTTTGTTGTATGGGCCTTATATACTCTAAAGTTTTCAATTCCCTTATAATTGCTAGTTTGTTTAGAAAGTTTGTTTATAGGGTATTGAGACTAGGAAACACTTATTTTTTTGTTCTCTTAGCAATTTCCATGTAACTGTAGTCCTCAATCTTAATAAGCCTAGATTAACCCTCCTCTTGAATGTCAGGTCAAATTCTGGGAACTGTTTTTCGTAAATAGAGTTAAATAAATAAGAGTATAGAATAGTCGATGAGAGAAACAATTGAGGGGTTACAATAGTAGGGGTTAGCTTGAACATGCAAATAATGTCATATAAACTATGGCATATAAATACTTATAAAAATTGACTGTAAAAATACCTATGCTGAGTATCTTATGTGAGGGACTGATCTGCTAAGCGGTTCCACTTGTGAAATGAAAAAATGGTAAAATGTTTTAGATTGTTGTTGACTTATAGTATGGCACTGTTAATGATGGATGTTGGATGTTCAATTGGCACGGATTGTATGTTTGTTTTTCTGAATTTGTGGTTAGGATTGGTTGTAGTATGATCTAATGGCTACCATGGTTGATCCTTGTATTAAAGGAAATTTGGGGTACAAAATGGGCCTCCTATGGAAAATAATAAAATAATAAAATAATATTTATTGATTTTGGAGGAATACAAAAAAAAACTACTTTTTTTTGTTTGTATTTTCAGCACATCTTTCTGTGTTTTTACTCAAATTTCGAGCGGGAGCACTCATTGGATGCAGAATTCTGCATCCATAAAGTACCCATAATGCATACTTTTGATGGACCCCACTAGCCAAAAAACAAGAAATGCTTGAAAAAACGTGATGACGACATTAGGGAGATGTGTTGACAATACGAAGAAAAAAAGTAGTTTTTTATGGCAAATATGTCAATTCAACCATTATGGTTGACTCATTTGATTGAAATTCTATTGGTTCTTGAATTCCAACTCATCAAGAAATTATGGTTGGCTCGCCTTTTTATAAGGCCCATTTTAGACCCCAAATTTCCTCTAATGTGTGTTTGATTAGTTTAATGGATCCTTATGCTTTGATGAGTTTAATGGTTGATTAGATCGATTGAAAGGTTTTGGTTGGCATTGAATTCATTGTAGATTGTAGTTTATGCTAGCTGATCCTCTTTCCTATAATGTAATTAATGGTTGATTTGTTGATTTTAGTGAGTTGATGAGAATTTATTGCATTGCTAGGGTTGGGTCGTGGATAGATCCAATAGGTGAATTTGAACACTTCATTTTGTTTACTTGTGTAGGTGGGGACGAGTATCAGATTAGTGACGTGCTTGAAGCTTGGAAAAGGTGTTCTGTTTGTCATTCGTTGGCATAGATTTGATAACGCATAAGTACTTTTTGGTTAGAACTTTTAAGATGGTTTAAGGTGTGAAGTTGTCTTTGAGAGAGAATACTGCAGGTGGTGATAGTGACCATATGTTTGAAAAGTTGGCTTGTCAGGCGTTAACAACTAGGCATAAAGGGTCAATTTTGGGACGGTTGTAGCCCTAGTCAACTTATGGGAAATTTTTGAAAAACTTTTGGACTTTCTGTATTTATTTAATTAAGTATTTTATCTATTTAAGTGGATCTTATACTATTTGGTTATGGAGTGTTGATGTGACCTCTTCTATGGACACTTATGGTCCCTACACCACTACTAGTGTCTCTCCCCTATATAATGAAGATGCAAAGCCACCTTGACTTGAATGGCTATTATAAGAAGTTGAAAAAGAATATTCTCCTTTGGATGATGTAACCAAGAAAAAGATAATTTAGAATGCTCCCTCATTCATAGAATTTATGGATTACCTAGTATTCATAAGGCTAATATCCCCCTGAGGCCCATTGTCAATACAATTGGATCTCCCACTTAGCTCTTAGCCCAGTTCCTGGCTAGCAAGCTCAAAGAATTGGTTAGAAGCACCGATCCTTACGACTCATCCCATTTTTCGAGTAAGATGAAAGATCTTACAGTTGATGATGGTGACATTGTTATAATTATTGATGTGGTATCACTATATACCATGATCCCTATCAATGAAGCAGTGAAAGTAATTAAGAACATAACAAACCCTCCGACAACTAAATTAGTAGATCTATGTCCAAGATCAACATTCTTTAGTTTCCAAGGATGGTTTTATGAGCAAACTTGTGGTGTCACAATGGGATATCCTCTTTCCCCTGTGGTGGAAAATATCTATATGGATCACTTTGAACAAATGTCCATTAAATCCTCATCTCTCAATCTTGATTTTTGGGTAAGATTTGTAGATTATATGAATGTAAAATGGGATCATTGTATGGAGATCCTAAGAAAATTTGTTGAACATTTGAATAATTCGTGGCGAAGCACATTCAATGATGGAATTCTAAGAGCATAAATCCATTCCTTTTTTAGATGTCCGCATTTCCAGATGAGGAGATGGCACCCCAACTCATGAAGTTTTCTATAAATAAATCCACTTTGAGCAATACTTCCATGCTCAGTCCCATGAAAGTGGGTGTGATCAATACGTTAGTTACTAGATCCCTAAGGATCTTTGATGATGAACATCTTGAGCAAGAAAGACAAAACTTACTAAAAAATTCCAGAGTAGTGGCTATAAGGAATGTTAAGTTAAGAAGGATTTTCAAAATGTTGGGAAGACCCCAAAACTATGTGAGAAAAATGAAGTTGCACAAAAAGTGGCGATCCCTTATGTTCAAGGCACCTCAGATAAGATCACTATATTTGTTAGAAAGAATCAGATTAGTATGATTTTTCAACCCCTGAGTACTGTTAAAAGCCTTGTTGAATCGGTTAAGGACCTTGAGGATCCTCAACTATGAAACGACGTTTATAACATCCCATGCTCTTATGACCTTAAGTACATTAATGAGATTAGGGGTTATTTTCAAGTTAGGATCAAGGAGTATAAATTAACAATCACTCACAATCAACAAAAGTCCTTAGCCTTAGTAGGGCATTCTAGTAGAACTAAGCATCATATATTTATTTAGGACACCAAAATTCTAGCCAAAGAGGATCGTTTAACCAAAAGACGCGCCACATAAGCCATAGAGAGTGTGAAGGAAAACAAATGTCTTAACATGGACGATGTCATAACTCTCCATTCTTCGGAATAAGTCTTACCCTTTTCTTCTTTTCTCCCGTAGTTTCTTTTCTATTTTCTATTTCTCTTATATTTTTGTGTTTATTAATTTATTTTTCTTTTCTATTTTAGATTTATTCCTTTTTAAACTTGTATTTGTTTTTGTTTATGAGTTCTTTATTTTATTTTTTATTAATTTCTTTCCTTATTTCTTTCCTTTTTATAGTTTTTTTTGTTTATTAGTTATTTATTTGTTTCTTGGGTATTATTTATGTCCCCATATATGGTTTTTGGTTGGGGACAATAGTTCAGGGGTGATTGTCAAATTTTCAAAATAGACTATAGTCTAAACACACGAAATGAAATTTTATTTAGAAAAACTAATTTTAAAATAATAATAGTTTGGTCTGTGATTGGTTGTTTGAGGATGACATCTAGCTTATTATGTTTTCCCACCATGCGACAACAAGTCAATGCCAGCCTCTTTAAATGCTTTGGCCGATGTTGTTACATATGAATTTATTATCGGTGGCATATGTAATGAATGACATTGCTCTAAATTTATCAGACTCGAATGTTTGCATATGCCCTGCTACTGTGACACCCTGACAGGGATTTACAAATTGAGTAAAGTACCTGTAGTCGAGATGCATAGTGCATGCAACATTCCAATTGGAGTCTTGGAGTCTAGGGGAGATGCAACCCGGCACCTAGATTCGAGGAGGTACAGATCGTCCTTCAAATTCTTGCTTAATACAATTTTTGTTGCCTCCACGAGAGTGCTTGTTGATTTTTGGGTTTTCAATGGGGTTGTCTGTCGGATTTCTTGTATTGTGATGGGTAAAAAAGCCAAAATTATGTTGTGGCTGGTGTGTCTGTCTATGCTTAGAATCCTGAGACGGATTTGGTTTTTGAATAAGTGCATAATATCAACAAGGAATTTGAATGCTGAGAAGAAAATAATTGTTGGGGTGTGTAAGTGTTGAAATTCATAAGCGTTTAGTACTACGATTTTTGCCTCTGAATTCAAGCTTGTTTTTTAATCTTTTGTTCATAAGGTCCAATGTTCATATCGTTGTTGTGCTACTTCATCTTGAAAAAAATGATTTCTTCATGTTTCCCATCTACACAAAAACAAACCCCTAATTTTTTGTTGGATTACAATACCCCTTTTCTTGGTTAGTTTGTGAAGGTTAGATCGACAATGAAATCTCTTATGTTTACCATTTCCTTAGAACACAAAGGATTTTCTGTTGTGCCTCGCCTTTCTTGATAGGCTCTGTGAGGACGTGACTTTGAAGAGCTTCCAGGCATGGAAACATTGGTATCTGTAGAGTATCCATCTCCCTATGGATATGTTTCCTATTATAAATATAAAAAACAATGGAAGCGCAACATCATCGTAGCAGCTAAGAGGCAGTTTTGTGGTCACTTAGATCGGAGGGAACCACCCAATAACAACCAAAATTAGGGATGTGGTTGTGCCACTTGCCAAAGATTTTAATTTCGAAGTTGTTGACCATAAAAACAAATAGGTGGGGTGTATTCTAGGCCAGAGGTCATACACTAGACTCAAATACTAGGCCTCATAGATATCACAGTAAACACAGTCGCCTCGAGTGTTACCCACCCTAGTTTTCTATTTATTTAATTTTTTTCCCTGTGTTGCTTGCTATGCGGTAGCCAAGATGACCATGGCCGCAAAGATGACCCTCCAGAACTTTACCCGTACAACCATGGTTGTCGGCCTAGAAGCACAATCCCCTCGTTTCATTTTATATAATAAATCTACTTTATTATTTTTTAAGATAAAAAGAGAGATGCATTGTGCAAGAATGATGTGTAATGCACATGTGTTTTCTTGCGGGCTGAATTTTGTTCTTGTGGAGTATGGGCTCCACGTATGGCTTGGAACTTAGAATTTATATGATAGGGGTTTACTAGACTTATAATATGAATTTGACTTGGGAAAGCCTTGTATCCATTATTTTATCTCTTTTTATTTATGTGGCAGCCTAGACAACCATGGTCGTCATGCTGCCTTGTGAGAACTTAACATGTGCAGCCATGGTTGCTGGATATATATATATATATATATATAAGGAATAAGGATGGATTCCAAGGTGGGAGGGCCCACTCTTTTCCCACCTTTCAAGAGAAAATTAACTCAGATCAATCCCTAAAAGGTGTGTGATTAAAATTTGATGAGACAATGAAAGGTAACTAGCCAATGTTGCAAAGTATATATATTAATCTTACTTAACACCTCTTGCCAAAGCAATTGCTCTTTCTCTTTCACTCAAAATTAGGTGACATTGCCATATTGTGGCTCTTATTGTACTAAATTTTGTATCATATTTAATTCTTTGGGTTTTGGTTACAATTTTTATTTCTACCTTTATTTCTTTGTACTAATCATTTTACTCTTTTATTTTATTGTTTTTAATTAGTTTTAATTATTTTATTTATATTTTTAGGTTTTTTAGTGGAGTTTTTTTTCTCATTAATTTGTATGTGGCACCTCTAGTTATAACAACATTTTAATATCTAATTTTATTTATATGATTTTTATCTCTTTCTAATTTTGATGATGAGGAATGTATCACAGATTTGAAATGTCAATAATTTACTCATGAACACAATATATCTACCACCACCACCACCACAAAATTGTTACACTATTAAAATTCATATTACATTTTTTTCAAACTAATAACTTTTTAACTTTGATATCTTAAAATTCTAAAAATGAAATGTCCTATAACTTATTTATTTTATAATAACAATTTAACTAATAATTATTCATTTACAATATGCATAATTAAAATATTTTATAATTTCATTCTTTTTACTTACTTGCATTATTAATGCAAAGTGATATACAATAATTCATTTCATGCTTATGTTTATCTACATGATCGATAATTACCCAAAATAACACATTTACTTAAATTTAAAAAAAACAAAACAAAACATAACTTAATAAATAAATAATAATCATTATTATATTTAAATTATAATATTATTTTTATAATTACTTCAATAAATAAATATAATTTTTAATAAATATACATTTACAATACTATTAAATGTTATAACAAATATATTGTAATCTCATTCCTCCCATACACATCAATAATGCCATTCACAAGACAAAGTAACATACACCAAAGACATTTTATCCTTATCCTAATTTAGACACACTATGTAAGTTGAAAAAATCATGCACTAATTACTTAAAAAACAAGAGCCACGACGTGGCCATGTCCCCGACTACAACACTTGATTTTAGAGGGGAGAAAATTTGCAATTGCAAGGAGATATTATGAGAGCTATTGGGCTTTGATGAAAAGACTTCCATGGCTAAGACCATAAAACACTAAAGCAACATAAACATAAATTTTTAATTGTATCCAATATTATTATTTATATAACAAATGTTGATCTCTTTTAACAAATAATATTCATAACACCATCCACTTTATTTGGCATCCTACAATTTAGTTGCATGGTAAACTTTATTTTTACACTTTATATTAATTTTTTACTATAAAATTAACTTTTTAACATGATCATTAAATATAAATTAAAAAATACAATTTTGAATAAAAAACTCACTCACTTAATCCAAGGACCATTGTGACCCATTAACAACCCTATGTTATTATTATTGTAATTTATTGATAATATCAAAAGCTAGTGGTAAGTTTAAGCAGACCTTTTAGATTTGACCATATTGAAGTTACTCCCGATAAAATGGAAGAAACCCACAAAGTAAAGCTGGTGGCCTTTTGTTTCTATGACATGGGGCTTTCTCATATGACACAAGGCTTTCTCATGATAAGACAACTCTTGGGTCAGGTAAATCATTAATTTTATCATTGAAATAATAAATAGTGATTTTAGATAATGGTTTTTTTTGCAACAATGCCATTGACTAAGAAATTCACCTAACTTTAAATCATTAAAGTAAATTGATGGAAAGAAAGCAAATATAAAATTGCTAAGCAATTTTAATAATGGAAGTTTCAAAATTTGTCACGGGTGAAAATATATTAATTACATTATTTGATATCCTTATTTCACAATAACTAATTTGAAGTTTATAATTAGTCTTTTAATTTATAAACTAATTATTTGATATTAAGATTGTAAATACATGGGAAATACAATAATTGATATCATAATTTCATTAAAATGTAATTAAACAAGCGGCAAATTCCATGCACCCTACTCTTTTTCTAGGTACCTCTTTTTCTACAAACTCAGTCTTGATGGACGAGGACCGAATTAATCTCAACCATGTGTAATTTTTTTATAACCCGAGAACTGACATAAGCCAAGAAACATCTCATGTTAAGAGTGAGTTGGGGTTCAATTCCCACTATGTAAATTTCAGTCAATAATGGATGAATACAAACTTAACTTCTACTTAAATCTTTAAATTTATATAAATCTACAAACTCCAAATAAATCTAAATCTCTAAAAGTGCAACACCATAACTTCTAATTTTTTAATTGCTTCATACTTCTACTTAAATCCTTAAATTTATATAAATCTAATAATTAAAAACTTATATTTTCTAAATCCTAGTAACTAAAAATTTATATTTTTAAAATTGTAAATAAATCTAGTAATTAAAAACTTATAAATTCCAAATTAAAAATAAAACTACACCTTCATAAACTAAACTAATATTAAATTTAACATATTTATAACATATGTTATTATTAAAAATTTCACATCCTAATGGCATTGCAACCCAAATTTAAACATGACCACTCATATTTATTTCAACTGGGATCATTAGATTTACATACAAGTAATTTACTAATGACATCATAACTCACATTTAAACCTGAGTAGTTCAGATTTTACATGGTACCCTGACTGGGATTCTAAAGAGTTGCTTCCAAAGCTGATTATGAACCTTGGTACAACCACATTTGAAACCGGTTTCAAATTGGTTGTATTATTAATATTTATGACTCCCTCAAAGCAGATTTTATGAAAAAATGTGTTTTCTTGAAATTTTTACTCATTTTAGCATTACATAATAGATTGTACCTCAACTTTGAAATTTATTTCAGAGATGGACAATTCTTTTTACAAATTGTAGTTTTGAAAAATTATTTCAGAAATGGACAATTTTTCTTATAGAAAAATTTAAAATCATTTTTTAAACAAATTTCAAAATCATTTTTCAACAATTTTTCTCTCAAAATCATTTTTCAAACAATTTTTTTAGAAAATTTCAAAATCACAATAATTATACATAACATTTTTATATTATGGTAATTAAATCCTTCAAAATATTCACCATGAATGTACTTTCGTTCAAGTTTGCAGCATTTTTTAATATGTTTTTCCTAAAAGTTGGCAACAATTTTGAATATGCTTTCTAGTCAATTTAAATTTGGCAATTTAAATCTCTAAATATTTAGCATGAATATGGTTTTCTTCAAGTTTGCAGCAATTTCAAATATTCAACATGAACATGCTTTATGTCAATTTTGAACACGCTTTCCTTCAAATTTGCAGCAATTTCAAAATTTTTCTACATAAACATACTCTATTTGAATTTTATAGCAATTTTGAATATGCTTTCTATTTGAATTTTGGAGCAATTTTGAATATGCTTTCCTGAAGTTTGCAGAGATTTCAAAATATTAACCGTCAACATACTCTATCTGAATTTTGCACAATTTTTATTTGATATATAAGACTGCCTATTGACAAATGCATTTTGTTCACATTTTATTCTTCACCTTGTAGATGTTTTTTCTTCTTCTGTAAGTATTTTAACTTTCTTGCTTCCACTTTTCATTTCAAGAATTTTGCTAGTCAAAATAATCACATTTTTTTAACATACAGACTTATTTATTTTTTTAACATACAGACTTATTTTTTGTTTAGCTTTTTGAATCCTGTAGTCATATCAACACAAAGCTCCAACTACCAATCAATTAAGCTCCAAGAATGTTTCTGGTGATATATTTAAAGTTTTGTGTGGCCAGTCTCATGGTGAGATTACCTTAGACATAGGAATGGATGTTGAAAAGTTGAGCAATTGCCGAATGGCAATATAGGATGAAAAAAAGACAAATTGCCTCTGGAAACCACACAATCCGGAAAGGCCCGCCACTTATTTTTCTTTTTTCTTAATGTCAGCCGCATGCAAGGTCATCTGGAGTCTGGACCGATATTCGTGACATGTCAGATACATTATTGGGAAGTTGCAAGAGATCGTGTTGACATAGTTGACGTAGGTTCTAGTTGTGTTGTTCAATTTGTGGCTGGCAAAGTTTCTGGGATGCTTGTTTGATGTGTAGTTCCAATAGACAACGAAATAGATCTCGAATGGCCATCTTACATCTTATATTTTAATTTGATAACAAGGACAACAACGAACAAATAGCCACCACTCTCGTGAAGAGTCGGAGGTGGAAGATACCAATATTGATAAAAAAACAAAATTTCAAATGACTCGTAAATATTGATGTATATTGAGGAGAATTTTTTAGTTTTTTTTTCAAATGACCAGTAAATATTGATGTATATTGAGGAGAATTCTGTGAAAGAACTATATAAAACAACAAGGATTTTACAAGATACCGATATTTTGAACTTTTATTAAATTTCAAGTTGATTTTCTTCAAAAGTAAATTAATTGTCAACATCATGGTTGTCTAATTCGCAAATTTAGAATATTAATTAGGATCTTGAAATCTGAAATATTAAATGACTAACTGTTTACCAGAAGCATTATAGCAGCATTTCTGATGTCAGCAACGCCGCCGGGTTGTCGGGCACATAAACCCAAGACAACGTCATATGACCCGACCAATAATAAGTTTAAAAAATAAACATTTAAGAAACTAAAAAATTAAAAAAATTAAAAAATAATAGAAAACCTTAGTCTAACTTCTATATTTTTTAAAAGTTATTACAAATTGCTCCCAATAATCATGGTGAGCGATTCATATATATCCCCTTGTCGAGGACATAATAATATACATACTTTTGAGTTAAAAACACATTTACTAATTACTTAATATATATATACATATACTTTTAAGGGTTGGAAAAAATACATACTTATAATTTAAGGGTTGAAAAAAATACATAGTAATGATTTAAAAGAATATATACACTCTTTTGATAGAATATATACACTCTTTTGATGACATCCCTAAAATGTATATTTCACATTCATGAAAGTTTGCATCTTCGCCTTTGCATCTTGGCCTAACAAACTTACGCTAATAACTCCATATTTCACATTCATGGAAGTGTCTCTTGCCCTAACAAATTTACTTTATAATATGATTTGATAGCTTCATTAAAATGTGAATAAGATCCTTACAACTTGCACGTCTTTAAAATATATCTATATTGTACATGAAAAATATATGTTTAGACTGCACATTCAGGTATATATTTAAAGTATATCTATAAATTAATACAAACACAAAAATATATTTTGATAGCTTCCTTAAAATGCGAATAAAGATAATTTTTTATTTTTTATTTTTTAGAATTTTTAAATTTGTATGTATTTATTGTAATTTTTAATTTATAAGTGTATAGCCGGATCAATTTTGAATTTATAAGTGTATAGAGAGATTAAATTTGAATTTATAAATGTATAGAAGGATCAAATCTTTTGAAGTACATTTTTTAAAAGTGCAAAACTTAAAGAAATGTTTACACCTCAAGAGTTTTGATACATGATTTCTACACTTGGTAAATTCAAAAAAACTTAAAGAAATATTTGCACCTCAAGATATTTGACACCTAATCTCCACACTTGGTAAATCTAAAGTTAAAATGAGTCTATATTGGTTTTTTTATTATAGTAATTTTTTTTCATTTTTTTATTTTCAAGGGTCAATATTTTTTCCTATATTACATACATGACACATGGCTTTAAATGTGTTGTGAAGTGCCTACACCTACTTACTCTATATGCACTCTAAACTTATAAATTCATTAAATATAAATAACAAAAAAAAAGATATCAATAAGAATTAAACATTATTATTATTATTTTAGTTTTGTAAAATATTATATTGGACCAACATATAGAGGTAGATCCTACCATCTATTTGATATCAAGTTGTAAAATTTAATATACATCTATTTAATAATTGTTTTCATATTTAATTTTTTTTTATTAATTGTAAGATAGGTAACCAAACAATTTAATTTATATTATTATCTATATTTCAAATAATAAATCAAAACTATTTCATAAATATCAATATCTACATCTCCAAATAATGACTCAAGTAAACTCTTATTAATATTGAGATGAAATCACCAAAGATTTTTCGTACATATCAATATTTACATATCCAAATAATGATCGAAGCAAAGATGAAAAAAAAAAAAAAACATAACAATGTCTTGAAATGTGAGAAAAATATACAAAGTCACAAAAATGCTTCAATATAGAATAAGTATCATATTAGTATTTTTGTTGTTGTTGTTGTTATTATTGTTTTTGTTTGTTTGTTTGTTGGTTTGTTTTGTTTTGATTTTTTTTTGTTCTTTTTTTGTTTTTTTCTTATGAAGATGACAAAACCTATCATATCTTAGTTGTCAAATTGGCATTGAGGACAACATTATTAATTGTTATCCACAAATGCAAGTTGACTCATCATTGTTATTCAAGGAAAACCACACCACTTGAAATAACCCACTTGTGGTCGATAAGAGGACACACTTCCACTCTTGATAGATGCCTTTGGATCTTCAACCATTAACCTGTTTCTTTACATCCGAGAAAAAATGAACTTTTAACCAATAAAAAATAGTTTAGAGTCTTATTCCAAAACCAAAGTATCATTTTATAATAACATCTTATAATTATATATATAGTATAATAAATTTTATTTAATAAATTTCCTAAAAATAAATAAATAAAAAATAAAAACATTTGCAACTTGTAAAGGCCTAAAATGTATCTCATTTTCCGCATCCATGCAACTTGCTTCATTAAGATAAAGCAAAGGACAAATAAATTGGTATTATTCCTTGCACTACAAGTAAAATGATATCATAAATAACACATTATTTGTTTTATTTTATTTTTAACAATAATGATATCATAGATAACACATTATTTGTTTTATTTTATTTTTAACAATACATTGGATAGTAAATTCCTATCACATATATGTGAGAAAGTGCCATTAAAATTATATCAATAAATGGCACATTATTTGTTAGATTTTTTTTATAGGTTAGAAAGTGCCACTAAAATTATATCAATAGATTGACACGTTATTTGTTAGATTTTTTTTTTAAACAATACATTGGATAGTAGATTCCTATCACATATATGTTAGAAAGTGCAGTAGAAATCAGGCTAATGCAATACAAGCTTACGAGTAACTTTGTAGAGAATAATATTTCAACATGGTTTATAATTTAATGTGAAATTCATGTTTATATAAGTGGTTAATAAATTGAGAGGAATATTATTAAATAAGGTAAATAGGTTGTAATAATAGTATAATTATCTAGAAAATGACATAAAAAGATATCAACTTATTTATAGCTTATGATTTCATTATAATAAAAATATTTTATAAGCTTAATTATGTTTTAGCTTTTTTGGATGATTAAAAGTTTTCACATGGTATCAATGTTGACCTATGAGAACCTGTAAACATTAGAAGTCCATAAATCAATTTTGAATATTTGAGAGGATGAGTTTTGATGGATCACCATATCAATAGAGAAAAAAGACGTCAAAGAAAAAAAGTTGAAGATGCCATTTCATTGAATCAAAGAGAAGGTCATAAAACCTTGAATTTTATTATTTGATTGTTAAAAGTTTTGAGAGAAGAGATGCGTGACCTTTAGGAAGAAGTCAAAGTTTGAAGTAATTGAGCTTAACCACCATTTAAAGCATTGGTGTGTATCAATTTAAAGGTATTCACAATGACCAATACCTAAGGAAGAGCCATTAAGTATATTATACAACCACTACTACTTGTAATTTGAAAGGAGATACCAACACATCAATGACAACATTAGAGGAAACAATCCTTTCCTATCATTACTTATCATTCATAATGCTAAAAAGAAATGTACAACCCCATTCTCTAGATGCAGAGAAGAGATTATAGTTTAGAAGAATCCATATAGTGGATACATTGTTGTTTCACAATTCTTGATAGTTTAGTGTTAAGAGAGAGTGTTGGAATATAATGTCTTAATAATGTTTCTAATATAATGTAAGAGTGAAGTATGTATAAGTAAATTTATTAAATATGGTAGTTAAATCATATTGATAACATAATTACCAAGTGAATGACATAAAATGAGATTCCCATCTCCCCTTTGCCTTTTTTTTCAACAGGAAAAAAAAGTTGTGTTCCTTGTTATTGAATTGAATCAAAGAGAACATAAAATCATACAGTCTTCCCCTACTTCCAGTAAGAGTTTGCAGTCCGTCATCAAGTGAGATTCATATAAGAATCCATCGACAAAACAAAAAGAACTACACATTATTTGTCATATATAACAAAAAGATACACGTAGTGCTAACACTCAACAACCAATCACCAGAAAGAAAACTAGCAGTCTGACAAAAGGTCTGTTCAACAAAATATCCAAACACATGTGACAATCTAAAAGAGTGAAACAAATCCCTCTGTGATGAGGGAACCCTCCACGAACTCCTTGAAAATAATATGCCCTTTGGTCCTCCAATAGCTTTCTTTGATAATTCATCTACAATAAAATTATATTCTTTAAAGATATGAGAAATGTATATCTTTTTTTCAGAGGAAAAAATACCATCTTTTGATATTCAGGTTGAATCAAAAAGATAAAATATACAGAGATCAGCAAACGTAGCAGCTGGAAATCATCAGTCATAGCACCCATACAAGATACATCATCAAGAAATAAAGTCTGCCAGTACATATGATAGATAGACCAAAGTATGATCTATGCAGACTTTTATCATCATCCCTGAGTGATCAGGTCAGCAAAAATATCGGAAAATATGACCCAAAAAACATACAATCAGTGCATATTAACTAGCTGATAATCTCCCAAAACAGTCAATGAAAGTGAAAAGAATATACATAATATCCAGCTGCTGTAATATAAGTATACGGCCATCAAAAAAGAAGAAACTGTCCATCTTTTATGACCTGACCATCCATAATTTCCGAGAAGTACCCCGCGCCAATCTCAAGTTTCAGAGCGCTTTTTGATAGACCATCAGCTAGTGTATTATGCTCTCTGAAAGTATGATTTATGGTCAAAGGTGGGGCACAATGCAACATGTGGATAATATCATCACACCAGTGTTTCAATGCGGGTATTTCAAGGGCAGAATGTTTATTTTCCCATGAGATAATCACCATTGAATCACCAAAAATCTGATGTAAAGGCACACCCATCATATTACTCACCTTTAAAACAGACCAAAGAGCTAGTAGTTCAGCTCTGGTATTGGTACCCGGACCAACGCCCACTGAAAAAGAGAGATAATGGGTTTCACTAATGAAGATCACCAACCCAGCACCCCCCAGTCCCAATTGTGCAGCACCATCAAAATAACCAACCGAGTGGTATATCTATGAAATGTATATCTATGAAAAGGAGGGAAGTATAGTACATATTCTATGGCAGTGTCCTAAAACTTATACAAACCATTTTCCCAAATCACAACAACCTTTGAATCGCCCAAAACCTAGATATAAGCAATATCAATGGTAGAAGCAAAATGGAGTAATCCTCCTAAAGCCATTAATTATGCTCTTGTATTGGATCCCGAACCACAACTCATTGAGAGTATAAAATTACGATCTTCATTAATTTTTAAGGACATCCCTCCTCCACATTCACCCCAATAAAAAAATGATTATTATTTATTTGATTTACAACGATTTTTTAACCCAAATATCATTTTCAATAGACTTTAATTTATGAATTTAAAATTTTAATAATAAATATCTTATAATTTCATTTTTCACCTCCACACACTTGCATTAATATTATTTTCAATAGAAAGTGATATAGGCCAACACATTTCATGCTTTTTTGGACAACCCAAAAGAATATACATAATACACTAATAATTTAAAAAAGTTTATTATTAAAATACAAATTTTTATAATAATAATAATCTACCATTTTTAAGGTCACAACCAAAAACACCAATTTAATCTATGAAACTTCCTTTACATAACAATTTAACTATTATGCATACCTTATCTCTTTTATTTAAACTTCACATAATGTCAATGTTTTAATAGCATTTCTTAAATATGAATATAAATAAAATCAATGTTAGACAATGTTATTTTATAAAATACTTGGAGATCTTTAAAATATATTTATATTAAATATCTTTAGCACATTTTAAAAATAATTTTATATTGCACATTCTTATAATTTGCATAATTAAATAATATATTCATATTATTACATCCATAATAAGAATATATAGATATTATACATTTATGCAACCTGAATCTTAATTTATAAATTCATATTATACATCCTCACAACTTGCACATATTTAAAATATGTGGAGATTGTCCATCCTTGCATCTTGAATAATAAATTTCATATTAGAAATATTTAAAATATGCATATATTGCACATCCGTGCTATTTGCATCTTGAATATTAAATGAAGAAACATAAATTGATATATGATTAAAATATTAAAATTGATTGGAAGTTCTTAGTATATGGAGTAGATGTTTTTTGTTAAAAAAAGTGTTTTTTGTTTTTGTTTTTTTTTGTCAGGAAGAAAAAAGCATGTCCTTGTTATTCTTATTAAGAATCAAAGGGCATCAATCATGCCATCCCAGAAGTGGGTTACATTTCAGTAGTATATAGTTCATATGACAATAAGTCTCCTCAAGTCGCTGCCAAGGGGAAAGGCAAGACAAAAGAGAAGGATCCCATCAGTAGTACTGTCTCATCATGGAGGGAATCAGTCTCATCAGCCCCATCTATCGAGAACCAAAGGGATCAGATCAGCAATCTAAAAGAGGCCGCTCAATGAGCAGCAAGTCAACAAATCAATAAGGGTTATATAGCAACCATGCATTTGCAATATATACCCATAAGTCAAAACGTAACATCAGAATATTGTTTTAATGGTGACATCCTTCTAAACATAAATTGATATGATTATAACATTTGAATTGATGGGAAGTTCTTAGTATATGTAGTACATGTTTTTGTAGAAAAGGTTATTTATGGAGGGCCCTATAGCAATCATGCATGTCCAATGAATGCCCACATGACAAAAGTAACATCACACTATTGTAAAGTAATAATTATGCCATCGTTCACAAAATGCAAAAGTAACATTAGAATATTGTAAAGTGCATCAATGTAGAATGGGGGTATGGAGTAGTTTTTCTTTTTCTTATGAAGTGTGGTTTGGTATACTTATAAAAGAATTCATAATTATATTTAATAGGATATTGTTAATTTTTTTATATATTGATTAAAGTATGAAACAAACTTATTTAAAAAATAAGAAATAATTTTGAATTTTCATAATCTAGAAATTAACAAAACAATTTTGTTACAAATTTGAAAGCTTTTATATTATCACTGAATAATTAATTGTTCATTGCATAAAGGAGAAGAAAGATAACAAAAACGCCCATTGCTATAAGAGGCTTTGACTTTCTTAAGTATCATTAAAGGATGGATCTCTCTCTCCACATGATATTTTATAATTAGGGCAGGCTTTGATTTTCTTGAGTATCATTGAAGGATGGATCCCTCTCTCCCGATATTTTATAATTAGGGCTTAGCATAAAGTTAAGATAAAATGTTAAAGATTTTATGATTTTGATTTATCATCATTAGAATTTGGTCATAATTTTTGTATTGAGTTGTAATTTTGTTTGTTGAAATTTTTTATTTTTAATGCATAAACAAATTCATAATGTTCAAATATTTTTATTACAATGTTTTACATGGAATTTTTATTTTGCAAGGCTGAAGTTTGATATTTTAAAATTCCATTAATTCAAAATAAATTTTAATGAATTTCAAACAAAAGTAGTAATTTTCCAAAATATGAGATCTTTGTGTTCTTGGCGCCTACTACATATCATGGACATAATAGTACACTTTTCAAAATGAACAATTCAATAAATGGATATATATTTTTTGGAAACTCTCTTGTAAAATTGAGAAGGAATTATCCCATAAATCATAGTTCTATTTGATTAATTAGAACTTCAATCATGGAACTTTTCCTCCAATAGTTTTGTTGTGGAAATTGAACCCAGTGATAGATTAATTTTACTCACAACAATTAACAATTGATCATGCAAAATCACTCACAAAAGAGACTGAAATTGGAGCTGAACACTAAACTGTATTAACTCAGTGTACAATAGCCAACCTTGTAACATAATAGGTTGCTGAATAAATAACATACATTAGGGATTCGAATGCATGAGGAGCAATTCGAATCTAGCATAAACCAGGATTACTAAAAATAAGCAAATCCCCCATAGGTGTAAAAAGCTAATCCCAAATCTGTCATGGAGCTCACGAATTGGCAAAATGGCTTAGGCAAGCTAAAGAGTGGTGGAATGGCAGCTCATACATGCTTTTGCAAGGAGAAAAGAGTGGAAGATGAAGAGGACAAAAAACTAGTTCACCTCACCTAGTCTAGCTTTTCCATTTGCCTTAAAACACTGAAAAAGCAGGGAATAAAGCAGAAAAAGCAGAAAGGGCGCCTAGGAGGCAAAGAATAAAGCATATTTGATTCCTTGGGCTTTCCCATGCACTACATGAGTCAAATAAGGCAAGTTTGACCACTATGGATAGGTAAAAGACAACTTGCACAAGGTGGGACACATGAACTAGGCTAATAAGACAAAAATAATTAAATTAATGTTTAAGTGGGTAAACTATGGGTTGATTATTCTAACACCCCCCCCTTAAGCCTGACTTATGAGTAATATATCAGAAAATTATAGGGCCTAGCAACAAGGCTTAGTCACCCTTTACATACTGCATGTCCATTTAAACAAGGAAAGAGGCAAAACCAACTTGGGAAAATCCTCCCTTAAACATGGATTGTAAACAAAATTTGGAAATCTTGTATTCACTCATGCTTCACAGCATGATCAGCAATCCCCAGCAGTGATTTGAGATTGCTGAAGGTCTTCTCACAAAATGCTTTGGTGAAGATATTAGCTACTTGTTCT
>LPNX010157690.1:20990-51417 GCA_001517045.1 Pseudotsuga menziesii
GTACTTCAGTGGTGAACTATCAGCAACAAATTTGGTCTTATAGACCCACTTACACTGGACTAACTTTCTTCCTGGAGGAAGATCCACTAGCTCCCATGTGTTGCTCTTCTGGAGTGAGCTGAACTCCTCCTTCATGGTTGTTTGCCATCTTGGATCTCCTGCTGCTTCTTCATATGTTTGAGGATTAGAATCCACCATCAAATATCATTTTTCAGCAAACATAGGATCCTTCATGCTCAAACCACTCTCAAATTGAAATCTAGTCCTCCTTGGGTCATTGGGATCCCCAACTAGCTCTCCTGCTGCATGTAGTGTCTTGGCTGCCCATTTTGGCCTTGTAGGGCTGTTAGGGTCTGCAATAAACTCATCTCCATCAGACAAATCAGAATCAGCATGTTCAACAAACTCTTTACTTACTTCTTGAGGTTCAGGTGGAGAAGAGGCTTCTCCAACTTTCACTGCTGCAAGGGATTCTTCTTCAAACTGAACACACCTTTCAATGAAGGCTTTGTTTGTGCTCAAATTTATCAACTTGTACCCTTTTAAATCTTTAGAGTATCCAACAAAAATACACTCTTGGCTTTGGGGCTGCAAAGCCTTCCTCTTCTCTGTTGGAATTCTAGCCCAAGCCTTTGAGCCAAAAATCCTGAAATGGGTCACATCTGGCTTGTGCCCACTCCATGATTCGAAGGGAGTCATACCATCAAGCTGTTTATGAGGCACCCTATTCTGAATATAGGTTGCACAGTTGATAGCTTTGGCCCATTAATTTGGTGGCAAAGTTTTGGCCTCCATCATGCATGTTGCCATCTCCTTCAATGATCTGTTCTTCCTCTCAGCAACACCATTTTGCTGTGGTGTGTAAGGGATAGAATGCTGCATCTAAATACCTACATCTGTACAATAATTAATAAACTCAGACTTGACATACTCACCACCATTTTCAGATCCGAGGGCCTTGAGTTTCCTTCCGGACTGGTTCTCAACCAAAGCCTTAAAGACTTTGAATAGGCCAAAAACTTCAGACTTGTGTTTCAGGAAGTGAACCCAGCAATACCTGGAAAAGTCATCAATGAAAGTCAATGCATATTTGGCCTGACTCATGGACATATGAGGGAATGGGCCAACAACATCACTGTGGATCAGCTCGAGGGGTGCAGAGGTTCTCTCATGACTAGCTCTCTCAAATTTGTGCTCTAGGTGTTTTCCTAGGATACAACCTTGGCAGACTCCTTTGGAAAATTTTATCTTAGGAAACCCTATGACCATCTCTTTTTCACTAAGATCAGAAAGATATTTTCTAGTTTAGGTGGCCAAATCTTTCATGCCAAAGCTTGCTTGCTTCATTAGCATGAATCAGAAGAGCAGAGGGGTTTGAGTAAGGTAGGAAGTGTGAGAACATGTATACCTTTTGAGCATGATTCACAACTCCTTTTGCAATGACTCTACCACTTGAGATCTCTGTGATCTCAACTTCATCGGGGGGAGAATATGACTTTATTAGGAGACCCAATGTGGGTCATCTGGTACACTGACAAGAGGTTGGAGGCAATACCAGGAACATACAAGACATTGCTGAACTGACCATGATCAAGATCAATCCTCCCTTTGCTCAAACTTTCAGTGAGAGAGTCATCTCCCAGTACTATAGGTGGTCCTTTCGACATGTCAAGTGAGGAGAATGATTCCTTGGTTGAAACCATGTGTCTTGAAGCTCCAGAATCAATGATAAAACTGGGTGAGCTTGATGTGCCAGCAACTAATGCATGAACTCTCTCTCTGTCATCTGAACTTGATCCTCCTTCTCTCTTCTTTGAGCTTTCTGGAAGGGAGATACCATTCTTCTCCAGGAGTTGGGTCAGGATGTCTATTTGCTTCTTCATACAAGAGCTTTCAGTGTGATTGCCCTTATTGTAGTATGCGCACTTGCTCATTTCACCTTTGTTTTTCTTCTTCTGGTAGCTCTTCTTGGAACCTTGTGGCTCCTCTGGAGACTGTTTCTTGTCTCTCTTTTGCTCAGGTGGCTTTTTAGATTTCTTTTTGATTTTTGAATCCACCTTCGAATCTCCAGCAATCAAAGCTTGATCTTTGGATGGTTTGATGGTGCCCATCATCACCAGCTTGTCCTGTTCTTGTGTGAGAGATTCCATGAAATCTGCAAGGCTAGGCATATTCCAGGTTCGAGCTGTCAGTTTTGTGGCATAGAAGGTCGAAACAAACACTGAATAGTCAGGGCCTAGCTTCGAGAGGATGGCCAGGACGAGCTGATCATCTTTGTTTTCGATCCCACACTGTTTCAGCTGCAAAACTAGTGCTTTGAACTTAGAGAAATATAGTTGCAGGGATTCAAAGCTATTTGGACTCAGAGAAATCAGCTCATTTTTTATTTGATGTCCCCTCATCTCATCTATCTTTCCAAAAAGATCAGAAAGCTTCTCCCATACTTCATTCGGTTATGTCAATCCATCAAGATGGAAAAGGAGGTCTCTGGAAATACTGAGACACAGGAGGCCATAAGCCTCATCCCTCCTGTTGTGCCATTTTATCTTCTCTGCAGTTGCATTGGGCTCTGCTTCTATTTCCATAATCACCCTATAGAGGCCTTTCGCTCTCAACAGTATCTCCATCTCTGCTTTCCATTCAAAGAAATTGAAGGGAGTCAAGATAGTTTTCTGTGATTGATCCATAGCTTAGAAAATCTATCCCGGCTGTCAGTAGAAGGCTCCCAGTCACTGATGTCGAACCTGCAAAACAATTTTTGGAGGAGAGAAATCGATCTACAATGGCTCTGATACCATGTGGAAATTGAACCCAGTGATAGATTAATTTTACTCACAACAATTAACAATTGATCATGCAAAATCACTTACAAAAGAGACTGAAATTGGAGCTGAACACTACACTGTATTAACTCAGTGTACAATAGCCAACCCTGTAACATAATAGGTTGCTGAATAAATAACATACATCAGGGATTCGAATGCATGAGGAGCAATTTGAATCTAGCATAAAGCAGGCTTACTAAAAATAAGCAAATCCCCCAAAGGTGTAAAAAGTTGATCCCAAATCTGTCATGGAGCTCACGAATTGGAAAAATGGCTTAGGCAAGCTAAAGAGTGGTGGAATGGCAGCTCATACATGCTTTTGCAAGGAGAAAAGAGTGGAAGATGAAGAGGACAAAAAACTAGTTCACCTCACCTAGTCTAGCTTTTCCATTTGCCTTAAAACACTGAAAAAGCAGGGAATAAAGCAGAAAAAGCAGAAGGGCGCCTAGGAGGCCAGGAATAAAGTAGATTTGATTCCTTGGGCTTTCCCATGCGCTACATGAGTCAAATAAGGCAAGTTTGACCACTATGGATAGGTAAAAGACAACTTGCACAAGGTGGGACACATGAACTAGGCTAATAAGACAAAAATAATTAAATTAATGTCTAAGTGGGTAAACTATGGGTTGATTATTCTAACATTTGTGTCATTTTAAAACGATGTCAATAATTGGAATTGCTAAAAAATAATGAATGAAGGCACACTTTACTTCTCACAGAGAAACAAAATCACCCCCCAAAAATTGAATTTATCCAATTATTAAGAGTGTCTCTCTCTCAAAATGGAACATTGAAATCTCGATTTAATGTTATAGAATTTTTCATACCTCTAAGAGACCTTAATAAATACCAATGACCCCAAATCTTCATGTGATGGGATAACTTTGGCAACCAAGAGTCCATAGAGGTTGACAAATCTTTAAGGATTACGAAAATGGTTAATTCTCACACGGTATATAGACCCATTAACATTGGAGGGAAAGATCAAACTCCCAGTTGAGTCGATAATCGACATCTATATTATTTGAAAGGCTCTAGTTGAGAATTTTCCTTTGTTAGCAAATTGGTTGGCTTGTAAAGTGGGTAAGGGTGATAAATTAAGAATGGAAAAGGATCCTTGAGTAGGCTATACAACGAATTATTCATTTTTTATGCTCTAATTAACTCTTTAACTAGCTAAGGCATTAACTATTTAGCACAAACAACAAACCTAACAACTTCCTCCTTTTGAAATCAAGGTTGGACAAGTATAGGCAATCTAAAATTACATGAATAAGAGGTTAAGAAAATAAACTAATTTATTTCTAGATTACAAAATGATTCTACAATTTAGGGATGAAGAAAATGTAATCATATAATAAATAATAATTTATTGAAAAATTCACAACTCACGAAGATAAAAGGCTATATTTGAAAAATAAAAGAAAATAAATATCAATAATAGTGAAATCTCATTTGGAAAATAAAAATACTATTAATTGTTTTATTTAAACTATTTATATAATTATAATAATAATTAAATAAAGTACAAGAAACTAACAAGGACCAGGTAAGTAAATTCTTTGTAAAAGAGAAGAAACATCAATTGATAATATTTTATTGGGTAAGTACATCCTTTAAAAAGAAGAGAAGAGGAATCAATTGATAATACTTTATTGTACCACAATGTCCCTTCACTAAAGAAGTTTAGAAGGACGATCTAGAAAGAAAAATGGAACTACTATGTGGTTATATGTCAGAAATAGCTTTTTAAAATAAGATACATCATTACTTTTTATTCAATGAAATGACTTTTCAAAATAATAAAATATTACCTACTTATTGTTTTTTACTAAACTAGGGCAGCTATGCATATTGAGGAATTTGCAAGTGAAGGTTCCATGAATCTTAAAAACCCTACACATGAATAATTTTTATATTTGTTTTGTTTTACAAAGCATCTCAAGGATCTTCTTATTAGACTTGGACTTGGACTTGGAGGTGTTTTGATAATCATAATTATATTTATATTCATATTATTTTTAAGAGATGAGTTGTATGTATTATGATTGTTAATAACAAATTATGATTATGATTATTAATATTATTAGTTTTAAAAAAATATGTAAAGTAGTTATATATTTTATTGGTTTAAGTTAATTATATTTAAAAAATTACAAAGCAATATGGAAAATTTGCTTATCTTTATTATGAGAATGAATTGGAAACTTAAAAAAAAATTACAATTTTTTTTATATAGAAAATTAAATATTAAAATAAATGAATTATCAAAAAAATCTTAATTCTTCATTTTGATATTTTCATAATAAAGGAAGTAGAGAGCAAGTAAATCCATCCAACATGCTAAAGGTATATATATGCCCAACATTCATGAGAAAACAAAAAAAAAATGAAGAAAGAGAGCTAATTTCCTTTTTATATGTTTATCACCTATATGTTATTAATGTTTTGAAGACAAAAAAATTTCATAATAAAAGAAGTAGTGGACATATGAATCCATCCAACATGCCAAAGGTCTATATATGTCCATAATAAAAGAAGTAAGGACAAATAAATCCATCCAACATGCGAAAGGTCTATATATGCTTGACTTTCCTGAGAAGGCAAAAAAAAAGTTAATGAAAGAAACGAGTTAATTGTTGAACTTTTGTGTTGTCATTGATGTCAAAGGATAAACCAATACGTTTTATGTAGGTTTGATGTCAAAATATAAACCACCAAGTTTAATAAAGAAAGATGATGAGAGAAGAAATAAAAGTGTATGGATCCATCATGAAAAACCTCTCTATATACAAAGCCAGTTTGAAGAAATATATAGAGAAGAAATTGTAGAAATAGAAGTTCTCATACTATGAAGAAATATAGCCATGATGCTAAGAAGAAGCACATGATGTAGACCTAGCTAGAAGATCATGCTTGTAGAAGTTCTCACAAGTATGCACAAGGATTAATAGAGAGAAGAATAATGAGACTGAATACACGAGAAGAATAGTAATTGACTATTGATCAAATGAATTGATTAATCATTGATGATATTACATTGTTAATACATCTTTATAAAGGAAATTTGAGTTGCTAGAAGACAACTCATGCTATCTCATAAAATGGACTTACTAAAATATGATAAACCCTTATAGGTGACTAAAGCACTTTCCAAATATATCAAGGACCTCGTGAATTGGCTAAAGCATGAGTGAGTTGTCATGAGTGATGGAAAAACAAGTTAATCATGGAATCTGGAGAAAAAATCATGGAGGATGGGTTGGAAACAAAATATAGCAGTTTCCTAGTTGACTAGCTTTACCTTATCCACTGAAAGGCAGGAATAAAGTAGGATAAAGACAAAATTTGCAGGAAGGCACAGTTACTAAATCTGGCAGTCAATAAAGTATGTAGGATCTAACCAGAATCATGATAAAGGCGCTCCTAGGGTATATATGACAAGTGTTGACCGTTGGTGCAAGTGGATGCCAACTATCAAGATAAAGGTATCCTAGGGTATATATGACAAGTGTTGACCAAGTGGATGCCAACTATCTAGGCTAGTGGATAGGAGATTAATAAAAAACTATTAAATATTGTTATTCTAAGTATGGAATGGGTTTATAATATTCCAACACCCCCCTTCAAGTGTGAATTTATGATGGAGTTATCTGAAATAATAAAAAATATAGATACATATAGGGCCCAACAACAAGGCTATGATCACCCTTCACAATTATTCATGTCCAGAAAAGTGAGGAAAGAGGAAAAACGACATGGGGGAAATCCTCCCTCAAGAAAGAACAAAGCACAAAATTTGAACAACATGTATTTAACATATATTTTTCTTCACTTGAATGAGTGAGCTGAACTACTTATGGTAGAAGAATTTGATGAAGAGGTTGTGAACTCTATGATCATGTGCTAGAGTGTAGTATTTGCAAGAAAGAGGATGAGATACACCTTGTAGCTCATCATCTGATGAAGTAAGAGCATTATATGGATGCTTCTTATTGCTAACATACTCTGATATGCAAACAAAATTTGAAAAGGAAAATAGATATGCACATACTCCTTCCCAAAGGGTAGAAAAATCAACACAATCAGTTCCTTGTATAGATGCAAAAAGGTGATATGGATCACATATCTTCCTTCCAAATTGTTGTAGCAACTTCTTAAGTATGAAATGAGGCTGAAATTACTCTTAAATATCATAAATATCATCATATAAAACATCAAAGACCAAAGGTTTAGTGTCTCCATGGGGATATAGGACTGGAGTAGGAAAAGGATAAACAACTAGGGAAGAGTAAAGAGTGTAAAAATATGAATGATGGATGGACTTGAGATCTGAACAATACGTGTTTAGAACAAATCCAAACATGTGAAACATAAGTCCAAATATGACTAATGTCATGCATAACCAACCAATGAAAAAAAGGCAAGACTTGAAAGCATTTGATACAGCACTGCATAGGAAACCAATGAGGAATCAACTAGTGAACTTGGGGTTTGTATAGTATTAGGAGGATTCAGAGGTATGGTAGATGGTATGGATGATTTCCTAACATGAATATCAACCTGAAAATATGCTTCTAAATCAGAATTATTATCATTTGAATGAAGTGAGGAAAAGTTGCTCAAAGACAAGTCAAGACCTAGTGAGAAATCACAAGTATTGGGAGATGAATCTAATAAAATGATAGGTGTATTATTCAAGAAAGAAACCAATATTTCTGATTCTGATATATTATAAAGCAAATCTATATAAGATATATGAGGAATGGATTTAAATCTGGCACTCAAGGCATTATTCATATTACCTTGGGACCGTACACTATGACAATGTTCTGAGGATTCAACATGCTTCTCTAGCTCATCTAGAACTTCAATGTTATGCTTCTCAAGCAACTGAGATATGATGTCCAACTTCTTCTTGAAAAATCTCTTCTGAGGATGAAATCCCTTGCTGCAATAAGAACACATGGATGTGCTCCCTTTCTTCTTGACTTTCTTCATTGAACCTTCATTAGTAGGCTTCGAACTTTCATCTTCATTATCTGACTTTTCCTTCTTCTCTTTCACTATTTGCTTCTCTTTTGACTTGGCATTCTTACTTCCTTGAACTATGAGAGAATGATCCTTTCCCTTGGATATTCTAAGAGCACCCATTTGGATCAATTTATCTTTCTCCTTTGTCGGTAAATCAAAGAATGTACTCAAAGAAGGCACTTTCCAATTCAAAATAGCAAGTCTAGTAGCATGAAAAGTAAACACACAGACTGAGTATTGAGGACCCAATTTTGATAAGATGGAAAATATCAAGTGATATTCCTTCTTCTTAATCCCACATTGCTTGATCAATAGAACATGTGACTTGAATTTGGTGGAGAGCCCCTCAATGGATTCGAAACTGCTTGGACTCAATGAGAATAACTCATTCTCCAACTGATGCACTCTTATCTCATCTTGTACTCCAAAGAGAGACTCAAGTTTGGTTCATACTTGGTTTGGAGTGGTAAAACCGTCTAGATGGAAAAGAAGATCAAGAGAAATAGAGAGGAAATGCAATCCATAGGCTTCATCCAACCTATTGTGCCACTTAGCTTTCTCAACAATAGCATTAGGCTCATTCTCTAAAGCCAAAGAAACTCTATATAGTCCCTTACTGTGCAATAGAATGCCAATTTTGGTTTTCCATTCATGATAGTTGAAGGGATTCAAGATTATAGCTAAAGAGGAATCCATGCTAAGAAGTTGATGCACTCAAGAATATTTTCTCTGCAACCTACACAAATAAAAACTAGGAGAAAATTTTGTAAGCTCAAATCAAGATCTTCTTTAGAGAGGGATAGGAGACTGGATGCGCTTTGATGTAGAGAACTGATAGCTCCTAAACTTTGTAGAACTTAAGCAACCTTGTGTTCTGATACCATGTAGAAATAACAACTCTGATACTAAGAATAAATAGATCCTTGATGCTAAGAAGCATAACGTGTAGATCTAGCTAAAAGATCATTCTCACAAGCATGCACAAGGAAAATAGAGAGAAGAATAATAAGATTGAATACAAGAGAAGAATAGTAACTAACTATTGATCAAATGAATTGATTATTAATTGATAATATTACATTGTTAATACATCCTTATAAAGGAAAATTGAGTTGCTAACAGACAACTCATGCTAGCTCATAAAGCAGACTTACTAAAATATGATAAACCACCATAGGTGACTAAAGAAATTTCCAAATATATCAAGGACCTCATGAATTGGATAAAGCATGAGTGAGTTGTCATGAGTGATGGAAAAACATGATAATCATGGAATCTAGAGAGAAAATCATGGAGGATGGGTTGACAACAAAAGCTAGTAGTTTCCTAGTTGACCAGCTTTACCTTATCCACTGAAAGGAAAGAATAAAGCAGGATAAAGATAGAATCTACAGGAAGGCACAATTACTAAATATGGAAGTCAATAAAGTATGTAGGATCTAACCAGAATCAGGATACATGCGCTCCTAGGGTAGATATGGCAAGTGTTGACCAAGTGGTGCAAGTCGATGCCATCTATCTAGGATAGTGGATATGAAATTAATAAAAAATGGTTAAATATTGTTATCCTAAGTATGGAGGGGGTTTATAATATTAAAACACCCCCATTTAAGTGTGAATTTATGATGGATTTATCTAAAATAATAAAAAATATAGATGCACATAGGGCCCAACAATAAGGCTATGGTCACCCTTCACAATTATTCATGTCCAGAAAAGTGAGGAAAGAGGCAAAACCACATGGGGAAATCCTCCCTCAATAAAGGACAAGTCACAAAATTTGAACAACATGTATTTAACATATATTTTTCTTCACTTGAATGAGCTGACTGAACTACTTCTGGTAGAAGAATTTGATGAAGAAGTTGTGAACTCTATGATCATGCGCAAGAGTGTAGTATTTGCAAGAAAAAGAGAGACTCCTTGTAGCTCATCTGATGAAGTAGGAGCATTGTCTAGATGCCTCTTTCTGCTAACATAATATGATATGCAAACACAATCTGAGAAGGAAAAGAGATATGTTCATACTCCTTCCCAAAGAGTAGAAAAATCAACACAATCAGTTCCTTGTATAGCTGCAAAATGGTGATGTGGATCACATATCTTCCTTCCAAACTACTGTAACACCTTCTCAAGTATGAAATGAGGCTCAAATGACTCTAAAATAGCATAAATATTATCATATAGAACATCAAAGACCAAATTTTTAGTGTCTCCATGGGGATATAGGGCTAGAGTAGGAAAATGAAAAGCAACTCGGGAAGACTAAAGAGTGTAAAAATATGAATGATGGATGGATTTGAGATATGAACCATAAGTGTTTAAAATGTATCCAAACATGTGAAACATAAGTACAAATATGACTAATGTCATGGATAACCAACCAGTGAAAAACAAGCAAGACTTGAAACCATTTGATATAAGTAACACTGCATAGGAAATCGATGAGGAATCAACTAGTGAACTTGTGGTTTGTATAGTATTAGGAGTATTCAGAGGCATGGTGGATGGTATGGATGATGTCATAACATGCATATCAGCCTGAAAATATGCTTCTAAATCAGAACTATTATCATTTGAATGAAGTGAGGAAGAGATTCTCAAAGACAAGTCAAGACCTAGTGAAAAATCATAAGAATTGGGAGATGAATCTAATAGACTGATAGGTGGATTATTCGAGAAAGAAACTAATATTTCTGATTCTGATATATCAAAAAGTGAATCTATATCAGAGATATGAGGAATGGATCTAAGTCAAGCACTTAAGGCATAATGCATATTACCTTGGGACTGCACACTATGACAATGTTATGATGATTCAACAGGCTTCTCTAGCTCATCTAGAACTTCAATGTTATGCTTCTCAAGAAACTGAGAAATGATGTCCAGCTTCTTCTTGAAAAATTTATTCTCGGGATGAAATCCCTTCTTTCAATAATAACAGATGGATTTTCTCCCTTTCTTCTTTACTTTCTTCATTGAACCTTCATCAATAGGCTTCAAACTTTCATCTTCATTATCTGACTTTGGCTTCTTCTCTTTCACTACTTGCTTCTCTTTTGACTTGGAATTATTACTTCCTTGAACTATGAGAGCATGATTTTTCCCCTTGGATATTCTAAGAGAACCCATTTGGACCAATTTATCTTGCTCATGTGTAAGTAGATCAAAGAATGTACTCAAAGAAGGCATTTTCCAATTCAAAATAGCAAGCCTAGTAGCCTAAAAAGTAGACACAAAAGCTGAGTATTTAGGACCCAATTTTGATAGGATGGAAAATATCAATTGATCTTCCTTCTTCTTAATCCTACATTGCTTTAGAAATAGAACAAGTGATTTGAATTTGGTGAAGAACCCCTCAATGGATTCGAAACTGTTTGGACTCAATGAGAATAACTCATTCTCCAACTGATGCATTCTTATCTCATCTTGTACTCCAAAGAGAGACTCATGTTTGGTCCATACTTGGTTTGGAGTGGTCAAACCATCTAGATGAAAAAGAATATCGGGAGAAATATAGAGGCAATGCATTCCACAAGCTTCATCCAACCTATTATTCCACTTATCTTTCTCAACAATAGCATTAGGTTCATTCTCTAAAGCCAAAGAAAATTTGTATAGTTCGTTACTGTGCAATAGAATGCCAATTTTGGCTTTCCATTCATGATAGTTGAAGGGAGTCAGGATTATAGCTGAAGAGGAATCCATGCTAAGAAGTTGATGCGCTCAAGAAGATACTCTCTGCAACCTACACAAATAAAAACTAGTAGAAAAAATTGTAAGCTCAAAATCAAGCTCTTCATCAACAAGGGATATGAGATTGGATGCGCTCTGATGTAGAGCACTGATAGCTACTCAAATCTGTATAACTTAAGCAACCTTGCGCTCTGATACCATGTAGAAATAACAACTCCGATACTATGAATACATAGAGCCTTGATTCTAAGAAGAAGCACAACATGTATATCTAGCTACAAGATAATTTCACAAGCATTCACAAGGAAAATAGAGAGAAGAATAATGAGACTGAATACAAGAGAATAATAGTAATTAACTATTGATAAAGTGAATTGATTATTCGTTGATGATATTACATTGTTAATACATCCTTATAAAGGAAAATTGAGTTGCTAGAAGACAACTCATGCTAGCTCATAAAGCAAACTTACTAAAATATAATAAACCACCATAGGTGACTAAAGAACTTTCCAAATCTATAAAGGACCTCATGAATTGGCTAAAGCATGAGTGAGTTGTCACGAGTGATGGAAAAACATGCTAATCATGGAATCTAGAGAGAAAATCATGGAGGATGGGTTGGCTACAAAAGATAGTAGTTTCCTAGTTGACTAGCTTTACCTTATCCACTGAAAGGCATGAATAAAATAGGATAAAGAAAAAATATGTAGGAAGGCGTAGTTACTAAATCTGGTAGTCAATAAAGTACGTAGGATCTACCTAGAATTAGGGTAAAGACGCTCCTGGGGTATATATGGAAAGTGTTTACCAAGTGGTGCAAGTGGATTCCAATTATCTAAGCTAGTGGATAAGAAAGTAATAAAAAATGATTAAATATTGTTATCCTAAGAATGGAGTGGGTTTATAATATTCCAACATAAATGTGGAATGTCGGGAAGTGCGCAAATTCCACCAAGGCATGTGACATATTTGCGAAAATATGACCAAGTTAATGAACATCAGTGCACAAAAACCCACAAGATTGAATTATCAAAGAATGCACGCTGACACAAATAAAATAAGGTGGTTAGCTTGAGCAAGAAGTCAGTAGGTTGGGGCATCACGAAGTAAAAGAAATCACAACTTATGGACACATCTCTTGAACTAGAATGAGTATAAATAAGCAAGTGATGGATGCATGGAAGTAAGCTTGGATTTTGAATATGATGTGATATTATAACTAGGAAAGCTTCTAATTTTTGTGGTATCAATGACTCATTGATACCAGAAGAGGTTTATATAATAGATCCAGATTACATGGAAATGAAGAAGATGAACAGTAGGAAGTGTGCAAATTAGAAGGATACACAAGTCTGGATGTGTGAGGAATATACATAGTGAATGACACAGATCATACAATCGTAGAAGTGACAGAGGATTGCAGAATCATAAATATCCGAAGATTGTAGATTGCATAAGTTCTAAAACAAACATTGTCACAGATTGCAGACTGTTGTGATGCAAATAACAGAAGGCTAAGATGCAGCTTAGAGAAGCTACAACAGTCACACATTGGAAAGTCGCAAATCATAGATAAGTTAATATTAGATTTTCAGTTTTGATACACAAATACTTCCTTATCAGGGAGGCATGAAGGGGCATGGAAAGGGAGTCACAACTTCCTTCCAATTGGTGTTGGTAAATCAAACCAGGTAGTCGCAACTTCCTTCTAGTTGGTGCTCGTAAATCAAATCAGGGAGTTATAGCTTCCTTCTAGTTGGCGTTGGTAAAACAATCAAGGAGTCATAGCTTCTTTCCAGTTAGAGATGGTAAATCAAATCATGGAGTCGTAACTTCCTTCCAATTGGAGCAGGTAAAACAATCGAGGAATAAGATATTCCTTCCAATTGGTGTTGGTAAATATAATCGGGAGTTGGTGCTTCCATTTAGTTGTGTTGAAGAACACAACAAGAGATCTTAGTCTTCAGTAGGTTGGTGCTTGCAAAAGAGACAAATATCCATTTAGGTCGGTGTCCAAAGACATCAAGTTGGTGCTTGCATAGATAGAAGTCCTTACAGGTTGGTGCATGTAATCAATAGATTGATGCTTGCAAAATCAGGTTAGCGCCTAAGTGAGTTAGTGCTCACAATTAAAGATTAATGTCTTCCCCATATACACAAACACACACACATTTATTTTTTATAAATTTTGTGCACAACTCTATCCATTCTTATTTTGGAATCAACTGGATCATACGCTGGTGGCTAAGCAATTGGTTCATCGCCCGGATCACCCATATTTGCTTCACCCAAAGTGCATAGCCTTGGAAATCCGAGTTCGATTCCCTCAATACACTTGCGGTGTCATTACGACAACCAAAATTAGAATGCTAGGATTGCCCGCATTCCCTACACTTTTGATCCCTTCTCGTCGCTCTTCTTTTAGTATTCCAACCAATGCTACATTTCCTTTTCACTATCTTTTTAACACCTGGAGCTGCTAAACATCATTGGTTGGCCCTACCCCCTAAGACAATGGCTTGACCCTTCGAATCCCCCTCGAGGGCACTAAGGAGCCTTCTTGGCTTATACACACAACAACTACTCTCATTTGAACCAACGCTTGAAGAGGTTATATCTGCATAAATCAGCAATTGCACACGCCTACACACAGTTGCTAAAAAGATGTTTGAATGGTGTCGGTTATCCAAGCTCGGAGATATTAGTGCACCAAGGCCATAGAACAAATTTTAGTGAAGTTATAAGACTACATAAACTCCAAAGTTTTAAAAGTATAAATTTTATTAAGTGCAAAATAATATAATATATATAATGATTCACTCCCTCTTGGTATATAATAATTTCACCACTAATTCCTTTTTTTTTTATATGTTTTATGATCTATAAATTAATGATGTTTCGAAGACAAATTTTGTAAGCGATAAAAAATGCATTTGATAAGACACTACGTGAGACCATAACTAGTTTAAAAAGGAGAAACAATGGAAGATGCATGTGATGATTCACTCCCTCTGAGTATATAATAATTTCAACACTGGTCTCTATTTTTATATGTTTTATGATCTATAAATTAATGATGTTTCGAAGGCCAATTTTGTAAACGATGAAAAGTGCATGTGATCAGACACTCCGTGAGACCATAACTAATTTAAAAAGGCAAGAAACAATGGAAGATGCATGTGATAAGACACTATGTGAGAAAATAACTAATTTTTTGTTTTTAATTATATTTTCTTTGAGAACATATAGACAAAGACCCTCATAGTGATTAAGGGTACGCATTAATTATATTTTTCTTGGAGAACATATAGACAAAGACCCTCAAAGTGATTAAGGGTACATATTCTTCATTTATTTAGAGGGTTAGTAATTTAGTAGGTTAGTGGCCCAATACTTGGTGAGTTAGAGTGTTAAATGGTTAGTTAATTAGTAGCTTAGTTATTAATGAGTTGGTATGTTAGTGATTATGGGTTAATGGTTGATAAACTATGGGATAATGAGTTAATGTTTTACTATGTTAATGGTTAATGTGTTAATGAATTAGCTACATTATTTGATTACATTGCAAGAGGGATAATATGCTAGATTGTTAGTTGTTTTACAATGTTAGTGGTGGAATCGTCTTATAGAAAATTGAAATAATATGTAAGAGGAATTGTACTAGGGTTTGTGGGTAGTATGTTATTTGATTACATTGCTAGAGGGACACTATGTTATATCGTTAGTCGTTTTAGTTTATTAGTGGTAGAATCACTTGTTTTTGTAACAAACTTCCATCTAGTTGTTGAATTTGGCAATTGAGGAAGTCAAGAGTTCCCATTAATTTGGATCTTGGTATAACTTTTTACATCCCTAAAATTTTATTGGAAATCTTATTAGATTTGTGGTAAGAAAGATGGCTTATTTTCTACAAGATTAACACATTTCGATTAGTGGTTAATATGTTAGTCCATTGCAAGTTAAGGGTTAGTGGTTTAGTTAGTTAGGGGTTAATAGGTTAATAATTTGATAATGAGCACTCAAACTACCCCATTTTCGGCAAGGATAGATTTTCTAGCAATGCAAAGTTTTATTCCTTCCATTATTTTTTAGAAAATTAACAATTTGGGTTGTCTTGAAATGGACTAAAACCCTTGGAGCAAAGTTTCTAGCAAAGCAAGTTTTATTCCTTCCATTATTTTAGAAAATCTAATCATTTGGGTTGTCTTGAAATGAACCAAAACCACTAAGGGCAAAGTTCTTGACAATGGGATGGAACTTTTACTTATGAAAAAGTTCCTATCATATTTGGATGTAATATTTACTGGCTAAGGGGGGTATTATGAGTGGCCTTTATTCATTGCCATAGGTTAATGGTCAATGGTTAGTGTATTAATGGGTTAGTGGGTTAGGGTTTTGTGGATTGGGGTTAGGTGGGAGTGCGTTAAAGTGATTAGTGGGTTAGTGGTTGGCAAGTTAGAATGTTAGCCATTTAGATGTTTAGTAGGTTTGTAGATAGGGGTTAGTTTTTTAGTGGAATAATGGTTAGTTTATTAATAGTTATTTCATTAGTATTTTAGTAAGATGGAGGGCAAGTAAGTTATTCGGTTAGGGGTTAGAGCGTTAGTTGTTAGAGAATTAGTAGTTAGTTATGAATGGGTTAGTGGATATTGCAATAATGTGCTACACATTAAAGGCTAGTGAATTGTAGGTTAGGGCTTAGTGGGTTAATAATGGATATATTTTTAAGCTAGTCATTTATATATTAATGGTTATGGATTAAATGGCATTAAAATTAATCAATTTAAAGGTGAGGGAATTTTGAATTTAATGTATTATAATTTTGAATTTTACTTATTATTAAATAAATACTAAAATTTTTAATAGCTTATCTAAAACAATAAACTTATTTAATTATATAATATACATTAATTTTTATTATTTATAATAATATATAAATATTATCATAACTCCAATCCTATTCAACTTTATATGTGTGGGGTTGTTTTATTTCTTCAAAAGTGTTATATGATATTTGTTATGGTTTTGAAAACTGGTTTAGTTTAAAAAAAACTAAACCACACATTAATTATTAACCATATAAACTTGGTATTATATATATAGAATTTAATTTTTTAATATTTTTTTAATTGTATATAATTGTAATATTATTATTTTTTATAATCAAATTTTTTTTATTATTAAAATAAAAAAATATTATTATTATTTTTAAAACTAAATACAAATTTAAAAATTTAAAAATTTGTAAATTTATAAGTTATTATTCATATATATAAGTTTATATTTAAGTTAAAAACACATGTTAATAAACTGATATATATATAAAGAAAACGAACATAAAATACAACAATGATAATGGTTAACTTGTCATTGGGGAAAGCGTGTTAAGCATATAAGTTAAAAGTCGGATGTGAACTGGTTTTAATAGTAAGAACAAAATTGTTTTTCAAAGGTTGTTTAAAGTAATCGAGAAACCATATCTTATTCTATTCAAACTCAATATTGTTTATAGAGCCAAAGCTTCTACAAAAAGGACAATTAAACACAAAAAAAACATATCTTACATTGTTGCATAGAGCAAAAAAACAAAGATTAATAGAGCTTCTTATGTCTGTCATCAACTAAGACCAAGTGAGGAGTGGGAGAGATTCCACAATGTTTCTAAGCGATCATCTATACGATAATGTTTGTTGCGCATGTAAGAATGTTCATTTTTTTGCATATGGCATTGATATCTTTCTAAATGGTGGTAATGACCATTAAAATGCCAAACTGAGCTTGGTAGTGTTCCATGAGTGATTTTACTTGAAGAAGCTTCACAATCCAATAAGGGTATATATTTGTGATATCACTAGTTGTGGGGGTCTCGATTTGGAACATGTCTATCAATCAAGCCTCCGTAGCCATGACTGCTTGGGTCTAAATATCCACGAAAAGAGCCACCTCTGCTAATGGTTTATTTTGTGTTGGATATGTTAGGGGATTTGTTTTCTAAACTTGGACTCCATCGATTGTTGCATGATGACCCTACCATAATGACTCCAAGCTCTTTGTTGCAGCATGAAGAATTCCCAACTAGGAATACTGGTAAGGAGCTAGAGTTGAAAGAAGGGCATCCATAGAGATGCAAATGAGAACTTGGTGAGACCAATGAGAATAGAATTTCATCGTCTTGCCTTACCCCTCTCATATACTCCTAAGTGATGAGATTTAATACTTGCATGTTGGAGAAGATATATGACCTACAACCAAGATCGAGGCTGCATGCTCCTTTCCCTAGTTGCCATGGCCATTTAATTGTGAATCTACATGAGGAGGATGGGGTCTAACATTGTGGAAGGAGCTTGAGTTAATGTTAGGTCTGACAGTATTCCAGATGCCCTCCTTCTTTACCATTGTCGTTTTCCTGCACCATGTGTTGCGCATGAGGGACATAGTCCTCTTCCCTTCTTACCCCATCCGAGTGATAGATGTTAATATGTTAATTAAAAAATAAATTATAAAGTATTGATGATGATGATAGTGAGAAGTGAATTATTTATTTCAATACTTTAAAAGTTAGAAACCATAAATTATTGTTTTTATTTTTAATTTTTTAATAAATTTTAAAAGACTATAAACATTACCAACATTAAGTGTTAAATATTTACTAACTTTATAGTTAAAATATTTTTAAGATAAATATTTTAACTTTATTTTTTGACAATACAATTTCTTTTATTTATTTTAACAATTTTTGTTGGTTTATATATATAACAAAAATCGTTAAGATTGTATTTATAAAAAGCTGAAAGAAATTTCAGCAGAAAATTAGAAAATTCCTCCACGAGGGAACATACTTACCAAAAAAACAAAATTCCCTAAGTTGTTGTAAATTCTTACAAACTATCCAACTAGCAACCTAAAAAAAGTTCATAGAAAGATAAACTAAATACTAGTATCATTATTTGAAACTTGGACATCATAAAGAGCAACTTCTTCATATTATGAGTTGTTCTTAGCATCTTCATCTGCTCCATCTTCTTCATGGCTTTCAACATCATAATCATGATCTATGTCATAGTTTCCTCAACATATTCGTTTTGGGAGTTCCTAGAATCTTCCTCTGCTTCCTCATTGTTCATAGTTTGATTTTCTTGACTAGCCTTAGTATTTCCATCTCTCTCCTCTAAACTAGAAATAATTTGAATCGGATGCAGAACAAAGAGCCCGTCAGCAATTTTATCATCTGAATTTTCATCATTCTTGGAATTTTTCCCTACAATAAGATCCTCATGCTTGACTACAATATTCAAAATTGCTTTCTCTTACTCATGATCACAAGCACAAACAACCCCTTCGACATCAACAAGGCGAACATCCATACTAGAAGTTAAATTTGAAATTTGTTGAGAGGTATGTTCAATTTGAACCAAACGACCATCCAAAATAGGAAAATGTGTACTTAGATGATGAATAACAATTATCAATCCTTCAATTTGATCCTTCAACCACCTTATCTGGCATCAAAAATCATGGATACTAGCTTGAGCATCACTAATTCTCTCAGAGAATTCCTCTATCTATTTTTCAATGTCCATTATAATAATGCCATCCCTAATCCCTTGAATTCTGCTAATTCATGTCCAGAACAGTCCACTGAAAATGACAAACGAAAAATTCAAAGTGTAGCTACCACCAAAGTTAAAATAATTCTCCATCTAGTCATGATTTGTCCTTGAAAGAACAAAGTTGCAACTAGCCCAACAGAAGATCAAAATGAACACTTCCTCACAATCCCTAAAAATATCTAGAGGAAAGAGAGAACTCCTCTCAACCCATCTAAAAAGCAGACTCCCTAGAGCGATAGAGCCTACTATATCCATCTAGCCCCAATGTCCCAAACCTGCCACACAAAGGAAAGAGCATAACCCAAACGATTGAGAAAGAAAATTACCCGAAGATGAAATCCCTCACTAATAACAATTGCTAGACCAAGAAGCCTATCTCCATGAGCATAGGAGAAGGCATACAAATTCTTTGAATTCCACAACACCTTACATAAACAAAATCCGCACAAAGTCTATTACCTCCAACATTGCGAACAGAGCACCATCGCAACTCACTGAATGACAATACTCCCCGGAATAGAAGACCTCCCAGTGACAATACTCCCGTGAAACGAAAACCTCCCAACGCTTCTTGCCTTCAAAATCCCAGGGAAAAATCCCAAATTTGTTATGAAAACATGCCCAGGATGACTCATAATCCTAGATACCAACAATCCCCCACATGGGTAGACACATTAAAGAGGCCATATATTAATGTCGTTTGATGAGGTTAAAGCTTGATGGGACATGTATCTTGATATTAAAGGACGGGCCAAATGCAAATAAATTCTAGGGGAGCCAAGAGGATGTAGTTTGACTCGCATATTGTCTAAACCCCCGCAAGGCAATTGTGAGGCTTCATTAGCTAGCTTATCAACAAGAACATTATGGTCTCTCTGCACATGAGAGAATTGAACATTCGAAATTTGTTGAAGAAAACTGAGAATGTGCTTATGAAGCCTACCAACTATTTGATTTGAAATCTCGTATCAATGTCTAGTTTTAAAAACAGTGAGGAGATAGTCTCCTATCACGATCGAATTGCCAAATTTGTAGTTTTTTTTAATCCTAAAAAAAGAGCGCATCGCTTTGCTTGATTATTGGTGCATCTTCCTAGACCACAAACAAACTTTGAAATAACAATTCTTCCGAGGTCAAAATAACCCGACACCTGCCTCCCTAAAATAAATATCAATAATATCAATTACTAAATATTTATTAAATTTACAATTTGAATATTTTAAAAATATGTACTTTATGATTTTGTTATTATAATTTGAAAAAATATATAGTATGTCATTAAATAATATTTTCAAACACACTTGAGTCTACCAAGTCTACAACCAAAATAATTTTAAAATTATGGTGTTATTTTAAACTTATGATATTAGTATTTCCGTACACTCGTGCATTGATAGCATGCTTATCCCAATCAACATCCCGAATGATGGTCCAAAATATCTACAGAGCTGGAAAAAGAAAACTATATCATGATGGTTTAAAAAACCATCACTATTAAATACAATATCCATTATAAACTTGCCAAGATAAAATACAAGAAAATCTTTATCCTATTTAATAAATGATATTTTAAATTACAGCGAGTCTACGCAATCTATAATTAAATATTTTTAAAATAAATATTTAACCATCTTATTCTTTTTCTACACACTTACATTGATATTATAAAAAACGCATTTGTCAAATGGATGTAGTTTGGGTGGTCGGAGGATTGAATGCTATCCTCCCCACCCAGGTTCTACTCTTGTAAGTTACATGATGCTCTTGTGGAGCCCTTTGTAATAAATATTGTGAATGATGCGCTGAAGTCGCCCTTTAACAAATGGTGAACCACATTTAAAATTTTTTTTATAAAAAACACATTTCATGTTGATCCCAATTTACATCCCTCATGATGGTAAGAAAAATATCTATGGATTTTACAAATGGAATATCACGAAATAAATATCATTAAATTTAAAATTTCATTTCACAATTTTTTTCAAAATTAAAAAAATCTTAATTATTGAAAATAATTTTCTATTATAAAATATCAATATATAATAACTTTCATTTAATATAATAATATGAAAAATATCTCGAGATATTTTGATATATTTCATAAGATATTTTATATAAGAAAAAATCAAAATCATGAAAATAATATTGGATAAGATATATTATTGACTTAAAAATAAACAAAATTGTACGGGAATAATTTATTGGTAAGATATGAAGAAGTTTGGGACCGAATATATGCAAGAGTAGTTAAGTTGACTTCTTCTTTATGGAAGAATGTATGAAATGGAATAAAAAATATTATTTTTTATTTTTTATTAATTTAATAAAAGTAATTTAAATATGATTAATTTTATAATTTAAAAAAAAATAAAGTTCCTATGTAGATATAGATGTAATGAGTGGGTCTAATGATTAAGAGTATGAGTTTCTTTTTAAAAGGTCACACGTTGAAATGTATGTATATCTGTGTAGACTTTAACAATTAAATCATTGTTCAAGGGGGTCCCTTCTTCCACAAACAAAGGGGTCTTATACATCAAGGGGGTCCCTTGTTCCACAAACAAAGAGGTCTTATACATCAAATTAGTGTCTCGTTTGGTGGGGACCTTAAAAATAGATTATTATTATTATTAATAGATATAGTTTTGACAAATAAATCAAAACAAAACAAAGCTCCATAATATTTAATAATTGATATATTTTTCATTTTTTTTTAAATGAAAATTGATTACCAAATTATTTGTTATAATATTTTATTTATCAAATATAATAATAAAATAAAAGTATACATAATTTTATCATTATACCTTTTTCTAAACTTAATTGATTATTTCCAATTTGTTTTTGTGAAGATATTTTTGATGGTCATTTGTACGTTCATGGTGTGTTAGAGCAAGAAGACAACAAGGCAGTTACACGTTATCCTCAAATCTATGAGGTACAAACAAATTTTAATACATACATCTAACCATATCCATATATATCTAACAATGTGGAAGATATTTTTTTAAACTTTGGCATTGGTTAGATACATAACATTTTTAATTGACCATAATTATGTTAAATGGCTTGTAGTGCACAATTAGGAATTTGGAGTTGAATTGCATGGCAGTTGTATATTCTTTTGGAAGAAAATGAAGATAAGGATGATGAGTGATATTTGAAAAAAAAAAAAGGATTTGCAATAATTTATTTTTATAAAAAAATGAAGATTTTTTATTATTATAAAATAAATGAAGATAGAGGTGATGAGTAATCATTAAATACAAATTAGTATTTGTAATCATTTTCATTTTTTATAAAGAAAGTGAAGTTAGAGATGATCAGTAGTTATTAAAACAAAATTGGCATTTATAAATAGTTTTGATTTTTATTTATTGGAGTTATGGAGTTTATATTGTATTGATATAATATATATTTTTAAATTATTGTTTAAATGTTTATTTATAGTATGATTTTTCCAATGAAATTCATGATATTGGTCCATTTTTTTCAATATTGATATGTTTTAACAGTTATTAAAGTTATTATAAAAAATGTTATTTTATTGAGCCAATAATTATGGGTAGAATTACTTCTTAAAGAATATAATGATTATTTAGAATTAGCTCAAATAACAACATTAAATTGTGATGATGAAGAAATTAATTTATCATTCAAATATACATGTAGAAATAGAAGATACTTCATTCTCATTGAAGGAGATATGTAATATGTAGAAATTAGAAGCATAGTTTCCATTGTCACTTGATTGGCTATTTAAAAGATTGAATTTCAAGTGGTTGTAGATCTGTAGAACTAAGGAAGATAGTTCCCATTGTGAATGGATAGGATACTTAAATAATTGAATTTAAAGTGTTTTTTTATAGTCAATTGAAACGACAACTTTGATGTTCCCCACGTAGGGTGCTCCTCTCTACCTGTTATTCCATGGGCCCATTATTGACACATCCACTAAGTGACAAGGCTTATTTGGTAGTGATGCATGTGTCCCCTTCTCAATCTCTCGAGCTATTTGACCCTCCCTTGCGATCTTCGTCAATCCGACTGTGTGGTACTTTGTCATTGTTGTATGCATGTTTGTTGCTAAGGTCACTTCCTCTTCTAGCATGCAAGCTTTCATGAAGCTTTACTCATGTCTTGGCCACTCCCATGGGAATGTTTCTAGCATGACGAAGTTTCTAATTATGAATCGATGTCACAAATGCTTTGATAGCGAGCTCCATGATAAGCTCAAATGGTATCACAATTATTTGTCTACCTTTTTTGTTAATATGGGTCAGGATCGTGAGTGGTTTTGGGTGTGGAATACCTTGGAAGAAGGTTGCAGGGCCACGACGGTCCCATATTCCAAGAGCCCTAAAATACATGGAGAACGCCAAGGGTTTCTTCGAACATAAGATCAAGGCAAGCACCAAGACTTTAGTTGCAGGTTCAGAAAACTCTATGCGCAGTTGCAGGAGACCTCTAACCTTTGCGTTGTTGGTGGATGAATTAGGGGAGATTGTGGAAATATTTGGGTCCACCAGGACCAAAGAAACCTGATACACTAGAACACTTGGTATTGTCTAGAATATGAAGTCTGTCTTCAGCCTTAATTTGGAAGAATGTTTAAATGGAAGCATGGGGACTGAGCCTGTAGGGGTTACCTCGAAAACTCGTAAGACAAATCTGGAAGATGGTATGAGAATTTTGGCAATCAACCAGTAGGTGGAGGACAAGAATATAAATGCATTGGAAAACAATTTGAATGGGAATCATTTGGGGGTGAAACTTCATTTGGTTCCTCAACAATGCACATAATCTTTCGACGCCATCCTCCGGCTTGTAGAAAGAGTGCTCCTCACCCTCTCAAATGAGAAAATTTGGATTCCAATCCCCATGTTCCTAATGCTATTATGCTTTTTTATAATGAATAGTATGTTTAGAGCCTTTGTGGCTATTTTTATAGGGTCTGTGTTGAATCTTAGTTGTTCCTCTCCTTTTGATAATTTTGATCATAACCCCCAGCCAGAGGGGGGTTTGATAGCTAGATTTTTTGGTTTTTTGTCCTTCAAACTTTTAGTCTACACACTTCACATAGGATAGACTAGAGTGAATAACATTTTCATATGGACTTAGTTAGAAACTCTATTGAAACACTACCGCTTCGTATATATATTTTTTTGTATTTAATTTTAATTTCCTAATTTCACAAAAAAAGAAACAATTTCGACATGGAAGTTGTTGCCACCTGATACGCACCTTGAGTAACATGGCATAATTCTTCAAGCCACTAGGTGTCACCTCGGGGGAAAGTCTCAAGTCAATTATTATCACTTGATCTTGACTCCTCTGTTTATCCCAATTCCTAACGAAGCCAAGGGGGGTGGTCCCTAAGAAAATAAAATTATGGCTTTAAAACTAAATTTACAAGACTAAAATTAATCTAGGAGTTCCAAGTGAAATATTGAAACAAGAGCAATGGCAACAAATTAGGTTCAACCGTATGTAACTTATTAATCAATCATGACATATAAAATAACTTACACAAATAATCATGGAAGTAGACTAGTGCAAAGACCATGGAAGATGTTGTTGAAAAGATAAATGTTTTGTTGATGCTTCTTGATAGTTTGAATTTATTATGATGAGTGGATTACAGCAAGGGGGATTCCAATATACTGTGAGGTACGTAGAACAAGTCCATATTTCCAAGTGTGGCTCCACACGATAAGAAGGGATAGATCGTAGTCGTAGGGTGTGTCCAATACTAACAAGAAATGAGGGTGTAGCTTGATAGATCCCCATGGTCACTACCTAGTTGTTCCATTTTCACTGTGAAATTTTCCCACAAAAGACAAAAAGGAAGATGTCATATTTCCATCTGTAAGGGAATTTTATTTTAATTAAGTGTGAAAATTAAGAATGCTACAAGTATTGTTTCTGATTGTTGACCACCGAATCAAGGCCATCTTGGAGTGGTTACAAGAGCATACGCAGAGACCGAGCGAAATGATTACTCTATTTCAAATATAGAACTAAAGAAATTAAAATTTGCAAGAAATCTAAATTTTATCTAATTACTAACTACAAATCTCTTTTCCGAATACCACCTACTCATGAATTCCTTTTCAGTAGTACTATACTTCGAGAGAGTGTAGTGAGTTCATTACTCTTTATTGCAAAATAAAAAAGGGGAAAACTAAAAAGAAACTATTCTAAGGTTAGCATCTAAAATAATAATACAAAGCAGAAAATAAAACCATAAAACAAGTGACACAAATCCTCCCATGGGGGATGGGGTATGGGCATTGGGTAGCTCACTTGCTTGTCTCTTATTATTTAATGGTTACAATACATTAAGAAATGACTATGATCCTTTGAAGAATAGGATCACTAAGCTTACAAATATTTGAATAAATAAGGATATGGAAGTAAAATGGAGTTTTTTGGGTGCTTCAGATGGGATAGATATTCAAGAATTCGATAGCATCTCCTTCTACCTTCTCATCAAATGACAAAAACCAACAAGCAAAGTAAACTAAAATATGCTTAAAAACTGTTTGGAAGTGTCTTTGAACACTGTTAGTAGATGTCTAAAACTTATGCAACACTAAACTAAGTAAAAGCAAGCAACTAAGGAAGGTAATCTAAAAAGAAAGCCTCAGTATAGTCTTTGGTTTCCATTTTGGGGCAACCAATTAAATAATAATTATCTTGCCAATTTTACCTTTCAAATCCAACAAACTAATTCTTAATTTCAAGCCTTCATATTTTCTATGTAATGACTTGTAAACAAAGGAAAAAAACTTGCTATATGCGAGATCTAGTATGGAATAATGGGAACTTTTAATCCACTACAATCTTAGCATAAAAATCAGATCAATTTACAAAATTTTACTTTGAAAATGAACTATATCTAAAAGGTAAGAGAACCGGTAACCAAGAAGATTGAATTTTTTTAATTGAAAGAAGGTGAAGCAACCAAAAACCCCTTGAACTTGGGTTGTGGATTTGTAGAGGTGGATAAAAAAGAGACTATGTCTTTGTTGTAAAGATACGGAGTGAAAGATAATTCAAGCAAGATATTCCTTCTTCTCTGGATGGAAGTGAAAGCCTTGTCCATACAATTAGTTATCATTAGGTGTAGTTCTGTGATAATTTCTCTTGTTCTCATGGTTACTACTGACGAGGTATAAAGAAGGGATACCTTTACTTGAGTCCCCTTTAAAGCCAACACACCCAATATAGAGGTGTAATATCCCTCCCTGCACGAAAGACACTTAGATTGCGACAAGGTATCCAGGATGGGAGTACCTATGATAGTACATATATATCACTGGGAATAATCCACGGAAGCTCATCTGCTGTAATCCCTTCCTAGGCTACTACTCCGCTAATACAATGGGGAGATATAGGGGGGGAAGTTATGAAACTACTAATATAATCTGGGATTTATTACTCCTAAGTGTGATCCCTATGGGGAATAATAAGGGAAATGATCCAAATATTATGATAGCACATTTCTATGTTATACTCGCATCAATGGTTTCTAGAGCTATAGCTAGAGCTATATAATTAAGGAAGTATCTCTATGGGATTGTAGTAAAACCAAATAAGGAAAGCGGGGGCAAATAGTAAGGATAAATAAGGCAAGTGGACCACCTTATCTTATGGATTTCACTCCTAAGACACCTTAGGGCATGAGAGGGACAAAGAGACTGCCAGGAGTCCATAGGCCTAAGACTAATTTATGAACATGACCTTTTCATTAAATTTACCTAACATCTCTAGCTAGATTTCCTAACACATCTCTAGATTAAAGATATACATATCAATACTACTACATGATAGAAATATTTAAATCTCTCTCTAGATATTGAATTAGAGACATTGATATACAAGAACTTAGAATATACTTGCCACAAATCCTGTCAAATATGTATTGTCTACACTTGAGGTTAGGATATCAAGAAAGTAAACAAACTAGAACATGAAAATTCCTAGGCCTCTAAGCATAAACAAATAAATGAACGAGATAAGAAAATTGACTATTCATTCCTACATATTAGAAACAATTAGTCTAAGGTAGAAATATTGACCATCATAATGGACAAATCTAACTAAGATACAACTACCTCCTTAAGCACAATAGACAATCAACATCCACACATCCATTACGATACATCCATATATCCTCCAAATATTCTATTCAACAAAAAGATAGAACAATATTACAATAGAGTCTTAGTAGAGCTTCCATCTTCCCCCCTGAATGAGGAGAATGAACCTGCTTAAATAGGAAAACTACATAAAGGGGGGCGCATGAGATAACCATATCTAACTGTGGAAAATGGAGAGATTCGAGGGATTTGTCTTGAGTTGAGTGCTTGCTTAAATTACAGGGATGTGCCACCTCGCAAGATATGTGTCCCCCCTACCTTGGGATTCCCATCCCACCAGTCAAATGATGCCAATTCATGGGATGTGCCCCCTCTTGAAGAGAATGTACCCCCTCCACTTGAGATCAACTTGTCCTCTCAAATATTTGATGTCAATCACTCAATTTGATCTTCATTTAACTCATATTTGATTGCAAGTTAACTTTCCATCACCTTGGACATGTCCTCGACATGCTCCCTTTGATTTAGGAAATGATTTTTTTGTCTTTTTTGGCCATTTATTTGGTCTTTTTGGCTATTTTCAAGAGAAAATTGATTTAAATGATAAATTATCACTTATTTTCTCTCAAAATTCGGTTTAGGGGTTAAGGGGGTGCTTTGAGTTAGAAAACGTGTACCCCATGGAAAATTCCACCTCCTAACCACTTTTTATGACTTTTTATTTTTTGACAATTAAAACATTAAAAAATGTTTGTTTTATGGAAAATATTTTTATTTGCGTAAATAAAATAAAATAAAAAAACTAAGAGGGACTTAATGCATGTTCACATGACTCAAAAATGTTGACTAGCATTGTAATATAATGTACATACATAAAATACAATATATAGAATAAATTAATAAAAACCACAACAACAACAATATATATATATATATATATATATATATTAAAAGGGGTTGCTTCCGCTCCTAAGGTCACAAACAAGAGGACTATTTTTTTTTTAACAATAACGGTTATGGAATTTTTTTATTAAAAATCAGCAATAAATTGCTGTAGAGAGATACATGACAGAATTCACCTCACTACCCCTTCATACAGTCAATGACCAGCCAAGGATCTAAGGAGGAATATCACTGTGGACAGGCGAATTAACTAATAATCCATTAAGCTCCGCATCTATGGCTTTATTGGCAGCCATGTCCGCCAAGACGTTGAGTTCTCTGAGAATATGATAGTATCTAATCTTTCGAAACAGCTTGGAAAGGGACCTAGTTCTTCGAGTCAGTCTAGCTGTCCTATTGTTGTCACTTATCCTTCCTCCATTCATTGCCTGGATGATAATCCTGGAGTCTCCAAAAACCAGGACTTCTTCAACCTTTTTAACCAGCAATTGTTTTAGACCTTGCCATAGCTCGTAGGCCTCTGCGATATTATTAGTTTCATAACCAATATTCCAGCTATACTCCACCTCGACTTCCCCATCCGGATTGATGATGACTCCACCACCTCCGGCCTTCCCAGGGTTCCCTTTGGAGGCCCCGTCAAAGAAGAGCTTAAAAATTTTCCTCTCTTTCAGCCAATTGCTGAACTGAGAGTTATCCATCCTGATCTCCCACGCCTCCAGTTTCTTATCAGCAACAGATTTATCAGCCAGGGGAATGAACTTCCTCATGCTCTCTTTTTCTTTTTCGGTTAGTGTCCCTTTGTTACTCGGAAGCTTTGAGATACTAATAACCTCCATAACCAATGCCTGAATTTTGACTACTATCTTACCCGTGGTTTGCAATTTATCCTGAAAAATCCTATAATTCCTTTCGTTCCATAGACACCAGCAAATCAGTTTTGGAATTTTAAGCCAGCAACTTCTTACACCCCTTTTCTCATTCAGCTCGCCCTGATACAAATTATCCCAATTGTTGATGTAGTCATGAATATTCTCTGGAATCCTCCTTAGTCCTCCCCAGCTATCAAGCACGCCCCTCCAGATTGAATTAGCAAAGGAGCACTGGAAAAATAGGTGCGTTATGGTTTCTTCAGCATTAGCACACAGGGGGCATCTGAATGGTCCAGCGATCCCTTTTCTTTCCAAGTTCTCGCCCGTCAAAATTTTGCCATGCAGCAACGTCCATGTGAAGTGGTCGATCTTGGGCAGTGTGGGGTTGGACCAATTATATTTCCAGACTGTGGGATTGCCAGGAACGTTGAAGTTAGCTGAGAATCGCTGATATCCTTCAGAGGCAGTGTAATTGCCTGAGCGTTCTCCCCATCCTCGTTTGTCCCTTTTGTTTTGGCACAGTGGGGCGATTCCAGCCAGATGGGCAAGGAGATGTGATTTCTCTGCTTCAAATTCATCAGGAAGGTCCGGCAATTTCCAGCCAATCCAGCGCTTGCTCTCAGTGTTTTCCCAATTGGAGATGTCCCAGATCGTAGTCAGCCCCAGCGCGTCCAATCTTTGTTGCAGGAGAGGTAGCTGTGGAGGAATTTTACCCAGAACCGAGTCCTTCTAGATTTTAATGAGTTTCCCGTTGCCTGGGACCCAATGCAGGCCATCAATGAACTGGGGCAGCGCCTTGAGACAAATTTTGTGTATTGTGGAGCCATGCTGGTTCATATGGGCACCTTCCAGGCATCTGAGCCGGTTGCCCCTAAAATATTTGGCTTTCAGAACTTGGCTAGACCAAGAGGGCTTGGGGACAAGTAGAGACCAGATCAGCTTGGCTCCCATAGCCAAATTTTGGATCCTGAGATCTCTTATATGGAGTCCTCCTTCAGATTTAGGGCGTTTAATAATTCTCCAGCTTACCAGCGCAAACTTCTTGCTTCTACCAGCGCTGCCCCCCTGCCAGAGAAATGACCTTAACAGTCCTTCAATTTGATTGATGGTTTTGGCCGGGGCTAGAAGGAGAGAGCTTTGATAAATCAAGTAACTGTTCAAGACAGCCTTGATTAAGACTACCTTCCCAGCCAGGTTTAGCCAGGTTGATCCCCAGCCTTGGATTTTGCTTTTGATTTTCTCCACAACAGGGTTCCAGGCCGAGCTCTTGGCCTTGGATTTGAATATAGGAACCCCCAGATAGTTGAAGGACTCCCAGTCAGTGACTCCTCCAATGTTGAGGCTCCGGGAGATTCCTGACATTTCTCTCGGATTGATGT
>LPNX010157690.1:55578-92694 GCA_001517045.1 Pseudotsuga menziesii
TTATTATATCATGAATATGGATTTTATTCTATAACACACAAATACAACGTTACATATACATAGACAATAGACTTTAATAACCTCCTAAAGCCTAAACACCAAGACAACTACTCTAGCTTTGGAGATTTGAGTGAAAAACTTGGAAATTATAAGTCATTGAAAAGTAACCTATAATTAACAAGGAAAAAACACTCTAGAGAAACGTATTGATGACTAATTCTAAGTAGTCCAATCTCGTTACAAAAGTTCAACATCCTACATCAACTTATTACAATTTACCCAAGGGATATGAACATGCAAAAATATGAAAAAGGGCCAAAAGTGTCATGCTGGACTTCTGAACACTAATTATAAACAAGTGACTTTCTCATACTTTCGGGCTCACTTGAATTTCCAACCAAGTACAACTCAGGCGGCAACATATGGCTCCATCTAGGGACGTGTGCTTGATCTGGTCTTAATTAGGCAAGGAGAGCATGTAAGAACCACATAATATCTATATTCTATAACTGTAACACCTCAGTTTTGACCCCATTTGCATTAAATGTATATGATGTATATATTATAATTAATCGTGATGTGGAGCTAAAGGAAAAATCCCCACCATCGATTTAACGTTTTATGTTCCGGAGATTAAAATCGTTGTTGATGGTATTTCGTGCTATCCGGCACATTATAATTTTGGCATCATGTAAATATGCATTTTAATTAAAATACCCACAACCAGCTATGTCTATGCAATAAATAATGAGATGGGGGCATGATTTCCTAAGGATAGCAGCGGGGGGGAGGGGGGGGGGGGCGCTCTTTAACATTTGGGGCCAATGGGGAAAAGCCAAATGTCAAAGGGAGAACCCATGAAACAGTCAACTACCTTTCTTGTCTTATTCACCCAATCATTTAATCCTGCCAGGAATTGGTTGAAGTAGTTATTGCATGGGGATGGGAAGAGTATGGACAAGGAAATTCGAATTTGGAAAACCCAGTTTTTGGAAAAACATTTTTGACTTTTGGGGCAAGAAAACACCCAAAATGCATGCCCATTTGGCCATACACCCACGTTTTTCATTTTCCCCCACGCAGTGAAGCTTGGGAGTTGTTTTTACCTTCACGATTTTGCCTGATGTGTGTTCTCATTCATGATTTGGGGCTCCTGGGCGTTTTCCTCATCATCAGTCATCCATGATGGGGCTCTCTCAAAATGGTTGGAAGTTTTTCTATGTGTGAATTTTGTTTTTGGGTTTGTTGTGTATATTTTTCCCTCATGTGGGTAGTCGTTTCTCTATTTTCCTTAGGCTGGGGATTTTTTTTTGTATTGATTTGTGGTTGGGTTTCTTCCCCAATGTTTTGTTGCATTTCTCCACCGTTTTCCAGGCTAAAAATCGATTTTGGCTCCTGGGGCTGTTTAATCCACTTACCATTTCTGATTTTAGCTTCCAGGACGTTTTTGTCCATGCCCAGTAGTGTAATTATTGTGCATTGAATTCGTTTTTGGCCACGTTAGGGCCAAAACGTCCCTGGGATACAATTTGCTAGTGGGTTGTTTTCAACCACCTTGGAAATTAATTTTGTTGCCAAACCATTTTCCTCAACCCAGAAATTGTGTAATTGTTGTGCATGCATTTGTGCTTTGGTCTATGTTGGATTGGGAGTGGAAATGGGGCTTGACCAGCTTGATAAATCTAGTGCATAAGGAACCTCACTGAGATATCTTGAGGGTTGATTGTTCCTTACTGCACATCCTAAATAGCAATGGAAGGGAATGCATAGCCTGAGGGACTGTACAACAGAGAAGGGGATGATTCCTTGTGTTGGGTGTGTACGTGTTGGAAAATCCAAGTCAAATCTTGTGTAGGTGTCCATGGCTCTATGGTTGAGCTCACTAACTTCGCAAACAAGCCTTTCCATCCCCTTGGAAGTCTAATAAACCCAAACATAGATTTGGCTTGACTAAGTTTTGACATATCTTTGGTTATGTGTGAGCCTGCTAGTTTCCTTTTCCTTGGGGAATCATGCCCATCTTAGGGGTGGTAGTGTTGCTGAGAGATTAAGGAGCACACTGGACTATGGTTGGGTGGAATGTTGCATCAACATAGCTAGTTTTGGGACGAGCTTCTTCATAAGATAAGTATTCTTGTCTAATTCATCTCTGCAATTGTATTTGATGTTTAATGAAAATGATGAACATGCTAAATTCTTGAATGGAATGTAATTTTCTTATGTTGTATGATAAATAATTATGCATTTATGCATGTTTTAGTTCAAAGCATTTCAATTTTTATCATATGTATGTTCATGGGGCTAGTTTCCTAGGCCCGATAGCACTACGATAGCGTCCTCTTCGTCGGTCGGAGGGTTGGGGACGTTACAATAACATGTAAAAACATCTCAACATGACAGACCAAACCTTCAGTGGCACATTGATGCAGAAGCATCATGGCATGCCAGAAATGTGATGAGTTGGTCACATGTTGTGGCATATTTTTGGTTGTTTTGTTGAGTCATGGTTTGTTAGCGTCGATAGAATAATTGCGGATCATGAATCCCTGCGAGGAGATCACGCCGTAGTTTGTTTGTTTTGAAAGGGACATTTCATCATGCCTTGTAGTTGTTTGTTTTCGGTTGCAAGACCACTCAGTGGGAGAGGTAATAGTTTAGCTTAAATCGGTAGATTAGAGAAGTAGAGGGGGTTCTGTTCTTCAGGGTTAGAATTCCAATTCGCATAAGGGAAGGTCAGACCTACGTCTGGTTTCCACTTGTAAATGTTTTGAAAAGAGTGAAGAGGGAGAGCCGAGCTGTGTGTTTGTTTTATTGCTTAATAGAAGGATTAACTGTGTGTTTGTAGTGTTGTTAGCCTATATGCATGTGTTGTTTGAACTATGTATCTGTGTAGAGCTGACTTCGACGGTTTTCTGAACATTTGTGTATTTCTGTGAATTGTTGATTCATGCATTAAATCATTGCTTGAATAGTTGAAATAGATCGTAGTTGCATGCATATAAGTGTTAGGCTAATGAATATTGAAGATTGAAGGTTGGATTGATCGATCCTTTGAGCAATCAGTGCAGAACGCATATTTTCTGCCATTAACAAGTTTTGCAGAGAATGAACAGTGGGGATTGAGTCCGTAGATGATGATCTGACGGTCCGAGAGAGATCCACAACGAAAGTTGTGAGGGCGATAATGGATCTACAAAGATAAGTGAGATCCTCATCAAAGAGTAGATCAACGATCGTGGAGAAGGCCGCAAAGATCTAATGGCTAGAAAAATTGCGGAAGAAAATTCACGGAAGGAAATTTGCAGGGGAGCAACTTTGGAAAGTTGACATCCCACAACCCGCATGAAGAAAGTCTGTTGCGGAAACTCTGTTGCAGAAATAGAGTTGCAAAAAAGTTGTTGCGGAAGCAGAATTGCAGGGAGGTAATTTTAGAGCAGAATTTGGTGGAGGGATAAATTTGGTAATCCTGTTAAGTGTAGGAGCCACCAGATCCTGGAGGTGTTGGTTGGTTTTGCTGTGGTTGATCCCACATGCACCAATTTTGGTGTCAAAACAAGGAGAAGCTTGTGTGAGAGAGAAGCATAGTAGTAGAAGCCTGAAAAAGAAAACAAGAGTGCTCAAGAGGTTCTAGATAGAGGACCAGTGTTACCAAAAGACCAAGTACAGAGAAGGGGCTTGGTGAGGTAATTTGTAGCAGTGTGAAAGAGAACTGTTATTGCAGAGGCTTAGTGCAAGAAGATGGTTGCACGCATAGGCAGAGCAAGAGGCCGTGACAGAGGTCGACCAACGGTGAACGCAGAAATTACGGAGGAAATGAGGGAGCTACGAGCATGTCTGGAAGCCATGGATACAGACAGATGAAGAGACCCAGAAGTAGGGGATGTAAGTGAACCTTAGGATGAAGAGAAAAGAGAAGAAGTTGCACCTATGCAGGAAACACCTGAGCTAAGGTATTTCAGATCGATTCTAGGAGCAATTTCAAGGCCGAAACCTAAGTTGTCTACCTATGATGGAAGTCTCATTGCTGAACATCTCATTGATTGGATCAGTGAGTTGGATAAGTACCTGGTAATTTTAATGGCAACAAATTTTGAATAGAACCCCAGAACACCAGTTAGGTAAATGATTTTCCGTAGATTGCAGTGAAATTAAGGGAAATTGGTTGGTATAACATCTGTGAAAGGATTAGTGACCATAATGTAGAAGTTTCAAAATCCTTTGCTTAAAATTTCAAGGGGACGATTGTAAATCTTAATGGATTTGAATTATTTGTAATCGAAGAGTTATGAATACTTAGCTGAATTTCTGCTTCATGTGCACACAAACCTTGATTGGGGCCAGGGGATTCGGAGAACCTACTTGCTTAAACATTGGAGCAATACTTTGCAAATTGTTCAAAGATACGTGACTTGTGAGGGGATATTTGCCACCATCTACCTCTATCATATGCGATTCTTAAAACATATATCAGGTGTATTCAACTATTTTGGTGCAGGTTAAGGGTTAAGATTGAGTGTATGTGAATCTATTATGTTAGATTTGTTGGAGTCATTTACCCAACATGCACACTTAATTTGGTCAATTTGGCCTTGTTAAACCACTATCCTAAGTTTAATTGACTTAATCGGCACCAGATGAGCACACTATGACATCAACATGAGCACATCCACTCCTACCTTCAATCAAGGAGGCCAACTAAGCCTTCACCTTCAATCAGGGAGGTTAACTGGGATTCCTCCTTCAATCAGGGAGGCTAACTGGGCTTCCTCCTTCAGTCGAGGAGCCATTCTGGGGTAATATGCGTGTCATAAATGCACCTAATTAATGTTGATTGTTACAATCAGTTAAGCTCAATTGTGAAGGTGCCCCCATTCATTATTTGATTATTTTTTATTATTATTTATGAACTGGAGACAAATAGGGCGCCTCCAACCACTTATGATGACCAGTTTGACTTCAGTTAACCTCATCGGGGTTCATTGGAGTTAATGATGCACTACCACTTGTTGATTGGCATGTAGTGACATGTGTCTGAGCTACTTTCAGTTAGACTCAGTCATCCATTGCACTCTGATACAGTTAGGACTCAGTTGAGTCAATCATGGCTTGATTAGTGGGTTAACTAGGTGTGTTTATTGTGGCTGAAATTCAGTTAAGCTACACCCATTCATTCAATTCGAATGAACTCCTTGGGAATTTGAATTGTCTTGGAATTCATACACCTTGCATGATCATCGTATTGTATTACTCATTCTTTATTGATTATACAGAGCTGCTACTCCTATTGCAGCACCATTATGCCATTTTCATGCTTAATTGTCTGAAATCTCTTATGAGACTGTGTNTAAGAGTGAGAGAAAATGTATGTGATCAAGAGAGATGTCATGCAGAAGGCTTTGCGCTTCGATAAGATCACTGCATGATTGAAGAAATTGAGCTCTGCACTTAATATGGAGCATTATGATCCTGTGTTGGTTGCGCAAAAGGTCTGTGTTGGTGTTTACGAAAGTGTCACTACCAGTCAGCTAGATGAGTCGGCTATTGAAACTACTATTGCCATGACTTCAAACCATCCCAATTAAGCACAGTTGGTTGCCAGAATCACAGTTTCCAATATTCACAAGAATACAAAGAAATATTCTCTGAGACAATAAAGGAAATGTATGCTCATGTTAATAAATGATCTGGTTTGAAGGATCCTTTGATTGTAGATGATGTTTATGAAATCATCATGAAGAATTCAACTCATTTGGATAGTGAAATCATCTATGACAGGGATTTTGATTACAACTACTTTGGTTTTAAAACATTGGAGAGATCGTATCTTTTCAAAACCAATAGAGTTGTTATTGAGAGGCCTCAACATATGTTAATGAGGGTCGTTGTAGGAATCCATAAGAATTACATTGATTCAGATATCGAAACTTATCAGATATTGTCACAACATTGGTTCACCCATGCTTCTCCTAAACTTTTCAATGTCGGGACACCAAGGCCACAGATGAGTAGTTGCTTCCTTGTTTGCATGAAAGATGATAGCATTGAGGGAATATATGATATTCTAAAGGAATGTGCTGTAATAAGAAAATCAACTGGAGGACTTAGTGTTTTAGTGCATAACATTCGTGCATCCAATTACAAAGAAAGCACATGCATTGGATGGGCTAGCTGTGCTGGCTGAAACTGCTAGGAGAATTTGATACGATGATTAAGTTAGTATAGATTTGACACATGTCATATTCAGTTAATTAGATCTTTTAAGTTTGATACTTTTCTATTTTTTGAAATTCAATCCTCAAAAAAATGGATCTATAAACAATCTTTTTGGGTTTACCTTTCCTATATATTGTAAAATTTCGTTTGAAGAGAGGAGACTCAAGAGGGTCGAATTGATACAAACAGTTCATGTTACAGTTTGCTAAATATTTTGTTCTGTGTAAGGACTTATTTTCTGAAATGAATGACTCTATTATCTATGGGAGCTAGGTTTAGAACTATATATTGTTTTAATGTTTTGTGGTTCTGTTTGAACCTTTGTCTGCACTTTTTATTTATATGGATGTTTTCTATATGAATGTATGTGTTGGAAAATGAATATTATTACAGAAAGATGTTTGAAATTTATTTTTGAACTCCTGAATTTTATATGATGTAGTGAATGTAAACTATTTGTTTCCTCTTTGTATCATTTATGATTTGAACCTATCTCCTATCCTTGAACAATTATTCTTTAGTTTATATCTTTTCCTTATACATACATCATCTGATGTTTTCAAATCCCTTTACCAGACTATTAACGATCTTTTATGATTTTATTCCCCCCCCCCAATCCAAAATGAACAAAAAAACAATCTTTAAATTCTGAGGTGCCTAAACTCTGTTACCATGCAGTCTAGCTGGCAGACTTTAGGGAAAACACATCATACTTATCCAAAGGGATTTTCTGATGATAAATCTGTGTGTAATCCCCACGCTACTTCAAATCATAAGGAACCTCTACATGTGAAGGCGATGGTTGATTCTATTCTTCAATTGATAGCATTTGATTTGAATCTTCACTGCACTACTTCTCCAAGTCTTAATTATTAATACTTGTGTGTGGATTTTAGTAATATGGCTCTAAATGATAATATCAAAAATTTAAATGATCCTCTTCTATAGCAAGGATTTCCAAAGTCTCTAAATGAACACTCCCTTCTTTGGACATATCATAGATGGGATTTTCAATAAAACCTCCAAAAGACTCTAAATAAACACTTCCTCTTTTGGACATGTCATAGATGGGATTTTCAATAAATTTCCAATAGTCATCATCATGATCCATGTCAAATGTAGGGGATTCCTCATCCATGGAATCATGCTCCTGATTATCCATGTATTCCTAATGTTCATACTAATCTTCTTCAGAAGTTCTGGTTTCAAAAATGTTCCTTGGCAGTAAAATTTCCAAACCTTCATCACCATGTGGAGAACATGGACTAGTGTCATCATACACATTCTAGGAATCATCACGAATTTCTTTATAATATTTTGTAATGGTTTCTTTCCGAGGAAACTCTAGAATACACTTGTGATTATCTTCCTTGAAATAAAATTGAGAACACTCCAAATCTTCAATATTTTATATTAATGTAACATGAGGAGGGTTTTCAAAAATGTCTTCAATCAAGGGTGCTTTGTGAAGGTCTTCAATCAAGGGTGCTTCATGAAGGTCTTCAATATTTTATATTAATTTAAAACTTATGTTATTTAAAAAACCATTAAGCGATGTGTTTACATGTATTAAATGCACCAGTGCGCCTGATGTATCACCAGCCGATGCGTTTAATAATCTTAAATGCACCGTTATTTCAATTTCTATTTTACAAAGAAATCTAATATCGGTGAGCATGATAACACAAAACACACTGATGCGTGCTTAATAAATAAATCACTTTTTTCTATACAAAATTTCATTGAAAAATTCGTTTAAAATGTAATTACAAAACCCTGATTAACGGTGCATTTTTATAATATAAGCACTGGTGCATTTGCATTTTCCCAATGCACTAGTAGTAAACCTTAAAAAATCACTGGAAAACCATCAAGTTTAAAAAAAAACCTATCTCAATTTATATTTTAACATGAAATCTAATATCGGTGCGCACTATAAACATAAATGCACCCATGCTTGTTCAATAAATAACCACACCATACTCTACTATATAGACTTTCACTTCAAAATTTGTTTAAATTAAATTTGCAAACCTTGATTAATGATGCGTCTTTATAATAAAAGCACCAGTGCATTTGTAGTTTACAAACGCACTGAATTTTAACATTAAAAAGATTGTTGGAGTACCCATCAAATTTTTAAAAACCCTATTCTTTAGTGCGTCAGGTTTTGAAGCATGCACCAGACAACTCACTTCATATGAAACGCACAAGAACAAGGTTTAATAAAAAAAACAAATTGCATCGTAAAATTCATTTTTACCATTTCTCAGTTTGTTTTAACCCAAGAGCACTGGTGCGAAAGCTTAGCCACTTGGAGGTCCTGACATCCACAGTCCATGTGGAAACGATATTCATCTGTATTGGTTGTTGCTGTTAGCTTGAATTTTGACAAGCGGTGGTCAAAATTTTAAATTTTCCATACATTGTCACGATGCCTCCCCAAAGGGTCATTCAACAAGTAAGTTGTTTATAAACTCATCATTTAATTTTTTAGTGAATTATTTTTTTTATAGAAGTCTTAATTTGTTGTCTTTTAAAAAAAATTAAAAATTTTGCGTGGTGCATTCGAGTCGTTAGACTCACACCAAAACCTGGTGCACCTTGTAAATTTTTACAGGGCGTACCTTTAAAGGTGCAAGTTGAACATATAGAACACACCGTGAACTCATAAATCTTTAATAAAAAGTATAAAATAAATAAACATAAGACCTAAATAATTTTTAAAAAATATAACTAAATTATCCAATGTGCCTAGGTCATCTTACAATAGTGTTTTTAGTTCTTTGACATTACTTGGGCGCACCAAGAATTTGTGCACGACTTCACGATGCGCTTTAATATAGCGAACACACCGGTTAGCATAGTATAATAAACAAAGTAATAATACAGTGCGTCTATTGAAATGGAGCGCACCATTGCCAATGCTCCTAAATTTCTTAAGTACACCATGAAAATTTTTAAATTTAAATAATAGTTGTGCATAAATGGTGCATTTGGTTGAAGTAAATGCACCATTGACATTGAGTTCACTTGAACTAAACACATCGAAAACATATTCATTAACCATTTTAGACCAATTTAATGTTGGTGCACCCATTCCATGTCAGTGTACCGGTGTCGATGCTCTGTTATAACATGGGTGCACTGAAAATTAAATTTATCAAAAATGGTTAACGGTGCTTTCATAAAATTGGACGCATGGATGCACAAATATGATTTCGGTGCACAGTTAGGTCCATTTTACAAATTTTAGCAGTTCTTCAGATATTTGATGAATCGTTTTGATTAATTTTAATAATGTTAAATATATTATCGATGCGGTTTTATTATAGGAGAGCACTGTAAGGGGTGCATGTTTGAAAATAAAGCACTGACTATAGTGTGCTTCTATTATCATGACACACTACTTGTAAGTTTTTTTATTTTTTTCACAAAACATTATTGTTTATTCTACTAGATAGTATTTAATTTGTATGGAATATATGATACAGAGACATGAGTGGCGACGTGCCACTCAACAGGATAGTGACTAGATTGAATAATATACCATGGGAAAAGACTGGGAGGCTAGGGAAAGGGAGAGGCATTTGTACCCTTGCCTCATTATTGCTTGGACCAAATAGCTCTTGTTGATTGTTTCCTCCTGAAGTTCTATTTGGAGACTACATCCCTTAAGGGAAATAGTGCATTGTTACGTCAGCTGATCCAATGTTGGGATCACCGCAGACAGGATTTCTATGTTGGTGGTGGTAAGTGGTTCCAACACATTGAGGAGGATATTTATTTCATCACTGGAATATCTAGGAGAGAGGATGATTTACCCTAGTTCCCCAATGTCCTAGTTGGTGTTGCAACAGAGAGTCAACTAGATTACTCTCATAGATATATCAATGATGTGGCCCTCCATCTGTTTGATTTCCAGGTGAGCAGTGGGAAGCTTCCGATATCTTATTTTGGTCGAGAGGATGTTAGGTTTCTCTCTCTTCTCCTTATGATGTTGGTGCAATCCACTTCTGAAGAACACTGCATTAGTTTGCCCTTATTGTATTATGTTGACTCTTTAGTGTAGAGACCTAGTTGTTGGATTAGGTTCTATACCATTTTTTGTAGTAGTTTTGTAATTATTTTGATATATGTCATGTAGTCATTGATGGGAGGTCCAAATTCCCTTTTGATTCATAGATTTTTTGTTTTCTTAGAGGTTTTTGGCCACCAATGGAAATTATTTGAGCGCCTTCCTGTTAGGCCGATGACTGAGGTGCGTATGATTCCCAAGAGGGGGAAACCTAATTTTCCAGTGAGGATAACCTCATATTTGCTTGAGATGTTGGCCAGTGAGGATGACCGTGCACTTAACATGGTTCCATAACCATATGTGGCATGGATTGGAGAGAGTTCTCGGAGATCTTCTTCACACCATATTAGAGCAGTAATATTAATGTTATGTTTAAATTACTATAGTCATTTTATTATATTTGTACTTAATGCAAATGAAATATGTTATAAATATTAAAATTATTATTAAAATTGTCTATTATTATTATATACTATATAATTTTGCAGATATTTTCATATTTGATGCAGAGGTCGGCTCGACTCGTCCCACTCATGATGGTGAGGATATGGAGGAGCAGGGTCGGGTCGGCCCACATGAGATGCTTGGTAGACATCCTAACCACCATCGATGTAGGTCACATGATAGATACATTTAGGATGTGGCAGACAAGTTGGCAATATTGTTGACTAATGTAGGTGTTTGTCCCGTACAGCCGCATGAGATTCACGATGAAATTGATCTTGCAAAGATATGGAGGATTATTCCTCGTCATATGAGGTTATTGATGCAATATGTTTTCGGTGCATGCTGTCAGTTGAATGCCTCCTTTACACGTCCTCATCACCCTCCACCTCCTCCCCCTCCACCTTCGACATCTCATCGACCTCCTCCTCCACCTTCGACGTCTCATCCACCTCCTCCTCCACCATGTCCTCCTCCTCCACCTTCGAAGTCTCATCCACCTCCTCCTCCACATTCACCATCATCTAGTCATATAACTCTACTTGACATTCCATTTGATCCTGCATCATCATCATCTCCTCTACTGGTGCTCGATTGACCCTCAAGTCCTATTCATCGGCCTGACCATCCAGCAACTCCTACTGCACCCATTTCTATTTTAGAGATGCTCAGAGAGGGTCATACACTTCATCTTGATGGACCTATCCTTCCTCCTCTCATACCTCTTTTTCTTTTTGGTATGGGTATCGATGCCTATGGCTTTGCTAGTAGAGATCTAGATATTGCCTCTGGTGGTAATGGTGGAGGTGATGATGCATCTAGCTCTGGTAGGAGAGATACTAATGATGCCTCTACTGGCGGAGGTGGAGAAGATATGTTGTAGCAGTTATTGCACTGGAGAGATATTATTATATTTGACATATTGTATAATGAGTTTGATGTTATATATGTGCATATGTATATATACTTCATTTTTCATGTTTATGTTGATTTTTATTTATTTTTGTGGTAAAAATGATGATCATGGAACATTAATTATGTTTATGTGTATTATTAGTTATGTGTGTTAGGTATTGATGTTTAAATCTGTTAGTTGCAATATATGTTACAGGAATATGTGACGTAATGTTTATGATGGTAAGTTCCTGCTTATTTTTCGTTTTATATTAATGATGGTATGATGTCATATATGACGATCTTTATTTTTATGTTTCTTAGATGTTGACAATGATAATAATGGTATGTTTATTTTGATATCGTGAAAAGGATGATGATGCATTTACGCTTTTGTTAAAAATTATGGTTATGTTTATGTTAGTGTGATGATGTTTATGTTTATGTTTATGATGCCATGATCATGATGTTTATGTTTGTTAGGTGTTGAAAATGACGATGATCGTATGGTTATATACTAAAAGAGCTGTGTACTATTCCAAATCATGTGGGTCTTTAAATCACAAAGTTTTTATTTAGTCGACAAAAACATCACAAATTACATTGTAAATTATGGATGGATTTGTGGTAACTCTATGATTTATGATTGTTGTATGATTTGTCAAACCATCATGTTTATAATTTTTTTATAGTTTGTCGTATTATTATATTTATGTAATAATTTTTTTATAGTTTGTTGTATTATTATATTTATGTAATATATATATTTTTAGTTGGTGTTCATATTGTTCTTATCTAATTTCTATGGATATTTTTTTTTTGACATGAATGGGTAGAGTTGTATTAATCGCTTCCTGGTTAACTAGAATCTGTAGCATACAAACTTAAAGAGGGTTGATGACCACTAACAGTGTTGTTAGCCTTCTTATGAATTAAGAATATCTTGGGAGATAAATCCCACTTTCTTCTAGAGATTTTTCGAGAACAAGCCAAAATTTGCTTACAAGAGTAAACTCTCACGAACTATGAGCAAAGAAGAGTGCAGAAGCAAAACATTAATTAGAAGGGGAGGGAAAATGTCCCTTGATAAAAGGGTCTAACCGCTTCTGAGATCCCAAAAATATGTTTGAGGCCGCTTCCTTTTCCCTATGTTCTTTGTTGGTCTTCCGCCCTCTCATGAGGGGAGGGGAAGGAGCTACGAAATCTTCAGGATCAGAGCTTCCCACTTACCCAGAGGAAGGGACTAAGGATGTCAGTCTTGCTTGGGATGAAGTCTCGTGATCTAGCGTCCAAGCATCTCTCTTGGAGCCTGAAGGAGCAGGGCTTGGAGAAGCTTCTTTCATGGCTGGGGCAGCAACATCTGTCACTAAGGGGCCAAAAGGACCTAGGGGGGTCACATCCAACATCGGATCATCCGCTGCTTCAAATTCTTGAGCTTCGAATTCCTGCAAAACTTCAAAGTTGTTTTTGTTTTCCAGTGGAAGAGAGAATGTTGCAGGAGGAGGAGGAGGATCTTGAGGGGGGATCATTTTGCTGTTGAGGCTCCTTTCACTGGGGAGGATGACACCGATTAGTGACCGTCTGAAACTTTGCTTCTTTAGATGCAGGAGGAATTGTTGATTTCTGAGATTCGAGAAGCTTGGGACAACTTTTGGCAAAGTGTCCATAAACATGGCAAAAGTTGCATTTGAATGGAATATGCTCGTAGTCCAGCTCTTGGATGTGGCTCCATTCTCCTACTGTGAGCTTTAGGGCCTCCGGAAGCCTTTTTTCAAGATTTACCTCTACGCAAATGCGAGCACATGTATACTGACCCCCTTTTGGATCTACACTATCTAGGTAGCACCCTAGCTTATTACCAATGTCCTCAAGAGAGCTTTCCCCCCAAATATGAACTAGGAGATGAAGCAGTCTTACCCAAACTGGAGCGGTTGTGATCTCTACTTTAGGGTTAAAACCCAGAGTCCAAGGGGCTAAAAACAACCCTCTCGAGCCCATGAAGAAGAGACCCGATCGAAAAACAAGGTCACGTTCTTCTTTATTCAGAAACCAAAAAACAAAATACCCCCTACCAGTTGTAAAGAGAGAGACCTGTCCTTGCAAATAAGGGTTCCATTGTTCAACAATCCAAAGCTCTACCGCCTTAGGGCTGGGGGACAACCCTGTAAACTTGCTGATGAGGGATTTCTCTCACAGAATGAACGCTTTTTGGCATGGATCCGAAGGAGAGAGTTCCAGAGAGGGCATCTCATCAATCTTCTTCACGAAATTGGAGGGAGGTAGAGAGGCAGCCAGAGGAGCGGCTGCTTGAACAAGAGCCTTAAAGGCCTAAAATTGTGCTTCGATCTCCATAGCCAGAGAACCCATGACAACCAGCAAATAGATCTAGCATCCCCTGCACAGAAGCACGAGGAACCAACTGGCAGCAACCTGAACATGACCGTCAATAGCCTGAGCTCGACAGCAGGAGGGGCGGCCAGCCTGAGATCGAGTAGCAGGACGAACGATGGCTAGGGAAACCCTAGCCACGCTTTAGAGGATCCGAGCATCCTTACTTTAAGTATTAATTTCTATGGATATTATTATTTATTGTAATTTTCTTAATAATGCAATAATATTTGTCATATTATTATACATATATATTTATTTATTTATTTTGTTACAACTATAGGTTGAGCATTACGATATACATATATATAACATGATTTTTAATAAGGAAATTAACTCTTCATTGTATAATGTTGTGTATAACTTAATTATATTTTCAAATAATAAACGTAAATGAATATTGTTTAATTTATAACTCTAATTGACAAACATCATACAAAAAAAAGGTCAAGTATCACCATGCAATATTATTATAATATGAATAAGAACATGACAAAAAAATGTAAATATAAAAATCAATATAACCTATCAATTTATCATTGAACATTTTAAATATTTTGGCAGTAACTCACTTTACAATGACAAATATCAAAGCTCTAATAGGAAGAAAGAAAATACTTAATTAAAAGAACAACATTTTCTCTCAATTGTAAACCCAAATGTCACATTCTTCAAACTTATTAATTATTGTTAATCATAATGATCTTCACTATATAATCATGGGGGCTTCACTTGTTGGCTAATATCCTATCACGTTAGTTCATATTGTGGGTTTTAAAATTATCAAAAATCAAACCAATATATTGTAGGTATTTGGGGGATGAGGGGTTTAAGGTGGGGCTAGGTAGGGTGGTTTATAAGGATTGAGGTATAAAAAGGGGTGGGGAGGAGGTTTTAAGTAATGGGAGGGGGTTTCAACAAAAAGATTTTGGGTCAATATCTCTCGAAATTAAGGGTATTCTTTAATATTCCATGATCACACATGCTATGTGAGAGGTTCACTAAGTGAAGTCCCCGTGTATATAATATACAGTCTGCTTTCAAGAACATGTTTTATACCCTCTAAAAATAAGGTTTAAATCTAGCTAGTTTTCAAAAATTGCAATTAATTATTGATGTAATACTGTTATTATTTTTTAAGAACTGTTGTATTACTTTGCTAACATTAGTTTTTGCAAATTTTATTGAATAACATTAGAATATTTTTGAATTGAATAATAATTTCAAAACTATGCAAAATTTAAGATATCAAATATTCATGTAATTTGAGTTTGCCAATGAATATATATAATTTCTAAAATAATATAGATTAACATAGGGTTATGTTATTATAAATTTACATTAATTAATAAAATCTAAATCAATTATTATATATCGATATATATATCAAATATTTTTAGTGAAATATATAACCATGGCTTTAATTTATAAATCAAAACTACGTACCTATTACAAACAATAAAATAAGGTCATGAATAAATATCAAGCATACATCTAACTTGTCAACTGCTTTATATAATGAATCCTTATTGTCTCAACCAATTCTAAGATGCAGTTCAACCTCCTAGAAATATAGAGATTACAAAATTCAATCCAACTTAATTAATATAACATATTTACTTAAATCCTTTTTTTCTCATAAACAAGATCTCATACCTACACCTTCATCCTTAGAAGCTGTTTTTTTCGCTATTTTTACCATTAAAAAAATTACAAAATTATAACAAAATGTCATAAATTAATGCAATTATAATTCTTAGCATAATAATTTATAACAAAAACATCATAAAATACAAACATTCAAATATTTATTGATAAATTAGAGACCACCTTAAACTTTCTTGTAAATTGCATTGTTATCAAGGCCATGAATTAAGTCATTGCAGAGCATCTTAACTTTTTTTGTAGATTACGTTGTTATCAAGGCCATAAAATAATTCATTGTTATCAAGGCCATGAATTAATTGATCTTAATATAATTATATAATTAAAACACATTACATTAATCTAACAAAAATGCCATAATTAATTCAAGTATAATTCTTAACATTATTCATAACAAAACATCATAAAATACAAGCATTATTGCAGTATTAATATGGAAATTAGAGAACACCTTCAACTCCGGAAGAATATGTTAGCGTTTACTTTCACATAAATAAATTAAAATTGAATCATGTAACTTGTTTTCATGGTGTATTTATATGTATCCATAAGACATAATACGAGTAACTTGGACAATGACATATAATCATTCCATACAATCATAAATTACTTCTACGACATAAACCATATTTTACATCATACTAGTTGTTAACCAACTAAAATTGTTTAAACGTCACTGCACCCAATAATCAACTTTCTATTTCCACCATCATAACATGAAAACAAACAATATAATTAGACAATCAAAGATAATAGTAAAAAAATGATATATCAATATGAAAACGATCAAATAAAACATGTACATATCAATCTCTGTTGCCATCACTCACATTATCTTCCTCGGTTGGCATGCTAACACCGGTGTTCTCAAAAACATGTTTAGATCTAGTGTCATGTCTTAATATGAACCACCAATCTCTATCCAACACATTTGGGTAAAAGAAAGGCTTGGTTGCAGTGTTTTGAGAAAACATAAGGCTCCTTACTTTCATCCCACATCTTTCTAGAGTTGATACATATCAACCCACTATCACGATCTTCCTTTATGGTATTCATGTTGAATGTGTCCAGACTCCCACCTCTTGCACTTAAAAAACACATTGGAAAGATGAGAAATCCACTTGAATGATCTCTTGTATCTTTCCAACATAACCCGACATCCCTCCTATCAGGTTTCGATCACGTTGGCTAGCACAACTAAATTGGTCGAACTCGACTTCCAGTCCACATTCTTGTGTAACACACCCATTATCATCATCCTTGGTGCAAAAATGATGTCCATAATCCCAAATAGATGGAAACAAATGCACATGTATGAAAAGTTAATAAATGATGGTGTCATATGCCTAAAAACTAAAGCATTAATATATTATATAGAGATGTTACAATTCAAAGTTGCATTATAATGTTAGAAATGTACATAAATATTTTATTATTGAGTTGTTGCACCCAATCCCAATGTTTAGTGCATCCTCCTCTTCCGACGGGTAACGACCGAGTGCACCATATTTCTCTCTGACTTGGTCTGCAACCCAACTGTTGGGATAGATCCTTGGCATATTTTCTTTTAAATGATCTCAAAAAGGCATAATTCTACCATGCAACCACCTGAATTATTTTTTGTCAATGTCCCATTTCCTCCTCTTATCTTCATACAATGTGAACCATGATTGTGTTTCCTCTACATTGTAAAGAATGAATTTATTGATTGCATCAATTTTTGAATTTGTTGTTGTATTTATGGAAACAAAACCACATTCAGTACGTATGGGATGAAATATATATTGTGAAGTTTGTTTTGAATAGTTACTATGTGGAAATGTGAAGATCAAAATATAAGTGACTTACTCGTTATCAAGCCACTTTTTCCTTTCATTTCCAATAACTCCCCTTCCCTTTCGTCCTCGTCACGTTCATCATGCTAGATCACTGCGCCTGGTGTGTCATCGATTTGCTTGATGTACTCACTGGCATAATAGAACGACTCATATACTATGTATCCCTCTGCCATAGACCCCTCATATTTTTCCCTTTGTCAAACAAAAATTCCCTTCAATTTTTTCATGTAGCTCTCCAAGAAGAACATCTAGCGATATGAGACCACCCCGACTAATTCAACTTCACCGATTAGGTGAATTAGAAGATGAATATGCAATTCCATGAATTCGACGAAAGTTCCTTCTCAAACATACAAACAATCTTTGTTATCTCTTGACACCACCGGGGAATAATGTGAATCTCCTTTGATGCGATCCATTGTACAAATGCAGATAGTCTAGATATGGCACACCGCAGGTCATAGAGAATGTCGTGGTTTACACACCCACACACAAACAATAGATAATGACGCTACAAATAATACACAAACAATTAATTTGATTTGAACTTCTGTGGTAAAAGATATAATAAAATAATAAAATCATTTTTTGGACATTATATGTACCCGTAGAAGGTTGAGGTGGTCATGTGATTTCAAACCCATCAACTTTTTGTATGTAGTGAAGCAACATCATAAAGAAGAACCATAACAAGAAGGAACCTTCATGCCCAATATAACTTCATTTTCCAAATTAAGATCTTGTTTCTTCAAAATCCATAAGGCATCGCCTTTTTTAAATGAAAAAGAGTGGCCATCCTCTCCTCTATTTTCTTGTCTTGGCAATGCTTGTTTTTAGTATTTGAAGAAACAAGATCTCTCCTGACTTTCAACTTGTCATATTTTTTGGATAATATGTGATGCCGAAACATTTTTAAATATATGCATGAGATCTAGTAAGTGGGAAATCTTAAGATCCTCCCAATATGAGAGATCATAAAATATCGATTTCATGTTCATCCCTTCGGGCATTTTCTCATCATAGGTGTTGAAGAATTCAAGATCATCGAACATAGGTTCCCCTTTTGAATCGAACATCTTTGCAATTTTCTTCTCCTTTTCTCTATCATATGCACTAAGCTAGATCGAGTGTCATTATTTTAGGCATTTGGGTTCTCTCTGGTTTACCATTGAAAGCAGATGTTGCTCTTCTATAAGGGCGGTTTTCTAGGAGGAATACCCTAAAGAAGTCGTACATTGGATTTCGTAGGTATTTGGACCACCTAGCTTTAATATAATGTCCACAACATTTACTCCCATGATAAGCTTTTGTTATAATACCTGCGATGTTATGGTATACAAAGCACGTTGTCAGTGTTTAAGATAAATATAGTCACAACAAATTAGATATTCCAAAAAAATATTGCTTTGAATATAAACAAATCAATCAACATATTTACCTAAGAGAACTCCCAACCCCGGATAATCATGTGTGGTGTACGCACATATACCATATAACGTAAAACTCCTCTCCGATGGGATGGGTCTTGATACATCATATACCTGTAACCCTTCCCATAATGCCTTAAACTCTTCGATTAATGGTCGTAGGTAAACATCCATATTCTTCACTTGTATTCTACTAGGGACTATAAGAGCCAACATAAGATGTTCTCTCCTTACGAACAACCACGGGGGGTATTATTATTGATCACCACTACGGGACACAAAATATAGTTGTTGTCTAGTTGGGAATATGGGTTGATGTCATCAATGGTTATGCTCAATCTAAGGTTGCGTACTTCATCCTTGAATTTATCGGGCCATGTATCCTCTATATTCTGTATGGCTATTGAATCTATTGGGAATCTCAACACTCCTTCCTCACTTTGATGCGATGCATGCCATCCTTGCAACATAGATAATTATTTGCAACAAAATAGCCTTTGAATCTTTGGGATTATAAGCATGTGCATCGATATCTTATGCATTAGGATAATTTTGAGGTAAAAAATGGATCTCAAAACAAAAAATGTACCATCAAAATCAACTTTACAAAAACCAATCAAATTCTAGAGAATGATATCATCCATTATAGTTGATGTGGCATTGCTTGAGTTAAAGTTGTTTACTTGTCAAAGTCTAAATGGTGGATGTAAATCTATGACTAACCATACTCATAATGGAAAAAATACTCATAAATTAATTTCAAATATAATATTTATGTACTTAGTTCTCTTAAAGTACTTTCACTTTAAAATATTTTCTCTTTTCAATATAAAAATATATTATTAATCAAAAGTCAAACATAAATTCTATAATAAAATAATGATTTGGTACTTTTAGATTTTATATAATTATAAATTTTATTATATACATAAAATTTTATGACATATTAAAAATATTATATATTATAAATCTTGTCATATATTATAACTTTTATTATGATATATAATACATATAATATATAACATAAAACAACATATTCACTTTATATAACATAATCCATTCTTTATATTTTATTTTTGTTATAATATAAAGGCACATATATTATACATTTATATAAATGGTCATATATCATATTATATTAAAATATACTATAATTATTATTTTATATTATAATAATTATAATATATATTATATTTAATAATATATATTATAATTTTTTTTCCAGAAGAAAAAAATAGCTGATTTGTATTAATAAAAAAACTACATACAAAATAGTATGTAATCTGTTCTTGCTTTATGCAGATTTACATATGTTTTCACATCCTTTTTAATGTAATTGCTTCTTTTTTTCAGGGTCTAAGAGAAGCCATGACTAGTCTTGATAGACTGTCATGTCTGTTGGTAAAAACACCCATATGAGGCAGATACAAGATGAAACTATTTTCCATCCTCTGAGCTAATTATATACAGATAAAAAGAGTTTGAGTCCAACATGATTTTGAGATCTGTTGCATGATGCTTGAAGACTGTCCCAAGAATATTTTATAGCAGTGGTTTAGTGAGGAAAAATAATAAAAGGCCTGTGAGGATACTCCATGACCTCTGTGTCCTTTATCTCCAAAATTTTCCAGTGTCCCCATTGCAGATTCAATCCCGCCTTTGAGAGTTTGTCTGCATCCGTGTTTTGTTCCTTGTAGACATGTTTGAAAGAGATTGATTCAAAAAAAGAGAGAGTCCTGGTTATCTCTTCATATAGAGTATCTAATGTAGAAATTCTGCATCTCTGAGTCTTGTTTATCCAGTTTATGACAACCATTGAATCACCAAAAAGTTGAATCTTTTTGCAGTTTCTTTCAATTGCAAAACAAAGGAGAAGTTTCAAAGTCATAAGCTCAGAATAATATATACTTTAATTATTATAGTATATATTATAATATAATATATATCTTTATATTTAATTAAAAGATAAATATTAAAAATTTATATTAAATGTGTAAATATATCAAATAAATAATTATTAATGTGAATTGTTTTAAATAAGTATAATTTATAATTTATTTAAAAAAAATTAATTTAGGTTTACAATTCAAAACTAAAATGTTTTACTTTATTTTATTTTATGAGTACTTTATTTTAATACATTTCTACATTCAAAAGTACTCATGTTTCTAGTCATATCAGATATTTATTTTTATGAACTTTATTTGCGTACATCTTTTCACTTTAACTTAACCAAAATTACATGAATTGTAGTGTAAAAGGTGAGTTGTAAATATACCTTCCCTACAAAATGACAAACTTACAATAGTTTATTATATCTCTTATGAGGCCCATCTTAGACCTCAAAATCCCCCTAATGAGGAGGACCATGTGCTTTATCCTTGTTATTCGATTATGTGTACCTGCCATGCCCACATTTTGGACATATCTCTTTGTTTGCATATTCATCTCAATACAATCATTGGGACACGCATGATATGATATGTAGTCAACACCTAACATTTTCAACATTTCATTTGCCTAGACATTATCATTCATAAGTACATTATATTTTAATAACATGTACTTAGTGGGGAATACAAATGTACAATATCACTTAACGTTCATAAAATCAACCATTTCAATGATAATTGTATAACAATATTCCTCAAAATATAATGTAGTTGATGGTCACTAACCTCAACACCGCTGAGAAATCATTGCTACCCTCCAACAATTGGACGGACACTGGTGTTTACTTGGACAATTTTTCTCTCAACTCATGCAATTTCAATGGATATTCTAGTAGAGATAGGTTGGGTGACATTCAAATCATACTTGGACTCACTAGAACTTTCAATTGACTGAACATAAGTAGAGGGGATCGTCAATTTAGGATGAGACATAGTTGTTTTGGCTTCCAACTTTTTCAAAAAAGAGCATAGGGAAGAGTTCTTGCTTGTATTTATATATCACTTATTGGATTATTTATTGCAGTAGGGGGTATTAGACCATCAACACTGGGTAATATATCATTGGGGTAATGGGTGAGTGTGACACGCCGAGGGATCTCCTTCAACCCTTAACATTTTGAACAACCACAAACTATTGTGGTCTCATAAAATAGTTCTAGCTCGCGACGAATTACCATCGATGAACCAAGATTGTGGCTCGAAGACTACATGTTACAATTTGTGGGGTAAAGTTGCTTCCCATTTTCATCTACGAACTGTGTGCGATATCTTGCTCTTGATAAGAGATTACGGCATTTTGGAACCAATGGATCAATGTCTTGTGCATCCGAACTCGAACTTGAATTGGGATCATGTAATAAAGAATAAATTGATATAATTTCATATTCACATGGATAAGTAACATAAATTCAAATAAATAGTCAAAATATAAATAAAAACTAAAATTACAGGTGATGGAAAGAGAGAACTGGTCGAACTTTGAACAAGATGGAATGAGTTGGAATCTGAAGAATTGGCCATTTGATACTACAAATTCATCTCCCTACATTTGAGCTAAATAAACAATCAATATACGTCTCTACAATTCTAATTTTTTTCAAGAACTATATTCCAATCTAACTTTCAATATAGTTTAGAAACCATTCTGTATGAACAAGGTGAGTTTAAACAAAATATATATACTATGAAATATTGTAATTGTTATTGTCGAATACCAAAAGAAAATTTGAGATGAATATATAGTTTTAGGTGGAAGCACAAAAACCCAACATTAACTTTTTTTTAGTGATGCGTCTATTTAAATATACACGTACTTGTGTGCAACAACTATAAACGCATCGTGAAACTAATCTCCGCAAAAAGCTCCCTCAAGAGAAAATATCCGCTATATTTGGTAGAAGATATTTATACATGCATTATACATAGTTATTTCAACCTGTATGTGTCATAAATACAAACACATTGATGCGTTACATATAGACGTGCACCAATGAATGTGGATTTTTCCAACTAATAGGATGTTGATTCCTAATTAACAATCAATGCACCAGTGCGTAATAAATATAAATGCTTTGTGAAAGATCCTCCACAAAATCTCCCGCAATAGAAAATATCCGCTACACTTGGTAGTGAATATTTATCCATGCATTCTTACAATTGTTTTTCATTCTGATGCGTTTATTAAATACAATTGCACCAGTGCACATAACAAGTATACATGCATCTATCAAATTTTTTTGACGTTGTGGAATATCGATGCATCTTATGTAGTGACGCACCGGTGCGTCATAGACACAAGCGCACTGAACTACTGAAAATTCAAAACAAAAACAAAAAATCTCACAAGATATTTTTACCTTAAACTAAAAAATGGAAAAAAATTTAAGTTCGAAAAAAGTAATTCAAATGTGTGTTTGAAAGCAAAAAAAACTAAACACCTATTCATTCTTTTGCCAAAAAATTCAGGTGAGAGCTTTCGAACATGGACATATGTAGGAGGTCTTTGGAGCAAATGGATTATTTTGAAGATCAAAATTTGACAGGTATGTTGAATGAGACAGAACCCTGCGTAGTAAAAAATTCATGTAAATAATATTCTAGACGTAATTATATTATTTAGAAATTAAGTAGATTTAGAAAAAAAACTTCATACGTACCTTGAGTGTTGCAAACCTTCTCTTCTATGTTCTTCTTATAGTTCGTTGTGGCTGCAAAATTTTATATTAGGGTTTAAATCCTTCTTTGTTTTGCAAAATTATGATTTCACCTTTTAGGGAGTTTAGATTTGTTGAATTTGTGAATATATGAAGAAATCTTAGGGTAAGATGGGTTCATTATTTGGATCGAACCTGTAATGAGTTGGCCCTAAAAAAAATTTGGTTATTTTGAAAAAAAAACAAATGCATCAAATTCAGTGTGTTTTGGTTTTCAAAATGCACCGGTGCACATATCGTTATGGCACACTATTGTGGAGATATGACACAAAATGTTTTTGGAGATATGACACAAAACATTTTTTCGGTTTTTGCGGAACTCCCCTTTTTCATTTCCATAAAATTATAAATGTTTTTTTGGTCGTTCATGGGCAGTGTTGTTGGTATAACGCACCAGTGTTGTTATGTTGTATAAATGGACTGGTGCATTTATGCGACTACACACACCAATGTGACTGTTGAATTTATAAAACACATCGTTTTCAGAGTTGTTTTATGTTTTGAAGGTTTGTAATTTATTTGGATAATATGTTGATAGGTTATGTATTTAATGGTACATGATCTTTATTGATAAAAATGCACGGTATGAGTTCAATCAACAAAAAAATTAGTCAACATGGTGAAAGCACATTCAGGATTACAAAGAAGGCAAGTTGTTCTAATTAATTTTTGTACTTAAATTAATTTATTTGAATTATTTGTAAATTTCACTAACATGTATTTGTTAATGTGTAAAATGCAGAGCCAAAAAATGAGGAAGCTCAATAAGATTATTACCAATCTAAATCCATAATAGCATAAAACGTTGATAGAATGGTTGCAGAGGGATGAATCAGGTGAATAAAAAAGAAGTGAATATGAATAATTTCTTTAAATTTGAGTAGTAATGTAGTTATGATTATTCACTAATATGTTTCAAATAATATAATACACATGTATTGAATGTTATGCATGGTCTGAAAACAACATAATTGAATGTCATCATAAGAAAAAAAATCATGGAATATGCAAATGATGATCAATTGGTCCTTAACTCATTTGGAGTGTTGATGGAAATTAATAGAATGTGCAAAGAATTTTATAATACTTCGAGGGATATAGTGGAAAGAACGTGCAAACATACTTTTCACTTAAAATACATAAACCAATCAAATGATTCTAAAAATTCAGATCATATGTAATTTAGAAGAGGCGTTCCCAAAGAAATGGCCAATGAGACCTGTCAAATTAGCAATAGCCAAAACATACAACAACAAAAAAGAATCATTGAAAAGGTAAGATTCCTAAACATGTTTATGTAGGATTAATATGTATGTATAAATACTACAAAACATCATTTCTTCAATAAATTTAATTATGCTACATTATTTATTTTTCATATCAACATAAAAGTTGATTAATGCATTCATTTTACATTTCCAGGAAGATTATGAAAATCACAAAGGATGTACGAGGTGATATGTGAAATGTGCGAGTAGGGGTGTCCAAAAAAGTGTGCAAGGAGATGGTCAAGGCAATAGACATAATTGCATTGCAAGAGGAGCCATATCAATAACAACATGCTTCAAATGTATGAAATCATTGTTTCTTAGGATTATGTAAATCCCATTAATTAATTTATCATTAAATATTCAATTTTGTTTTGTTAATGCAAAAAAGAAAAGAAAATGGAACCCAATCAGTACACAAGATAGGATGGAGGGGAATAAAGGAGTGGATATCAAAGTTTGTGAGTGTTTGTGATTTCATTATAAAAAATAAGATTTTGTAGTGGTTGTGATTTGTATTTTTTTTTTGTTCACGGCCAATCCGTGTATGTCTTCAAACCGATGTTAACATACAAAGAAGAATCATTAGATGAATTGTTTGACAATGGGTTAATCAAGAGTTGTGAGTATATGTTGGTGTATCAAAAATTAATTGTGGATTTTGTATGTATCTATATTTTCTTACTTTTGTCATTTTATAGTAAAAAAAAATCCTTTATATTAAATCTATGATTAATTAATGTGATGGGGCATAAAACTTGCAGGAAACAAAGTATGGACTGGAGCCAACATAATACTTGTTGATGAAAGGCATGAGACATGGTTTTGAAAGAATGTATATCATTCATGACTCACTTATTACTATACAGTTGCGTCGCATTTCAATTTACATTCATCTATATTATCTATTTTATTTCTCATTATTCTTGGCAATGTAGATACACCAGTACAATTTATTTTTATGTTTGCATGTGGAAGTTGAACTAGAAGAGGACAATAATCGAGCCGATCAACAAAAGGTTAAGCAAAATAACCCAAGTGATGCAAGTGGATTGAGCACCGATAGCGGTTCCAGTGAAGAATGATGATCCATATTTAATTTTGATGTTAATGTAAGCTGTTGTAACTTGCAATATATTTTGAAATAATTGTCTGTGAAAATTGGACATGTTGTATAATAATATACTGGACATATTGTCTGAATTGAAAAACAACGAGTTACTAATGAGTTTAACAATTACATGCATGTTGACATTTTGATTATTGTTGTCTCTATGTTGTGTTATTTTGAATGACAAAGGAAGTGTTATTGATGTATAATGAAATATTTTTTTTTATTCAGTTGCATTCTTCAATGTTATTGTCAAATGTTACATGTGAAACAATACATTGTTAATTAAATGTATGGATGATTAAATATTACTACTGATGTTTGCATCTATGATATTTCAATTTCAATAAATTATATATATATATATATATATATATATATATATATATATTACTACAATGTAAGTACTCGTTGTTCAAATAATCATATGCGGTGCTTTTGATAATTAATGTTGCTTTGGTGCCTCTACCTAAACACTAATAAAACTCACAAACTCAAATTGATATATTTGGTTGCAATGTCAGTAACCGTTGTTCAAAAAAATCATATTCAGTGTGATTGATAATAGAAGACGTACCGGTGTGTCTAACATAATTAGGAGCACCGGTCCGCATACCATTATTAGGAGCATCAAGGTGTCTACCATAATAAGGAGCACCAGGGTTATGTTAATTAAACACACAAATGAATTTTAAAATAAAGTTTTTTATTTGCCAAACGACATCACTGGTGCATTTAAATTTGTTTTACACATTGATGCATTTAATTGGTTTATACGCATCAGTGCGTATCATTGGTTAATAAGCACGAGTACGTATCATTGGTTAATACGCACTGGTGCACTCATATCAAATGACCGTGTGGAAAAAGCCACAAAATAATTTTTTTATGGTGCACACGATGTGACTAATCGCATCGGTGCATTTTTGTGTTAAAAAGCATCAATGCATATAATCGATACAAGAGCATCGGTACGTCATTCAAATTCTAAAAAATTCTAGTGCTCTTTATCTTTAACTACAACGGTGCAGATACAGTACAATGTACAACACCGATGCGTTTTATTAGAAAATGTGTTTTGTTAGAAAACACATCGATGCACTTAGTTTCAAAAACACGTACTGATAAAAAAACATCCGACCGTTGAGTTTTTATTGTTATAACATTTATACGTTACGACCTCCATTAAAAAATTCGCTACCATTGGAAAAGGTTGTAGCAGAGGTTTTTTGTTTTCCAATGTTGTAACACTAGAAGCCTCCTCTATGACCTCTGCTACATGAGCTTTTACTTATAGTGTAAATTTTTATGCAAACGTTAGGTATTGAAGTTCATCAACACCCAAGTGAATCTAACAAAGACATGCAAGACAAATTGACTTTCAACATGGCCATACATTGTGTTGAAGAACGGGTCCATAAAAGAAAACCAGGTTTCAGATGCATTGAGTAGAAGAGCGTCGAGGTTGGTGTTGATGAAGAATGAGATAGTCAAATTTGAGTAAATCCAGTATTTGGATAAGCATGTTAAGGATTATGTGCAAGTCACAAAGATGTGTAGGAATTTGACGATGCAAGAGAGAAGCACACGCCTAGATTAATTCATCTATGATATATATAATACAATCAAACATACTTTTAGTGAATTATTTTCATACGATTTTAGAGTTAATGTATGAGGAAAAAATTACAAAAAAAATATAAAACCTTCGCAATTCAAAGCAAAGGATTGCATAGATGTTTTAGTGGAATTTTGTTTGGTGGGTGAAGATTTTGTGTAGATTCTATTTTCACTATGCCAAAGCAATTGTGAATGATTGGTTCACATATGATATGGGAGCACCACCATCAATAGAGCACTTGAGTGTTATGATGCTCTAAAATAGATACGAAGCTTTGGTCCTCCAAGGCCAAAGTGGAGCATTTCCCATATCGAAGAATAAACAAATAGGGGGTAGTCCTCCAAAATAGACACAGCGTACCAGTAAGAAATATGAAATAGTGTATATCAAATAATTAAGAAATTATTAATTTATTATCAAAATATTATTGATAATCAATTAATATTTTTTAGTCATTGTATAATTTTTTTACGTCTTTACTCATTTTTATGTTTGCTTAATATTGATTGATTGACTTTGATGAATATATGATTGATTTTACAAATTTAGGCCAAAATGAAGCATCGATGCACCTAAATCACTTAAGTGGGGCATCACACATCTTAAGCAAATCCGGTGAGCCTATAAATACAAGTAGTGGCTTAACTTAAGAGGAAGAGGAGGAGGAGGCCAAAAAACATGCTAAGAAATGGAAAAATAATAAAAAGTGTACAAACCTTAAGTCATTAGCCATGGAACCTTAAATTTTTAAATTAGAAGAAGAAGAAGAAGAAGAGTAACGAAACAATGAAGAAAACCTTCTTCCTAGTTTACTCAGTGAAATATACAAATGAAATAAACCTTAGATTTTCTAAGTTTTTATGCATCATCTTGTAGATTTTCCCATCTCTTTTAATAAATAAAATTATATACATAATATTACTTTGTGTGTTAGTTTCATAGAAGAATTGATGTTCTTTTGACAAAGTGGAAAACAAATGCACTTAGACCAAAATGGAGCATCAAAGCAACTGGAACAAATTGGAGCATTTTGCATCCCAAAGAACTTATGAAACCTGAAATAACATGGGAATCAAGGTTTCATAGTGCATTATAGTGCACTCAAACCAAAGTGGATAATTAGTGAGCACTCAAAGGAAAAATTAGAGTAGCAATGCTCCAAGACAAAACTATAGTATATATTCTCCAAGACCAAATTGAAGCATTATTCATCTTAGAGAAATTGTATGAGCCCACAAGAGAATGAAAAATATAATCATCTAATGCACTATAGTGAATCCGGATTAAAAATGAAGCATCGAAACTCCATGACCAAAGGTGCATTGACCCTCCACGACCAAAATGGATCTCTAACATTCCTACAATAACAAAGTGAGTGTCATTTCTCTAAGACCAATATGGAGCACCATAAATCTCATAGAAATTGCATGAACCTACAAGGTTATAATAATTAGAGTTGTTTGGTCCATTATAGTGGACATAGACTAAAATGCGGCATTAGTGATCATATATCAAAGTAAATCATTGATTCTCCAAGTCCAAATTGGAGCTTCAATGTATTTTTTGGGTTATTCGTCCTTTGGTTTACATTAATAATTGATAATCAATTCACCTAGACTAATGTGGAGTATTGGTGCGTTAACATTAAAGTTGAGCATTGTTGATATTTTTGGGTTCTCGTGTCTTTGGTGTGCATGGGTAATGAAGAAATAATGTGAATTGAGACCAATTTGGAGAAGTGGGACTCCAAGCTTATCAAAGTGGAGCATTAATGCACCAAGACCAAAGTGGATCACTTATGTCCTTTTTGGGTTCCCCCCTTTGGTGTGCATTGGTAATAGAGAACCCACTGCATAGAGAAAGTGGAGCATCAATGAACCATGTCAAGAATGGATCATTGATATCTTTTTGGGGTTGTTGTTGCTTCAATGCACCTAGATCATGGAGCACTAGTGTGTCATAGTATTAAGTGCACCAATGCACCTATGCATTGGTGCACCGAGTCCCAATTTTGGAAAAAACCTCCACCTACCACCTCTATGCAGACCTTCACTAAAAACATTCACAAATGAGAGACTTTAAAAATCGCCTAGTAGTGATATTTGTCTAAAGGAATAAAATTTTGCAACCATGAACCATCTTGAATATGGAGGGGAATTTTGTAGACACACTCTAACTTATAAAATTAATGTGCATACAATAGAGAGATTGCAGCCAAAGATAAGTTGAATAAATGAAATAACAAAAATGAATCATGCACATAATTACAATGAAATTTAATGGATAAAATTACAACATATAATAGATTTTGAAAGGAATCCAAATATTATTAATAAATAGGTCTGTGTACATGGAGGTAGCAATCTTTGTGAGTGAAAGTGATGTATTCTAATTTCATGTGAAATATCCTAGGCCCGTAGGACATGAAAGAGGGCATATCCCTTTTTTATTTACATCCAAATGAAAATAAACAATTAGAGGAGGAAAAGATCAGATAGGTGGAAGGAAAATATTTGGCATTGTAATTAGTGATTGATGGACTAGGAAGGATGTAAAAAAAAGTATCCAATAGAGGGAATTTTATAACAAGAGAGTCATCAATATCCATAAACAAGGATTTTCAACAAGAGGACCATTGATGTTGGTGAGCTAGGAGTCATTCAAAGAGGCACGTTAACATCAACATGGTAAGAATTGTCAACAAGATGACTACGTTGGACTACGTACATCAATAAGAGGTCCATAAATGTTGATAAGGTAAGGTTCACCGAGAAGAGGATTGTCAAAAATCATATCATTGATAAGAAGATCATCAATGATGGAAAATTGACATCGATGAAGCAATTGTCTAAGGGGGGTTATTGACATTAGCAAAGGCAAATATGGTGAATTCATTGTTGATGATAGTAAAGGTTGTTTGATGATAACTAAGAAACCCATGGTTGATTCCAAGAAAGTGCCTAGAACAATGAATAATTAATGTGTGAGAATATAATCAAAGTAATATATAACAATGACTCGAGAGGTCATTTTGGGCATATTAAGATGTAGGCTTCATTGGAGGACAATATTACTGTCCAATCCTAAAAGAGGAGGTTAATAGGCCCTGTGGTGCAATGTTGGATTTCCCATATGGATGAGTGAGTGAGTTAGACCATAGGATTGTACATAGCCATGAATTTCATACCTAGTCCATTGAGAACAAAATGAGGATTGGCTACAATGTTGTTGCTTATAATACCATTTTTAAGATGGTGCATTTCTCACCTTGTAACAAAAATAGTGATATGATGTATTGCACAAATATTGTTTTCAAGGAGATGGCGTGAATTTAGGATTCATTGAAGAAGATGACATCAAAGAAAGATATCAGGAGGTTTACTAGACATTACAAAAGAATATGGGGACAGAGTTACAATTTTATTTACTGTATCGCCATGAAATATATGGAAAAATGACTTCAGGTTGTGAACCAAATTCTAAGTTATATTTTGAGTTGCTTAGCTAGAGACACGTTGAAACGTTGAGATAAGGTTTTGGCATAGGCTAATTTTGTTGAGTGAGTATACATGATGGGAAAGGATGGGACCCACAAAGGAGGACACATGATGAGTGCGACAAGAAAATTGCATGAAACTTTTTACTTCAGACAACACACTAATAGTATTTGAACAATCAACCCAAGGAATATTGACAATCAAAAGGAGGATGGAGCCATATGGAGATAAATGAATCATTTTAGGAGAGTTTGGATAGTCAACCCAAAAGAAAAAATAAATATGTCATGGGATATGAGAGAGGGTTATTTAATCTTGTGAGAGTTGATAGAATTAATGAGTCAGTTGTGAGTCAAGTAGAGGAGTAGCAAGAGTGCAAATTATATAATCAGTGTCTTCTAATTAATGAGAATGAGTAGACCATTTTGTCCTTGCATTATTATCTAATTATGTATATTGTGTGTGCAAGGTCATTTGAAATTGTATAGTACATTATAATCCAATTGTGTTATTATGTATTATTATACACAAAGTGATAAATTTAGTGTAATGAGAACACCTTGACTATGCCACTCCATAAATTTAATTAACTTCTAGGCCTCATAGATCAAAGCTAGTTAAAATAACTGAATTGCATAACCTTATTAGAGAAAATAGAAAGGTGTACTTGTATGTATCAATTTTCAATTTTCAATGCTTCAACCTTTAAACATCATATATTAATTCCTTTGTGAATCATTATATAGATGGGAAGGATAAGATAGAATACTAGACAACGAAGGAGGCATGAACTTGGAGTAAAAACACAATTTTCTTAGGTCACTGGGCCTGCTTCTTACCTCAACCTTTAGTGACATATTTAGGGTAAGTACCCATTTATCCCCCATTTTTGACATCATCAGCCTCATATTATCAAGTGTAAGTATGATACTCTATAAATTTATATGAACCTAAAGTGAAGGGCAATGCAAATATTTGGTTGTTGTGAGTTTTGGTATTTGATGGACAAAAGTGAATGCCAAATTTCAATAATGAGGTTGGAAAAAGAGTACAAAAGTGATCACATACCATGTTAGAATGCTAATAAACTAAATTAAAAAAAATAAACCTTCCAAGTTTTATACCAAAATATGTAAATATCAATCAATCTTCTCAGTGGGCATAAGTTTGCAAGTGAACTTTAGTTTGATCTATATCAATGGTTAATAAATCCGAGGTTAACATGGATGTTGCTAGCTATGAATAATGAAATCAATTGCTTGCCTTTCCAAGAATGTAACCCAAGACTAGTGGAAGGCCAAGATGTAGTGTTGTAATTGGTAACTGATTACAAAAGTAACTTATGAGCCATGTAGAATGACAATAAATTAGTCTAGAAATTAAAGTTCTCAATAAAAGAAGCATTGATGTCTAAAAGCAAGGTTCATCGAAAAAAAGGCCATTGAAATTGGTAAGATAAGGGTCTTTGACAATACTTCCATTGACGCTAGTGAGGTAAGGTTGTTGGCATGGGCACAACGTACATCGACAAGAAGTCCATTGATGTTGATAAGGTAAGGTTCAATAACAATAGGATTATTGACACATGACAATTGATAAGTAGAGTGTCTATAAGAAGAGACTTGTTGGCGTTGATGAAGCAAATATCTATGGGGTATTGTCGACATTAGCAAATGTTGTTAATAAATAATACACGGTGAAGATTGAAATATAAAGGAGAAGAACCTGCGTTAAAAAGAATTTTGATCTCGATGTTTCAAGCTACAAGATGGGCTCATCTTTAAGAGAGACGTGTCTCAAGAGAAAGATCATAGAGAATCAGAAGAAAAGGATAAATATAGGACAAGGCTGAAGAAAATGCCCGACAATAAATTCTTCAAAAAAAAGTAAGTTTTAAAGGGGCTTTGCCTATCAGCTCCAGTTTTGGGAGCCTAACCCCGAAGGATCCAAAAAGTTGGATTTGTGAGTATTGAACCTCTGACCTCAATATCAACGGTCTTTGGACTTAGACTCTGACCAACTGAGCTACCCCTTAGGTCTATATGTTAATAACTAATTGCATTAAAATATTATTGTTTTACATTAAAGATATTAATAACAATATTGATCTATTAATTTATGTTTAATAAATGATTATATTAAAGTCTTATTATTTTAATATTTTTTATAAATGAATAAAAATATATTAGTAAATTGTAATTTTTTTTTTTAATTTGTTTTGATTTTTATTATAAAAACAATAAAGTTTTAATGCTAACAATATTATCAACCACTATTACTGTACATTACCTATTAATATTAGCATCATAATATTAATATTAATAAATGTATTATATTAATATTAATAAATGTATTAGTATATGTTAATTAAATGATTACATTAAATCTTATTGTTTTTCCTACAGAGAGGAGAGACCATTTATATTTTAATATTTGAATACTAGAGCTAACAATATTAATGGCTACATATAGATTAATATACCACATTATTATTAGTATATTGAATACAAATGAAAATTAATATTAAGGCTTATATTTTGAATGAATTAGTTGTGTAAACCATTAGAGTTCATGTTAACTATGTTGTATATATATATATATATATATATTTTTTTTTTTTTTAAGGATATATATGATAGGTCTTTAACACTCACCTAATTTTAAGCCACCATGTCTATTGAGATTCAAGGGATGCTTCTCAATTTCAATGGCTTCATAGATTTTTCTTCTCTTGTAATGGTCTTCCTTAGTGAGTATTTTTGCTTCTTCAATACATATGTGATGTTTTGAGACATGGGCATGCTCTTCTTGTCGGTCATGTATTAAGTCTGCACTATGTTCCTTAAGTCTCACTTGGATCGAGTGGCTAGTATCACAAATGTAGGTCTTACCACATGTACATGGTATGTTGTAGACACCTTTATGATTTTTAGGGTTTGAGGGGTCTTTTGAGGAGTCTAACATCCTTCCGATTAAGTTCAAAGGGGAGAAATCGACTATAATATCCCTTTTCTTAAGGATTTTGGATAACACAGCTGTTGTCCCTTTAATGTAAGGAAGGTTCACTTTAGCAACATAAGAGTGCTCATTTTTCTTTCTTGGACCTTTCCAAACTATTTGGATGACCTTCTTGATTTGCTTCTCCTCGTATCCATTCCCTTTTAAAACAATAGACATGCGCTTAATCTCTTGTTCTAGGTGCTCCCTATTAGAAATCCTAATAGCCTAAGGTACTAGGGTGTTTATAACACCAACCTTTTGAGAAGAAAAGTGGTGGGAATCTGCGTGAAGATATATGTTGGCGTGCATCTTCTTTCTATAAATACAATGTGCCAAGGATCCATCACTTTTCTTAGAAATGAGCATGCCAAGAAATGGTCATGGCGAACTTAAGAAGATCATATCTACTATTCAAATGATCTAGAAACCCATTTAATCTTTGTCTTACATGTGACCAATTTGAGTTAGTGTCTTCAACAAATCTTTTCCACCATCTAGGTGGGAATGACTCAATGGCTAATTTTTCAAATGCTTCCATAAACAAGTTTTCCACTACTGGAGAGAGTGGGGATCCCATCACAATTCCCTCAATTTGTTCATATAGGATTCCTTCAAAGCTAAAACATGTAGATTAAAGGCATACCTCCACTAGGATTGTAGTTTCCTCATAATTTTTCTCTTTGATTACTTGAAAATCCTCCATCACGGGAATTTTTGTAAAGAGAGACACAACATCAAAACTTATGAGCATATCACCTTCCTCCACCTTCATATTCTCCATTTCGTTGACCATGTGGGTGGAATCTTTAATGAATCAATCGATATGGCATGTGATGTCTTTTAGTTCTTTTCCTAGGTATTTTTCCAGGAGATATGAGGGAGAACCAATGATATTCACTATAGATCTAATGGGGACTCCTTCCTTGTGGATTTGGGGCAATCCATAAATACGAGACACACCGCTATTTGATGGAGTGAGCTTTTGTTTGATGTTCTTGTCCAATGATGAAGTTTTAATCACCTTGGTAATCTCATTAGAGATCTTTTTGCTTGGAACTTTATCCAACTTCCTGTAGCTTCCACTAGAACCAAGGTGATCCAACATCTTATTGTAATACTCAACATATCCATAGTCAAGGTGGAATTCCTCTTATCATCCCTAAGAACAATAATATTTTTTTTATTCTTCAAGGCTTTTAATGCCATACATTAGCAAAGGTAAAGCCAATGAAATTGAATTTGACAACTCCTAGAAAGGTTTTTTAATGGTGACTAAGAAATCCATGGTCGAATCTAAGGAAATGCCTAGATCAATGAATGATTATGTGTGAGAATTCAACAAAGTAGTGCATAAAGATGACATGGGAGGTCCTTTTGGGAATGATATGATGTAGGTTTTGTTGGAGGGTGTATATTAATGATCGAGCATGAAAACATAGGTTAATAGATTTTCCATATGGATAAGTGGGTGAGTTAGAACATAAGATTGTACAATTGATTATTGATTATGAATATTCATTGGGAGGACATAGGCATGGATTTCATACTTGGTTTGCTAAGATCACAATGAGTATCAACACAATGTTTGTTGTGTATGATAGTATTTTGAAGATGGTGCATTTCTAACCTTGTAACAAAACTAGTGATATGACATATTGCAAAAAGATTCAAGGAGATAGTGCGACTTCATGATTTGTTGAAGATCACATCAAATCTAGAGATATGAGGTTTCTTTAATATTTTAGTGAACACTATGAAGAGGGTGGGTACAATTGTTGCAATTTAGTTTAATGTATAACCACCAAATAGATGGAAAAATGGAGGTTGTGAACCATGGTTTGGAAATATTTTAAGACATTTAGTTGGAAACATAAAGTTGAAACCTTAAGATCAAGTTTTGGTGCAAGTTGAGTTTGCATATAATAGTTCTGTGAATATGTTGACGAGACATTCATCATTCAAAATTGTATATGGAAGGAAATTGAGAGAAGTTATAAGCTTGGTTGATCTTCTAGTTGACATGTAGATGAGTAATAATGTGGAAACAATACAGTAGTGTAGATGGTGTGGGTGTATGTGCAGGTCCAAAATAGGCTAAAGGAGAGAAGTGTAGAATTAATAAAGAACATGTAGACGTCCACCAAAGGTTGAAGTCATTTGAATTTAGATATTTGGTCATGTTGCATTCAAGGAATGAATGTCATCCTAGAGTCATGTACATCAAGCTAAACATGAATAATATTATATCATTTGGATCTCATGAAAGTTTGGAAAAATACTCATGAGGTTAAATTTGTGAAGGATATATGGCATATTGTCCATATTTAATGTTGCATTCTGGTATGGACATAGAGAAGGTGAAATTGTTAGTGATGAAGATGCATAATAAGAAAGCAAGAAGTGGATTGGCAAACATAAATGCCAAGGAAAAATATATATGAGATTGAGAAAACCCTAAATGAAAGGTTATTTAGGAAACAAAGAACTGAGCATGTACAAAATACTAAATGAAATGGAAGGACGTACTAGCAGAAAACATCACTTGGATTTTTCAATTTGAAAACAAAAGTCTACCACATGAAGAATGTTGTAGACGAAGCAGAGGATGAAGCAATAATAGGAAAATACACATTATTTTATTTACAAGATGAATTTGATATGTGAGAAGCCCACATGAGTGAATGTGCATGGTGAGCAATGTTAATGTATTTGTAACTTCGGAATGTATTCATCTATATATATTATGTATTGTACCCCAATGTTTATTCCGGGATGTGTCTGCAATGTAATTGAGTCATGTCATGCCCCGATGTTCCTATCGGGAGGTTCTGTAATGTAAACAAGTCATGTCAAGTCTTTTTGGGTAACCCTCCTATTGATTAAGTGTTAAAGTCCCCGCAATTCCGAGGCACTAGGGTTATTAGACTCTCCTAGAGAAGTCAGCCCTAGTAGGTTATTGTCAAGTCGGGAATTAGTATAAATAGAGAGTGAGCCTCTCTATTTATC
>LPNX010157690.1:92782-155868 GCA_001517045.1 Pseudotsuga menziesii
TCGTATCAGAGCTAACCTGAGAAGAAGACATTGTGCAGCTGTGGAAACTAGGGATTCCTACTTTGTGGATCTCTCTCCACATATTTTCAGCAAAAGAAGGTTGTATTAACTCCCCTCTCTAGGGTGCATCTTTCTGTCGAAGCATAATCCAATTCTGAGCTTTTTCATTTTTGGACCCGACACTGCTCCCAGAAATTAGGGCTTTCCACAGAAGTGGAATTTTTCAGTGAGCCTAGGCATGGATTGATCTCCTCCTCAAAATCGAAGTTTAGAGATCAAGATCAAATCATTTGGTTGGACATAACTTCAGAAAGTTCAAACCCTAATCTACTCCTGAATCAGCACTGCAGAATTTCAGCTCCAGATCCAGATCTGACATCTTGACCTAGTAAGATCTAAATCTTTTGTATTTCCATTTGAGGTTCTCAGTTAAGATGTCTCATCATACCAAGATTGATGAAAAGCTTGAGGGATCTGATAACTTCTGATCCTTGAAGTATAGGATCTCCTTGGTCTTGGAAGAAAATGAGTTGCACTCCTATATCAATGAGGAGGTTCCAGTTCCAGAGGGAGATGAGGCTAAGGCCTTACACAAGAAGAAGATGGTTATGGCAAAGAGGATTATTGTTGATTCAATCAAGGATCACTTCATACCACAGGTGTCCTCCCTAAAGACACCTAAAGCTATGTTTGATTCCCTAACCAAATTGTTTCAAGGGAAGAACATAAACCGGAAGATGACTCTGAGAAACCAACTGAAGAAAGTAAAGATCCAGAATGCAGATACCATCCCGTATTACTTTACAAGGGTCTCTCAGATGAAGGAACAGTTGGAGGTGGTAGATGAAGAAGTGGAAAATACAGAGATTGTAATGACCACCTTGAATGGTCTCCCTAGATCATGGAACTCCTTTATTCAAGGAATCTGTGCCAGAAAGAAGTTAGTCAAGTTCAACAGACTATGGGAAGAATTCTCTCAGGAAGAAGCTCGGATAGTAGCTCAAGAAGAAAAGATGGGAAGTGAAGATCAGGCTCTCACAGTTCATTCCAAGAAAAGCAAAAGAAGCTCTCATCACTCCAGAGGTAAGAACTTCCACCAGAAAGATAACACTAGAAAAGACTTATCTAAATTAAGATGCTATACATGTGATGAAAGAGGACACTTTACCAAAGACTGTCCTAGAAACAAGATTAACTCCCATAAGAAGAAGGGAAACAAGAGAAGACATCATGTTCATGCTGCAGAGGATGATGAACCTTCCACAAAGAGATCTAGACAAGAACGTCATGATTCTTCAAGTGATGAAGAATATGTGTTGATCTCCACTCTCATGGGAACTATCTCACATGGAAGCAATGATTGGCTTATAGACAGTGGTGCTTCCAAACATATGACGGGATTCAAAGAATCCTTTGTGAAACTATCTGAACATGACTCACCTCACAAGGTGAAACTTGGGGATGACTACCAGTATCCAATAAAAGGTAGTGGGGAATCCTCCTATAAGCTAGACTTTGGAAAGTCTATGAAGATGCAAGATGTATTGTTTGTACCAGGACTAAAGAAGAATCTCCTCTCCATATCTGCATTAGATGCAAAAGGCATGAGGGTTGCATTTGTAGATGGCCAAGTTCTCATGTGGCCAAAGGGAAAGACTTTTGATGATGTAGTAGTGATTGGGGAACAAGAGGGAGGTCTATACAAATTGAAGGGCCATCCAAAACAAGCTTTAGTCCATGACATAGTAGAGCCAAATGAGCTTTGGCATAGAAGGCTTGCACATGTGCACTACAGAGCACTACCACTTGCAAGCAAAGCTGTTGAAGGTATTCCAGAAATTTAGGCAAAACATGATGGAGTCTGCAAAGGATGTGCGAAAGGAAAGAACACAAAGAAGACATTTCCAAGTAGCGAGAGCAAGGAAAAAGGAATCTTGGAAATCATTCACTCCGATGTATGCGGTCCAATGTTATCAAGTTCATTAAGCGGGTATGTATACTATGTTTCTTTTATTGATGATTTTTTTAGGAAGACATGGATTTACTTCATAAAGAACAAAGATGAAGTATTCAACAAGTTCAAGGAATTCAAAGCCTTGATCGAGAACCACACAGAGAAGAAGATCAAGACCTTTCGATCAAACAATGGTGGAGAATTCACTTCAAATGAATTCAAAGCATTATGCAAAGATTCAGGGATTAAGAGGGAGTTAACTACTCCATATAATCCACAACAGAATGGGGTTGTAGAAAGAAAGAATTGAACGATCATGGAAGCTGCAAAGGCTATGCGTCATGATCAAGATCTCCCCATGCATATATGGGTAGAAGCGGCCAGAATAGCGGTGTATGTACAAAACCGTACTCCACAAAGAGTACTCGAGAACAAGACACCTGAAGAAGTATTTTTCGGCAAGAAACCAGAAGTTAGCCATCTCAGAATATTCGGCTGTCCAGTGTACATACACATTCCAAAAGAAAAGAGGACAAAGTTAGATCCTTCAGGAAAGAAGGGTATATTTGTGGGATACTCTGAAAGCTTGAAGGCTTACAGAATATACTTCCCAGGATTCAAGAAGATCGATATCAGCAGGGATGTAACATTTGACGAAGACTCAGCTTACAACAAATCCAGAAAGAGACCTGCTGAAGAACCTGAAGAAATAGAAGCACCCAGAATTCATGACACAACCATGAACAAAGAATATCAAGAAGAAGATCGAGAATTTGAAGAATCTCAAGAACCTGTAGATCCACCTCAGGGGAAGAATCCTCATAAGAGGAAACCTGCTTGGGTACGAGAAGTTATCCAAGGTGCGGAAAGATATGGGGCTCCAAAAGAGAATCACAGAGAAAGAAAGAGGACAAGGTCCTGCTCCAGATATGTAGCATTATTATGTGATTTATCGATAAAGAAGCTTCCAATTATGAAGAAGCGGCAGAATGGAAAGAATGGAAGGATGCTATGATCGAAGAGTATCAATCGATCATGAAGAATGATGTTTGGGATGTTGTCCTAAGACCAAAAGGGAAGTCGGTTGTAACTTCCAAATGGATCTACAAGATCAAGCATGTTGCATATGGTAGCATAGAAAAATATAATGCAAGATTTGTTGCTCATGGTTTCTCCAAGAAAGAAGGAATAGACTATGAAGAAACTTTTGCACCTGTATCCAGATACACTTCCATCAGATCAATACTTGCTCTGGCTGCAGTGATGAAATGGAAGATACACCAGATGGATGTCAAGACTACTTTATTGAATGGTGTAGTGGAAGAGGAAGTGTATGTGGATCAACCACTCGGTTTTGAGACACATGACAAGGAGTCTCATGTGTGTAGATTGTAGAAAGCCTTGTACGGTTTGAAACAGTCACCTAGGACATGGTACGACAGAATTGACAGCTTTCTATCCAGTTTGGGCTTTACCAAAAGTAAAGTAGATTCCAACCTTTACTACAAGGTTGAAGATGGCAACCCAGTGATGCTCCTACTGTATGTAGATGATCTGTTTGTAACAGGTATGGATGGGTAGATTATTGATACGAAGAGGAATCTTGCTGCCGAGTTTGAAATGAAGGACTTGGGTATGATGCATTATTTTCTAGGCATGGAGGTGTGGCAGAATGCAGATGGAATTTCCCTGGGACAAGGGAAATATACAGTAGAGATCCTGAAGAGGTTCGGGATGATGGACTGCAAGGCCATGACCACACCTATGGCATCGAACCTGAAGCTATTGAGTGATGCTTCATCAGAAGCGGTTGATGCCACGATGTATTGTCAGATGATTGGGTCCTTGATGTACCTGACGAACACGAGACCAGATATCTGCTTTGCTATGAATACCTTGAGCGAGTTCTTGACAGATCTGAGACATGTTCACTTGATTACTGCAAAGCATATTCTGAGGTACCTGAGGGGTACAATTGATTATGGGCTCAAGTATGAGGTGAATCAGAAGGTTAACCTGGAGGGTTATGTTGATTCAGATTGGGCAAGTAGTGCCATCGATAGGAAGAGCACTTCAGGGTGTTGCTTCAGTATGGGATCAGGTGTGATCTCTTGGTTTAGCAAGAAGCAATCCTGTGTGGCACTGAGTACAGTTGAAGCAGAGTATGTTGCAGCTTGTTCAGCTAGTTGTGAGGAAGTATGGCTGAGGAAGCTACTGTCTGATTTATTTGATCTCCAGTTAGATGTTACTTGTATATATTGCGAGAACCAGATTTGTGTGAAGTTGTTGGAGAACCCGGTGTTCCATGACAAGTCGAAGCATATCGAGATCAAGTATCACAATATTAGGGATATGGTGCAGACAGGAGCAATGAAGCTCTAGTATGTTGCGATGGATGAACATATAGCTGATGTGTTGACAAAGCCATTAGCCAGAGTGAAGTTTGAGTACTTCATGGAGAAGCTTGGTGTTCTCCAAATCGAGGTTCCTTCCAAGGGGAAGTGATGAGTCCATGAGCCATTCTAACATGGTGAGAGGATTGGTTCCTTCCATGGTCAGATGTAAGGGCTGAGCCATTCTGTCATGGTGAGAGGATTGGTTCCTTCCATGTCAGATATGAGTGCTGAGCCATTCTGATATGACTGTAGGATTGGTTCCTACATGATCAGATATAAGGGCTATTGCCATTCTTGGAATGGAGGTGCCTGGTCAGTTACTAGGAATACTCGGTCTAGGACTAAGGGCCATTTTGATATGACTGTGGGATGTGTTCCCACATGATCAGATATGAGTGCATGGCCATTCTGATGTGATTGAGGGATGTGTTCCCACTTGATCAGATATAAGGGCCGATGCCATTCTCTAGGAGAATGGAGGCACCTGGTCAGTTACCAGGAACCCTCAACCTGGGATTGAGAGCATTTCTAGCAAGGTTGCAAGATGTGTTCCCGCATGGCTGGATGTAAGTGCAGAGCCTTTTTAGCAAGGTTGCAGGATGTGTTCCCGCATGGCTGGATGTCAGTGTAGAGACCTTCTAGCAATGTTATAGGATGTGTTCCCGCATGGCTGGATGTAAGTGCAGAGCCCTTCTAGCAAGGTTGCAGGATGTGTTCCTGCATGGTTGGATGTAAGTACATAGCCCTTCTAGCAAGGTTGCAGGATGTGTTTCCGCATGGCTAGATATAAGTGTTGAGCCTTTTTGACAGGGTTGTGGGATGTGTTCCCACATGGTCAGATGTGAGTGATGGGTGTGCCTTTCTGACACGGTGTTGGATGTGTTCTTCTCATGGTCAGATGTAAGTGCTGGGCGGGCCATTCTGACTTAGTGTCAGATATAAGCGCTGAAGAAGACCTACATGGAGGCTAGGCCTACAACCAGCATGAAAAGGGGTTGGCTCTGTAGAACTTCTTGTGACGAGAAGAATCATGAGATAACACCCATGATGATGATCCAGTGATGATGATCCAGCAATGATGATCCAGATCGAGTGATGATCCAGATCCAATGATGATGCCCCAGAGATGATCCTGATCCAGTGATGATATTCCAATGATGATCCAGATCCAATGATGATATTCCAGTGATGATCCAGATCGAGTGATGATCCAGATCCAAAGATGAAGATGACTTGAAGATGACGAGGACTCGATGATGATCCAGATGATACAGAGAAGAAGACTTGTGCAGATAAATTGTGTCGAGAGAATACCTTCCTAGTTAAGAGGGAGTGTTAATGTATTTGTAACTTCGAAATGTATTCATTCATATATCTTATGTATTGTACCCCGATGTTTATTCCGGGATGTGTCTGTAATGTAATTGAGTCATGTCATGCCCCGATGTTCCTATCGAGAGGTTCTGTAATGTAAACAAGTCATGTCAAGTCTTTGTGGGTAACCCTCCTATTGATCAAGGGTTAAAGTCCCCGTAGTTCCGGGGCACTAGGGTTATTAGACTCTCCTAGAGAAGTCGGCCCTAGTAGGTTAGTGTCAAGTCGGGAATTAGTATAAATAGAGAGTGAGCTTCTCTATTTATCACACACTCACTCACACTCAGTTGTGGCACATAGCTGAGGAAGAAGAAGACATTGGGGCTACGAAGAAAGAGGCTACTGCTGTCGGGAGATCATCTTATTGTTTTGGGGTTTTACTTTTGGTGCTGATTCTATCTCTGAGGAAGTTGCGGGGTTTTCTCCATTTATGGTTTCCCCGAGGAAAAACACTATGTTCATTGTCTCTTGTGTTTGATTGTTGTGCTTGTTATTCTCTCAGTTAAAGATCCTAATATAATGCTAGCTTAATGTTAAAAATCTAACAAGCAAGGATGGAGCATGACAAGGAGCATAGATGTTGATCATGACAAGAAATGTGCATGACAAGTACACTATGAGGACAAGCGTAGTTGAAATATCAACCCAAGGACAAAATGCAATGACATGGAAGATGAATCCATGAGGAGAGAGATGAAGTGTTTCAAGAGAAGTTGGATAGTCAACCAACAAATAATAATTAGATTGTAATACATGAGAAAAGCCTTGGCTAGTGATACGGGATTGCTACAATTAAAGAGTTGGATGTGAGTTAAGTAGCAAAGCATCAAGAGCACAAAGTTCTATTATAGAATATCTATATCATATTAATAAAAATGAGTAAACCATTTTGCCTTTGCATTTTGGCTTTGTATATTGCAAATATATGGTTAAAATTGTGTAGCATTTTATGTTATAATTGTATTGTATATAATTGTACAAAACATAATTAGGACCTGAGAGAAGATTGTCCATGATATAAGAATGGCTAGAACTAGAGAGTTGGTTGTAAGTCAATTAATAAAACATAAAAAAAAAACAAAGGAGAGAGTTGGTTGTGAGTCAAGTAGAAAAACACCAAAAACACAAAGTTATATTATGTGATCTTTATATTCTGTTATTAGAAAGAGTAATCCATTTTACATATTTATTATGGTTTTGTAAATAGGCTTATCTAAAACCTTCTTAACAAAAAAAACACAAAATTATATTATGTGATCTTTATATTCTGTTAATAAGAATGAGTAATCCATTTTACCTATTAATTATGGTTTTGTAAATATGCTTATCTAAAACTTTCTTACACAAAATAAGAAGGTTAAGTTTTATTTTTTATTTTATAGATATGGATTTTTTTATTACTTTTCATAATTTATTTTATTTTATGAGTGGACATTAATTTTTTAAATTACTTTTTATTTTTAGTAATATAACCTTAGGTCAAGTGGCAATATCTCCCCCATATTGGATTGTAAAGTAGGTTGCTCCTCTGGTATAATGAACTTAAATTGAAGGACTGACAATATTTAGCTGTCATGAGTTTTGCATTTGAAAAGCAACCAATAAATCAAACCATTGATGGTTAGTTGGTTTGTCTGCTCTTTCCTCCCATTCCCTGAGTCTTGAAGTCTTGTTGGACTCCCATCAGGTTTACTGTTTAATTCTGATTAGTAAAATAATAATATTATACATTCCTCCCATTCCCTGACTCAGGAGTCAGGACTCCCATCAGGTTTACTGTTTAATTCTGAATAGTAAAATAATGATATTATACATTCAGTAGTAGTAAAGTAATAGATTATATATATTCTGAGTTAATTTAAGCGATAGATATCATTGTTATTTATACAATTTTCTTTTTAATTAATTCCATTCCACTGGTTAAGTGGAATTTGTACCAGTTCCTGTTTGCTAGATGAGAAGAAGTACAAAGTTTTTAAAAATGATTACACCGTGCATTGTTAGATGAGAAGAAGAAGTAAAAGGTTTTTAAAAATGATTCAAATGATTCCACCGTCCATTCAAACACTTTAAATAAAATATCTATCCCAACTCATTACTTTAAATTACATGGTACTTATTGATAGCATAACTACAGATAGCATGCAGATACTGTTCCAAAAACTCATGGTAACAAGTTGTGTCAAAAGAATTGTTTGAACAGCTTCACCAGGAATAGATGCGGGTCCCTTCCCCATAAAATCATGCTGCACTGGAAACCACAATTCACGGTATTTCATAGAAAATAAGGCTTTTTACTAGGTCTCTACCTCGGGATAGCATTTTCAGACAGCCTCCGCACAAATTTTAAATGCCATCGACATATACTTTTTAATATTTTCATGTGCAAGTGATGCAGATGTGCTAGTTCAAATACATTTTCAATTATTTTTTCCAAATTCAAATTCGTATATACTAATTTGATGCATACGCCATTCTCTCTTGGTGTGAACTGCGGTCCTAGCTTGTTATATTCGGCGTCTATCGTATACGCCTTAATGGGAATGTAATAGACCTTGATTGGGATTCGTTGGGCCATGTTGATTTCATTTTTCAATTATAAATTCAAGGGGTTGAGGGCCGAGGCATAATTCAACAGCTCGAGTTTCAGAATATGGCAATCTTAGACATGGAGAGATCAGGCGAAGAGAGTGAACTCGAATCGAATAACATCGAGGCAGCTTTGCTTCAGGGAATTACAGAAGGCAAGGAGAGGAGGCCAGAGAGCTGCCATAGCGGCTCGATATTGGTTGTTCTGATCAGTACTTCTGTCGTTGTGTTGGGCTCTGTGGGCTTCGGCTTTAGTGTCAGTATCTCAAATTCTTCAAAGTCACTTCATAAGAAAAAAAAAGATGATAAACTAGAGTTCAATTGAATGGATCAATACCCCTGAAGTTATAATCTTTTTGGTTTATTTCAGGTGGGTTTCTCTTCTCCAACAGAGTCTGGGATCATAGAGGATCTTGGCCTCACCTTATCTCAGGTCTGCTGAGTACGTTAATAGAAACATTTTAAGGAATGCCATGTTTTAGAGAACTGTAAATGGTTGAATGTTTTAGTTTTGTACCAAGAAGAGTAAGCAAAGGTTCTTCTGCAGCATAGGTGGGGAGATGTCTGTTACATACTGGGTGTGTTTTTTCGCTTGTAATGAATAACAAATCTTAATCAAGAAGTTAGGATCTATGAAAAAATCCTTTTGTGCTTAACCAATTTAGGTTATAAATTCAAAGATGTCTAATAAATCCAGACGTATGATGAAATTACGCTCGTCCTTAAAAGCTTCAATGATTTATGAAAAACATTGAGCTCTGTTTATAGCTCATCTTGAGTGAAATTTCAGACTAAGGATCTCTTTAGTGAAATTTCACACTAGGGATTAAAAGTAATTTGTTGGTATTGCTATGGACATGGATGAGCGTGTCTGCAGGTTCACCAGGATCTGTGATTTTGAATACAAATCTTATTGATTCTAGTATAAATAATATGAACCTGGCTATCATAGCATTTACAATTCTTTTGACAGCAATTGTGATTTTGAATACAATTCTTATTGATTTAGTATAAATAATATGAACATGGCTATCATAGCATCTAGAATTCATTTGACAGCAATATGCAACTCTGTGACTTTGAATACAATTCTTACTTATTGGTGAATAAAGACTATGAACATGGCTATCATAACCTTTACAATTCCTTTTGGCAGCAGTATGAAAAAATGGATTCAGATTTTGAGCATTTTAGTTATTGAAAACATGAGATATTTTGCAGTACTCTACGTTTGGTTCCCTGCTAACCATTGGTGCCATGATGGGTGCAACAATGAGTGGCTATATTGCAGACTACCTTGGGAGGAAGGGGGTAAGTAATGTGTTTTCAGTGTTGTACAAAGAGAAGTTTTTGTACAGTGAGTGTTAAAAAATTAAAAGATAAAAGTGTTATTTTTATGGGTAACCATTATAAAACTAACATGGGTGTTTTTTTAATCTTTTACTTAAAAGATTAGAGGTTAACAGATAAGGGTTTATGCTAATTACTTCAATTGTGAGGAAATATTGACTTATTATGTGCTACTGTGGGATCTTAAAAAGCCTGAACAGGTCATATTTGATAACGAGGAAATATTGTCTTCTGTAAAATACAGTATTCTTATGGAAGATACTGTCTGATAAAAACCTCAACACAAGCTCACATGTCTCTGAATGCAGGCTTTGAGAGTCGCCTCAGTATTTTGCATTGCTGGGTGGCTTAGCATAGCTTTTGCAAAGGTCCGCTTGATTCACTCATAGAGACAAAAATCTTCATGATTTTGATAAAATGTAAAATATTGTGTTGGAAATTTTTTTTTTTAATATTTTGAGCTCTTTTGCAGAATCCTCTGCCATTGGATATTGGAAGATTGTTAACTGGATATGGAGTTGGCCTTACTTCTTACACAGTAAGTTTTTAGATTATATTTCAGAGTTATACTTAATTCATGACATTATTTTATGTTATTTTTAAACTCTGAAAAGCGTTGAACAGGTACCTGTTTACATAGCTGAAATATCTCCCAAAAGCTTGAGAGGAGTGCTTACAACTACAAATCAGGTTCTCATCTTCTCTCTGTATTGAGGAAACCAATTCTATGCAAATGGATGGGATATCAGAACATTAATGTTCATCCGGTAAAACAAAACATTACAAGTAACGTTGAAATATTTCATGTTTTTCACAGCTCTTCATAACAACTGGAATATTGATAGTTTATCTTCTTGGCATGCTCGTAAAATGGCGCATTCTTGCCATCGCTGGTATGCTACCTGTCATATATATTTGAAAATTCCTTACTCCCAACATGTTTTTTCTTGAATATTTACCCATTGAAAATGTTAAGTTCTTGTCTGAAATACAGAAATATTAAGATATTTCCCAGCTCTCACTATAAGAGGAATTGTGGCTGGTACAATGCAATGGAATGTGACATCATGGCATTTTATGTTATTTTAACTAGTTCAATATTAACAATGATGATGATGTGATATTTTCTGATGTTTTATTAGACCTTAGATATTAGGATAATATTTTGATAAGCCTTTACTTGCCTGGTTTGTTGGCCATTGGCTTGATATAAAGTTATAGTCACTAGTTAAAATCACATTGGAGCTTACCAGTGTCTCATGTTTGTGGAGATCCCAAAATGATGATAATGTGATATTTTCTAATATTTTATTATAAAACTTAGATATTAGTATAATATTTTGGCCATTTGATTGATATAAAGTCATAGTTACTAGTTAAAATTACACCTTAGCTTACTACTGTCTCATGCTTCATGCTTGTGGAGATCAAAATGATGATAATGTGATGTTTTCTAATATTTTATTAGAACTTAGATATTATTATAATATCTTAATAAGCTTTTAAGGTTGTGGTTTATTGGTTATTAGCTTGATATAAAGTCATATAGTGTAAAAAATATCACAAATTAAAATCACACCCAAACTTACCTGTATTCCATACTTAAGCTTACCCATGTTCCATACTTACAGACTATTATATTGTAAAAATCTCAAAATATCTTAATAACCCTGTAGTGCATACCTATTGATTTCACCACAAATTGAAAGTGTAGTGAATGTGATCAATTCCACTTGACCCTCTCCTTTTTCTGATTGCGACCTTTAGATGACATGCTCGACATAAGTAAACCAATAAACTTGCACAGTCAATTCCACTGGGCCCTCTCATCCTTCGATAGCGACTGTGAAACGACCTTGGAACGAGATGCTCTACATAAATGCACTGTGAAACGAACTTGTGGAGTCAATTCCACTTGGCCCTCTCCTCCTGTTCCGGCCTTGGGACGAGATGCTCTTAAAAGAATCTGTTCGTGTGGGTTCCTTCCACGACATGAAGGAATACATCGAGGTTCAGGTTGGCATTGACAGATAAATCCACTCAGCTATCAAATACATCAATTTTCCGAATGCTTCTTTTCGCTGGGTCCAGACCGCAAGAGATTGTGAGGAATGATGAAGTGCAACCCAACCTCCCACTTTTCAATCCCCGGAGGCCGATGCCAGAGGGAGCCCTCTAGCTCAAGAACTCCAATAGCCCAAAGACGGAGCAGTTATCGCATATGACCTAGTTGAACTCAATAACGTAGAATCGTCCAATCAATTTGCTGTCCAGAATCTAGCGACCATGACTTGCAAGAACCAAAACAACGGCGCTCCAGCGAAAACACAAATCTAGAAACCAGAAGCAATCTGCACAGAAGAACAATCAGTATAAGTGGACAGATGAAGATTGTACCTGTCCAACAACTTGCTCAGAGCATAGAAGGCATGGCCAAGAAGTTAGTAGAAGAATACAATAACGCTTTTTATGCGGAATCATGAAAATTCTCGAAGACCAAAACTACTTGCGGACATGGGTTCTTAATCAAAATGATAGGTCGGGGCATTTGCAAACTAGTCATGTCGTAATAGAAATTCAACTGGCATGGAGCGGTATCCATATACGATGAAGGAAAGCTTATTGGCGAGGTTAGGAGATCAAACTTGTGTCCCATGTCTTGCTAGCCCGGTGTGGGGCACCTAGGGTACAGTCAATTCTTCTGGTCAAGAAAAAAAATGAAAGGAAGTAAATTGTTATTCCATAAAACATCTAGGGAAAGAGAGTGTCAAATCAAGGCAATACGAAAGGTAGCTTTGCTGAAACTGAAACTGGGCCATAGGTAAAAATTGAATCCATGGAACTGTATAAAGAAGTAAATCCTTGATATGTACACGATCAAGGGGATTAAGGGGAAAAGAGTGTATTTTGGAGTTCTTGAACCTTGTTTTTCCAAAGCGATCAAGGGGATTAAGAGGAAAAGAGTGTATTTTGGAGTTCTTGAACTTTTTTTTCCAAAGCAATGCAATAGGCAATTGATACCAACACGACTTTGGTAGCAATTGCACTTAGCCAACAAACAAGCAGGTTTTTTAGTGAGGAGAAAAGAAGATAAAATGTTAACCTGAGGACCAGAAAGTCACTCGTGGATGGGCATTGGTAAGAGTAGGGAGTCCATAAGAGCAAGGAGCCAAGATAGAAACAAGCACAAACAAGCATTGGTAAGAGTAGGGAGTCCATAAGAGCAAGGAGCCAAGATAGAAACCAGCACAAACAAGCAGTTGTAAGAGAGCCAAAACCTCAACGGTTTATGCATACATGGAGGTTGGTTGTGGTAGACCATGGAGGTTTAATATATAATGCCATGTTGACTAAGACAGTTTTTAAGTTCATTAGAAACATATGTGAATACAAAATTCTGCTTCATATTCAATACATACATGAAAATTTTTAAAAGTTTTAAATGCATTAGATTTATTTTTTGATAAATAAATAAACCCAACACGTTCTTGTGTAATCATCAATAAAAAAACATGATATATTTATTACCATTAGCAGAAGCAATACCATTACCATTTTGTAATAATGATCATTGTGCATTATGATATCCATATTGATAAGCTAGTTTTAAAGTTACAAGTAAATTGAGAATAATAATCCAATTTTGAGATTACAACCTAGACAGATGTCAAATTGACATATAAGCCCCCCTTATTTGTGGGAAAGAAACATTTTCATCCAAGAATTTATTATTGATTGTGTATAATCAATGGATAGAAGAGTGTAGTGCCCATGCTTAGTTGTGGACTCAAATGTTTGAAACATGTTACAACATGCACGAGAGATTGGCAGATACAACACTTATCCCATGAAAAGAAGTCTGAATGAATGGGAGGGCACTAATACTATTAATGCTAATGGTTCTTCTACCAGTGGATTGCAAGGGGATGCAATAATTAGCAATGTTGAAATAGTTGGCATCAACGAAAAGTCGTCAAGGGTCCCAAATACAACTTCTTAGCAACATCGGTGAAAAATCTAGAAAAATCGGCAAACATTAAAAAATACAAAATACATTCATTTTTTTTCCAGAATATTAAACATACAAAGCAACAATACCATCAGATAAACACATTGGAACATAAGTATGGAGAAAGCACTGATATATATCATCATCATCTAGTGATGCCAAATATAAAATGATACATCAAAGTTGATATTGAATCCCGAAACATCATAGTTGTCTAATCAAGGACTCAAAAGTGGATAAACATTACAAAATGACATCACATATACAAATGTATCTGAGGAAAACTAGCAACTAGCTATCTAATATCAATTCCCTCTTCCCCTTTTATAGGAAAAGGTCACGGGTCGTTTGTCTGGCCTGCCCCTAACACTAGTAGAAGCAGCAGAAGGCCCTGGCCCTACATCTAATATTAGACGATGAGTGATGGATGGATAACTAGTTGTGTCAATCGAAGGTAGAAGGTGGTGGTGATGCTAGTACATCACCCTCTGTGGTGTCTCCTCCTCCTCCTCCTCCTCCTCTGGCTCTAGCCATGTAGGTGACTCCTCCATGATATGAGTCTCAACCTCCACCCTCCACTTAGACAATATATCAATATTGTCCAAGGAGATGGCATCTGCATCTGGTTCTTTCTATATATGTCTCATCCACAGGCGGAGATTGTAATGGATGTACACCAAGTCATTAAGACGGGTGAACTCTAAGTTGTAAGAGGGCAATAAATATTTTTATGAGTCTAGAGGGTCATAAATTAATAACTATAATATGTTAGAGGATCATAGGTTCATAAATTACATTAAAATTTTAAATGTAGTTGCTTTGTTGAAATTCTAACCTTCTGCGTCTCTTTGCATATATTTTATCAAATTTTGATTCTTGAACCCTTGCTCCACAAAAATTCTTAATGGTGATGAAAAATGGTGTTTGGATGCCTCCAAAGTGGTAATGGTCTCCTCATGTCCTTCTCACTCCTCCAACAATCAGCCTAAGCAAATGACAAAAAAACTCATTTTTCCCCTCTTAAAGCACAGATTCTTCCTCATGGGCGCTTTTTCCCATTGACCTGTGAGTTTTACAAAAAAGTCGTGACTTTTTGGAAAAAGTTCCGAGGTTAATTTTTTTTTAAATCATGATTTTTTCTAGCTGATTTTTCTGCTTAGAGAAAAATCACGATTTTTAAAAAAATCAACTATTTTCAGATATTTTTTCAACACTGATAGTTACACTTTATAGGGTAGCAACATTTATTAAGATTTTCATACAACAATTATACGATAAGGTTGATAGTTCATAGGCTAATTTTGAATTTTATATAATTGTTAATTTAATAACTAAAATCATATATATTAACATATCTTAAAAATTTATAGTTTTTATATTTTATAATTATTATGGATGCATCACCCATATTTTAGAATTATTTTATTGATAAGTAATGAATAGAATAACCTTCTTATCAAGGGATAAAAACAATAATGAATGTTTTGAGATTTAAGTTTTCTTCTTGAATTTATACCAGTGTTACACGGGGACACATTCCTCGGGGTTGAGGATGCGCCCACCTCACTCTGAGGACTTAGGGGCTCTTGGTGAAAAGTTTCTCCTCGTTCCCAATTTGACAAAACTTGAGGAAACACAGGAGGGAGCTTGTACCCCTGTTTTGAAGCACGCATCGATAAAGTGAGGCGCTCCAGTAGTAATGGTAATATTAAATTCTTAAAGTAAAAGTGGTATTTTCTTTATCTTTCATTTTCTATCATTTTACTTAAATTTTTAACATTACCATTAATTGTTTCAGGATGTTTGAGAGTGGTTCGGAGTTTATATGCAAAAAGTAGAATTTTAGATCCCATTCAAAATTCAATCGACTTAATAGTTTTCAGGATTTCAGGATTGCAACATTTCCACTGGATTTTATCATGTATAAGGTTAAGGGATTGTCATTTGCTCAGACACAACAACATCTCTATGTACCTTGATGTTGGTGGTGTAGTTTGTTTAACTCCTCTATCATGACCTTAATCAAAATGTACCCGTTAGTCAAGCAAAATCAGTTATTAATCATGAGAATTTTTTTCTAATCCTACCTTATTTTAATGCTTGGTTTAGGAAGCAACAAAGTTGTAGGGTGTTGAGTAATGTCCTTCGAGGATCAACTTCAAGATTCAAGGTAGAGGCAAGAGCTAAAATCCTAGAGGAGGGGGGCACAAGGTTTTATTGATGAATATGATCATAATATAGGATTAATAGCTTATTCTTGCACAATTGTATGTTGGACTTGAAAGCCTCAAATAATGTGATGCCCTTTGGAATCATGAAGAAAGAGGGTCCTTAAGTCACATTTCCCCATTACAACATCTATGCCATGGATTCACACAATGTTGAAGTGTGTTGAATCATTGAAGAATTAGTTTGTATTTACAGGGAGTCACTTAAACTATATTTACACAGGAAGAATGGTTATTGCCAAGATTTATAATTTTCATGACCTCGACATCCCCCATCCCCTGAATATCTCTAAAATTTGGGGGTAGTCTTTGCACGTCCCCAATGTGTGTTTCCCCACTCCCACGCTCCCACATCCCAAAAATTTGGAGGAACATTGATTTATACATTTTGTAGGGGAACAATTTTATTAGAAGTTAGATGCCTTCAAAAAAAACCTCTCAAAATTTGAAACTTTTATATTTATATTTCTAATGAGACATGAATCACTGAACTTTTATGCTTATATTTCTAATAACACATGAATCAGTGAAATTCGCCACCTTGATATATATTGTGTTTACAGGTGTTATTTTCCCAATACTCTTACTCACAGGTCTTTTTCTTATTCCAGAGTCTCCAAGATGGTTGGTAAGTTCTCATTTCAATGCTAAATAGCAATACACTATTTTACAATTTACAAACCACTATATTTATTTTTTATGAATTCATATTTTATTTCCGAGGGCTTTAGTTAGTGTCCCTTTGCTTGAAAACTGTTCTTACTGATTTGAGCAATTTGGCATTTCACCACTTCAGAAGAATTGGAATTGACAACTCCATAATTTTATGTAGTCCAATCAATCGGTTTGTTGAGACCAAAAATACATGGTCATAAGACTTATATATACTTGGTGATCTAGAGTGGGGCTAATATACAGCTACACTTTGGTTTTTCCCAGGCAAAGGTTGGCCGTGAAAAAGACTTTGAAGTAGCATTACAAGCCCTTCGGGGAAAGGAATGCGATGTTTCATGGGAAGCAACTGAGATAAAGGTGCTTAAATCTTCAAACTTTAAGAGTCATAGATACGCATAAGTCATTTGATAGTATTTTGTATAAAATCCGTCAGTAGTTTTTGTTGTCAAGTCCTTACACTAAAATGTTAAAATGCTATTTTGCCACGCATAGGAATGCATTAACGAATTGGAGAGTCTACCCAGAACCAGAATACTTGACTTGTTCCAAAGAAAATATGCGCGTGCTGTTATTGTAAGTGCATGAATTCCCAAACTTATTAGGTCTTCATACCTGAGCTTAAAAAACATGTTTGTTCAGGTCATCCAACCGGACCAACAGCAAAATCAATCGTTGACTTTGCTGTTGGTCCCTTGGATAGCCTAAACGTACATATTTGTTAAGGATGGCCGATATTCAGCCTTTATGTCCACATAAATTGTTGTTGTTTTTAATCTATGCTAGGTTGGAGTTGGGCTAATGTTATTACAACAATTTTGTGGAATCAATGCTATTATATTTTATGCTAGTTCAATCTTCAAAGCTGCCGGTAAGAAGCCCTAAATTAAGTTCGATGGTCCTTAATTTATTTTAGTTTGTGGATGTTGTCTACTAGGTTTGCTATGAATGCGAAAATGTGTGTGTTGGTTGTAACATGTAGGCTTTTCCTCGGGTCACACCGCATCAGTTATCGTTGCTATAGTCCAGGTGCCAAACATGTTTTCAATATCTACATAATAATGCCTTCTCTTGTCTAATGCCACAAGTTCTCTTTGTCTGATAATATTTTATCAATTTGGATATATTGTTTTGGTAGGTGCTAATGACTGCAGTAGGAGCATCATTGACGGACAAATCTGGCAGGCGCCCACTTTTAATGGTAGGAACTACTTATTCATCAAAGGAGTGAACTTTTTACCTGACCATTTGCACTGAGCGGACGACTTGGGTCGCGTGAGCTTTCACATCACGCATTGCTGGTCGTCTAATCGGTACAAATGGTCGGGTAAAAAGTTTACTCCTTTAATACTATTTTTGGAAATTATATGTCTAGTCCATATTGTGTGAAGAGGTATAAATCTAAGTAAAATTTCCCTTCAGATTGCTGCAGGAGGAATGAGCATAAGCTGCTTTATTATTGGACTGTCATTTTACCTACAGGTGTGCACTGTGCAAATATTAAGATAAGCATTTATTTTTTTAATTAATATAATTAGGGAGGTGTTAAGGATATCAAACTTGATTTACATGTTTGAATGGGTAACGGATGTGTATGGCATACTGTTTTTTTTATCTTTAATACTGCTTAGTTATATATATATACACTATTTAGGTAAAGGCATTAACCAGGGTAATCCAAAACACCAACTTTGTGTCAAATATGGATGTTTTTTATCATCTTAGAAGGGAATGATCATGAATATCTTCAATGCTGAGAATCAAAGTATTTTTTATAGAATTGTTCATGGACTGTGACATCCCTTCAAAAGATTATAATTTCTAAATTATTAGTATAACTAGGTATATGAGTCATTCCTTCTTTCTTTGGCCTAAAATCATTGGCAGAATCAAGTTTCATGCTTAAAATGATAGTCCGTTTTCCTATATGCTTCTTTACTAAAAATGTATCTTTGTTTCTATCAAATACACACCGGTTTGTTTTCACCAAAGATATTTTGTTTGCCTATGTGCTTTTAATCTTGTTCAAGAGAGGGTAGTGTTACCACTAGAAAATGCAAAATCCAATTCGCATTCATTTAGCAGCATTACACAAGTCATATGTATGTTGGCAGCTTGGATTTGTATTTTCTTTCACATGATTGGGAGATGGTCACGTCTTTTGAGGCATGTTTGAATGTTCAGGTCACACATTGGAGGCAGCTTTTTGCAAATGTGCTAGTGATTTACTTTTGGGGCATCTTCTACATATTTTTATGCATAATTTTTCATTAAGGATACTGTTGACGCATTTTCACACCCCCAAGGCAAGAGTTGCATATTTGGAGTTATGAAGAGCAGATCCTAGCATAGGAGCACATGGTTCAAAGTCAAGGAGCCCATTCTATAAGGAACACTCTACAATAAAGTGTCTGCAAAAGACTAGCACCTTTGGGATTTCTATTGTTATTTTGAGAAGTTGCTAGAAGATCTCTCATGAAGGGCACCTTACTTTGAAGATAATTCTTTAACTTATTTCATGACGGATCCATAACCTTCTAGAGTTTTCTCTATGATATTTTTTATTAGAACGCTCATCAAAGAAGCTTCTAGAAGAAGCACTCGTTATAGATGTCTCTACATAGAGGGACGGCACCCCGCATAGAAGGATTCCTACTCAGAAGTCTCTAGAAGACGATGCCTTAGGAGTTTCTAGAGAAATCTATGGGTTGTAAATGGAACTATAAAAAGGAGTCACATCTTCATTTGCTACGTGTATTTTACTGTGGAGAAAACCCTAAACCATTGGGTTGAAAGTGAAGATACCTCATGCAAGTTTGGAGCATCATTAAGGAAATATTTAGGGCTGTACATATCTCTCGAAAGGTTACGGTTGTATCTTGTTTTCCTCTTTTCTCCGCTGGAACTGTTGCTTCTGTTTTAGGGTTATTTTCCAGCATAAAGAGATCTGAATAGTAACATTGTTGTCCTCTCTAGTACCCATAATTTCAGATTTGTTTATGTTATGATGATGATGATGATGATGATGATTAACATCCACTAAGACCAACTTTGGTCTATCGGACCTTAAGAAGGATAATACTTGGTTTACTTTAAAATCTTGTTCTTGTGCTAAAAAAGCTTTCCAAGAAGCTTTCCAAACTCATTATAGTTCTGGCAAGTTAGGAGGTTATAAAGGTTTGTATTGTAGCAAATACTATGAAACTAAGATTTAATGTGGGTGTAAGCAAGGCACTCTAAGAGAAAGTGATTTTCATCCTCAACTCTCATAGATTCACACATATGGCAAATCCCTTTCTGCCCATGGAGTTTTAGGAATAGACCAACACCCTGTTTTGTTATGGAGTTCATGGGAGTTCGTTCTAATCTTGGCTATATTAATTCTATTTCGTGAGCTAGTTACTTCCGAGAGATACTTTTGATCTTCCAAGTTAGGATTAATGACCTCCTTGTAGTATCTTAATTTTCTCTTAAAGACAAAGTGAGAATCTTGGGTAGAAGACGTGTGTCAGCGTCTCTAAAGATTTCCAAGAGCTATCACTTAGTGGGTAAAACTGCGGTTTAGCGGAACAATACTAGACAATGACCATTGTTGAGACACATCTCCTTGCATCTGCGTTAGGTGCAAGATGTTGGACATCCCCCTTGACTCCAGTTTAGTATCCCTTATCGAGTAGTACCACATTATACAACACTGAAGATAGACTAGGACCCCACGTACCTTTCGTACATTGGGGACCCCATAAGCATCCTGAAACCAACCTATTGGTTATCTTGTTACTATAGTGCACCAAAACACAACATTCGAGAAAACCCTAGTTACACATTCATGTGACAAGTTCTTTATAAGATCTGAAAAATAAATTAGGGGTTATATTTCTAGAACCTCTAGAAAATGATGATCCAAGAAAACCCTAGTTACACATTGCAAGATGTGATGCCTCTAGCCAATAGTTTTGGATTAGCGAAGAGAATTGAGAGAGTAAGGTTCACACCTACTCTAATACCATGTCAAGATTTATAAGGGTCAACATAAAAATCAATGGAAATAAATCTCACCCAAATTATGGATAGCCTCCTTTCAAGTGCACTAGAGAGAGATAGGTCTAGTGCACTAGAGAGAGTGCAAAACCTAAGCACAAGGGATGAAAAATAGAACTACACAAGTGTGCCTAATAGAAAGATGCCATTCACAAGAGTAAAGGCCAAAATTAAGTGCCCTTAGGCTTATAACACTTTGTATTTTAGATAAAGAAGATTGCAATATGAGATGATACAAACGAGAGCTTGAATTGTGTATTTATACATGACTCAAGTCAGGTGTCCCTTCAAGAGGGGGTTATGGGCCCACAAAACAAGGGCATAGACCCCAAGAGGGTTACTGAGCCTACATATCAAGTTTGACTAGGTCAGCCTTAACCATACCTAGTAATACAATATAAAAATAAAGAATATGTGCATAGCAATAATTACAAGTAATAAAGATACATGAGCCATTGCCATAAATACAAATTGTGCTAATAATTTGAACATCTAGTACTATTAACTATGTTGATAGCTTCTATTTTTAAGTTTGTGTTTGGTATAACAAAACTAATTTGTGGGCAGTTTTTTCTTTCATTTATTGCATTATTGCACCAACAAAAGTGAGCTGCATTCTACATCGCAATATGAGGGAGATGTTTAATGTTCATGCCTAACATTGGCATGACATGTGGCATGAGTTGAACTAATATAACATTTTAAAAAGTTAAAAAAATAATAGCCTATTGTGGATGAGATGTGCAACATAAAAAAAATAAAGAAATAAAGAAATAAAAAGTCTGGTAATGTTAAAAAGAAAATTTAAGAAAATAATTGTAAGAATTAATTCACACACATGTAGATCCATCTTGGGATCTTTAGGTACTAAGAGATTTGTATTTCAATTTTTTATTTATCATTCTCGGTGCTTAATAGATCTAGAGTTAAGATGGATTCATGCTAGTTTATACTCCAAAGTGCATGAATATTTAAACAAAAAAAGAAACTTGTAAATCTAATTGTTCCAATGTTATTAATACCAAATTAAACAATACTACAAATTAAAATTAGATATTTTCCTCGAAAGCATCAAAACTTTAATGTTAATATATCATTGAAAATTTCCAAGTGATTAGAAAACTAAATATTTATATCAAAAACATTGCGAATAAAACTTATGGTGAAGATCTCAAAGTTCATATGTAATTTCTTTGTTTATTTGAAATTTTCTTGTAATTCTTATACATGACACTGAAGTCGGTGAACCCTCATGTTCTCTGAATCGGTAGAACCCAATGCACATTGAGGACAAGAGCTAGAACATGATGTTGATCAAAAAATAGACTCCAGGAATCATACTGTTGCAGACCAAAGCTTCACCCCAAATCCTACCAAAATGATCCTAACATTGAACATTTTCTACACATCCTCGCAAGGGAGGAGCCCAACAAGCTTCGCTATAGTCGGTGATCTGAAGGGGCCAAAGCACTTGTGTACTAGAGTATGCCAATCCTTTCAAGAATGTGCCACAAAGTCCCACAATCCTTACAAAGAGTGATTGGAAGTACATCTAGTATCAGTGTTCAGTTCTTCAAGGAAGGATTCATTGGTGGTTGGCCCTGTTTGGTGATTGCAGCGCTTTGGTTTGTTCCTCTTTTATTGGGATTGGCATTTCTCTGCTCTGTATACCCTCGAGAAGATCCATTGTAATTTTGATTTTGATAATGAGGTAAGTGCTTTGATTGCTTTATAAACCATGTGGCAAGATGAGGTATGTATGTAGTGGTTTGCAAAGGTTCTCTGATTAAGGATGCAAAGTCTCTAGATGCAGTAGCTTATTTTAATTTTATTTCTCTTTTAGTAGTGTTGAGGAAGAGGATATAAGTTCCATTGTATCTAAACTTCCATTTTTTTTATTTACTTATGTAAATATATGGCATATTAAAAAAAGGAAAAACAGTTTATACATGACATTTTTGTTTTGTTGTTTTATATGTAACAGGGACATTTTGATGAGTCTTCTCTCACAATGCTTGCAAGAATATTATCACTAGTTGGTCTTTTGGTGAGTCATATGCCTCTATACTTGTATAATGCTGTGTAATACAATGCATTTTTTTCCTTCAATAAAACCCTATGTAGAATATTTGGTAGTTGAAATAACATGGCAGGTATATAATGGCATTATTTGGCTGGACAGGGTTATATTGCAACTTTTTCAATTGGCATGGGTGGAATTCCTTGGGTCATAATGTCCGAGGTTGGTTATCATTACCATAGATTCATATTGACCTTGAATTTTCTTTTTAAAGAAATGGGGATGATTTTACTAGTCAAAATGGTGATGGCATGACTTGGATTGCTAGGAGTTGCATCAATATTTTGTTCCTACTGCCCCCAAATACGCTTCAAAATCTCTATAGAGTTTGAGATTCTAAAAAAACACAGGTTTGTGATAAATAGGGCAACTATACTGCTTGCAAATTGTCCAACTAATATTATATGTCTACAGGTCATAAAGCAACAAATACAAATTAAATTATGCCCATTACAGTCACTATTGGCAGATTCCATGCAAACTGAAACCCTGTGGTTGCACTTGGTTTTTTGTTCACCTCTGTAGGAGGGAGAGCTTGGGGAAGCATCCTTTCCACCAGTAGTTGAAGCCAGATGATAACTCCTTCAGCAACATCCAGGGATGCTTCTAGTTCCACATTTTTGGCCTTAAGGCTACTTGACCCTCTGCCTTTCATTCCAGCAGGTGCTAGATTTGAACTTTCATGACCTGGCTAACTGTGGGGGCTTCAGTTTTGTTGCCTATTGGCAAGGTGGTGAGGGAGGCTCTATTGTCTTGTGCCAAAAGGCCTACATGAGCTGCCATGGTGAGAACTTGGTCTGTTATATGCTCACACTATCGAAGCCCTTAATGGAGATCTTTCATCTCTGCATGGAAACAACACCTGCAACAGTGGTGTGTCATGGTTTGAGTAAGGCGGAATGAAATGTCCAACCTGAAATTTCTTGCCAGAATTTCTGTCAACTGGAGCATGAAGGGGGAGAGAGATTCCCAAATTCGCCAATGGGAAAGGCAACACAAAGGTACCAGAGAAGACATAGTATGATGACACCCAAGTCGTCGGAGCAATTCCTCCCAACAACCATTGGCCCAAGAGACAAGTATGTAGAGGGGATTCCATTGGTGCAAAGAGATGGGGTTTGAATGATGGGCATCAGAGCTAGAACGGTACAGAGAGACTCCCACCTAAACAGGCCAAGGTCGAGCCCTCTCCTTTGCATGCAAAAAAAATGGGGAAGAGGGATAGCGGGCACTTATGTCTTCTTCCCATCGTTTGTCCATGTATGGTGAGCCTTATGCAGCCTATAGAATTCTCATTCGACAGCGCAACCTCACTCACCTTAGGAAGTGCAAGAACTCTTTCAAGATTATAACTATTGGCATACATGCACATGAAGGGGTGGGTATGGAAGCCCCCTCTTTAACCCTTTGATGTGATGGGCGTGGGTGGTGCCTGCCCCACCTTTCAACTTTCCAAAACGTGCAATGCCTTCCGAAGGTGTCTTAACCCATTGTGACAATTTGAATGGCTTGTATTCATGGGTAGTATTTACAAGCTTGAACCTCCTCCCTTCCTCCGATCTGTAGCTGGCCCTCAGCCAAATCCGCCCCCTCATTTTGCCTTCTTGTCCACAATTGAGTTGTTAATGCAAAGCACTTGGACTAGAGAAGAGAGGCTTAGCGTGGTAAATGATTCTTGCTTAAGTAGGCGAGGAGATGCCTCCTTCGGATTGTATGGCATTGGTGATGAGAGATGAATCCCAACCATTCTGATATTGCCTATTGTGATTTTGGAGAGCACTTTTAGGCCTTGCAAAACTGCTAGGCTTCTTCATTGTTTGTCACCTTTGGGGCATTGATGACGAGAGATGCATCCCAACCACCGTGATATTGCCTAATGTGATTTTGGAGAGCAGTTTTAGGCCTTGGAAAGCTGCTAGGCTTTCTACTTCATTATTTGACACCATTCCAAGGCCCCATGCAAAGCTTAATGCTTGATTTTCTCCACCATTCCAAGGCCCCACGCAAAGCTTAATGCTTGATTTTCTCCGAAGTTCATGATAAACCCTCCTCCATCCCTGCCAGCCTGGTAAACCTTAAACTTATTCAGCAGGGAAAGGGATGAAAAAAAACTTAGGAGCAAACTGTTTGTGGCTTAATTGTTTTGGGTTAAGATGCTTGTTTATTTCAATTATTTGTTTATGTTATAAAAGCGTATAAATGTTATTTTCTTCAACCCACCATCTCATTCAAACTAAACAATAGAGCACCTCACTTCTTTTAATACAATTATGAGAAAAATAGAGCACCTCACTTCTTTTAATAAAATTATGAGAAAAATAGGGAAGCCCATGTACCAGTCTAGCATTCATGAATGCCATTTCTATTTCACGTTAAGAATTTCCCACATTTAGCAGTATTATATATCAATAAAAGACATCTAAATAATAAATATAGCGTATTTTTGTCTTGACAGATATTTCCTTTGAATATGAAGCGTATTGCTGGTAGTCTGGTGTCTTTCACAGCTTGGCTTGGTTCATGGATTGTCACCCTCTCTTTTAATGCTCTCTTCTCTTGGAGTGATACAGGTGATATACTTTTTTTTATTGTTATTTTACTAATAAATAACTAGGATTAGTTTAAAATGAATTTATGAATACACATATATTTTTTCAAGGCAACTGATTAGTAATGATATGTGCACTGTAGCTTGCTTCTTTTTATTTTGCATTATCTGCGCCTTCACTGTGCTATTCGTGGTAAAGCTTGTACCAGAGACAAAGGGAAGAACTTTGGAAGAAATACAATCTTCTTTCTCATAAGATTATATTGTAAGAAATTGAAAGTTTGTCCATGGCATCATAGCCTGGTTGAATTTTTATTGTTTATAATGTGGTTATCATGATGAGTTTGTAAAAACAATTATTCTTTTTGTGCATGAATGTTTTCACTGTGTTTACATTGTGTACAAGCTTTTAAATTTGCATTATATAAAAATTATTCTCTTTATTATTTTTTTTATGAAGTTCATTTATTATTCTGTTAAAAAAACTCAAGTATAAAGCTTTTATGGCTGTTGAATGGAATGATTTCTGAAAGATTCCATACCCATTGTGATGGTAAGAGCTATCCATTGAGCTGCAGAGCATTTAATGCGGCTGCAGCAGGTTTGCTAACTGTTGGATCTTCAACAGCTCAAGATCCAACGATCATCAAGCTTACTGCATTCCCATTAAATGCTCTGCAGCTCAATGGATAGCTCTTCCCCATTGTGATGGAATAATTCTTTGAAAAAGATTTTAAATTTTTTTCAAAAACTCCAAAGATTTTTTTCAAAGATTTTAAAGTAACAGAAACTCCACAACAATCTGACTTACCTCACTGAAACATGTCCAGGAGCAAAAGATTTTAAATTTTTTTTTATCATTTTTAAATAATGATGGTCAATATTTGTATTTTACCTCACTGAAACAACATGTTCAAGACCAAAAGGTTTTGAATATTTTTTAATCATTTTTAAATAATGCACGTCAATATTTGTATTAAAAATTTATAAAAATAAATGGTAAAATTAAGAAAAAAGAATTGTTTATAATTAATTAGTAAAGTTTTCTTCGCTCTTGTATGAAAGTGGTATAATGATTAAATATCTCTTCCCATCAATCAAAGTAGGTGCGTATTTGTAGTTGAGATTTCTGGATCTTCACTAATCATTTAAATACCTTTGCACATATTAAAAAAATAGTTAGAAGTGTCAATAGACTGATTTTGAAATCAATAAATTAATATTATTTTTATCTTTGTTTGGGAAGTTTTATTATTTTTATTAAAAAAAAGTTGGGTAAAAGTGTTAATAAACTGATTTTGAAATCAATAAAATCAATATTATTTTTTTTGTTGGGGGAGTTTTATTATTTTTATTATCTCATCTTTCTTTTGGGAGTTTTATTATTTTTTATTTTGTTTCTTCCACTTGTGGAAAATCTTGAAGAATTCTATTTATTTTTAAACTAAATTTTAAAATCTTTGTTTTATTTTCTTCTTATTTCTCTATTTTCCATGAACAATTGGGAAAAGTTTTGCTATGGCATAGAAGAGGAAGATGTAGTGGTTAAAATTATAAAGTTAAGGTTTATATTTTTCTTTGGAATTTATAGTTTTACATTAATCAATTACAAAGTGTTTGTATTTATAGAAAAAATCATAAAACTAGAGATGTTAAATCAATATTTTTTTTCTTTTTACAATTTATAATAAATGATAATGTATTTTAATTGTTTAGTCTTATAATTTTATAACACATTTAGAGTTTTTTATAGTCACATTATCTTTATTTTTCATAACATATTTTAGTTTCTTAACCTTGGTTGTATAACCAACTCTCCAAAAAAATTTCTATTTCATACAATTTTACAAATGCCTTAACCACTCCCTTATATTTTGATATATCATTTGATTTGACATATGAAAATAATTGTTTATTACTATTTGCTACATTACTAGGCCACTATTAACCCCCAAGCTAAAAGGGATATAACTTACAATAGATGTTATGTCATCTATATAAAACAACTAATTTTTGTATCTAAATTTTCAATCTACATGAAATCTTTGTTCTTAGTATATTTCAACAAAACTTCAAAAGTATTTTGATGTATCTAATTTTTTTTAACTATAATATGCGTTTACTAACACATAATTAAGGCTTGTATGTAATCAGAATAACTATAATATGGTACTCCATTAGTGCTCTATTTTGGAGTATACAGTAGTAGAATTACCATAACTCTAACAAAAAATAAAAGATTTGAGCGATCTAATGTTATGAATATGACACAATTAATAATCAAATTTAAACATCGAATAAATGTTTGGCATGTTAGATTTGGCAACAAACTAATTTCAGATTTTTATTATTAGAGGAAAATGGACAAGAAGAAAAATATGTGAACAACATGAAGCTTCATTAAATAAGCAAATCAATCTTGGTCACATTGTCATCAAAAGTACTTATAATCTAGTAAAGGGAAGATGAAGCATTTTTTCTCCCATTTGTTCATTTCATGTATATTTCATTAATTTATAGAAATACGAGGAACAATAAGAGAAAAAAAATGTAGAAAATGATTTGTCAAAAAATTGTAAAAAGATGACTTGTAATCTCTATTAATATTTTGCATGCCAATCCTTTGAGTCTTTCAAATATTTTAATGTCATATGCATTAATTATCTACATCAACTATGAAGTTATAGTCTGTAGTTATTTGATGAAGTATTAATGTGTTTGAATTTCTTCATAAACAACCAAGTTGCAACACTTCACTGTGCAAAAAGAATTTGGTGTGTCCACAACATGATGTTGCATTCCACTCTAAAACATGGAAAGGGCTGATTGCTAGAATGTGTAGACTACATGGATTGATGTACTCTATTCGACATCTCTATTACAATGATGGAACTTTGCCTTAGTAAGACTCCAACCATCATGGATTTGGTCTATCTTTGAACTTCTTTGAGGTGAAACCAAATTTTGGAAGATCTTCTTAATGAGATTCCAACTATCATGAATTTATTCTATCTTTCAACTTGTTTGAGTTCAAACCACCTTGCTTAGTGGTTGTTGGCTCCCAAATAGTATATTGCTAGTGAAAGGAAAATATTTTGGATTTTCTCTAGAATCCACCACTTGTCGATTCACGGTGTTTGTCCTTTCAAATTAATAAAGTTTGAGGGTTCCATATCTAGTTCCCTACTCTTTTCTCTACAAATCTATGTCCTCTAATTGTTACACTTGCTTTAACAAGAAGATCTTCAGAAAGTAACATAATATACTCCTCTTCATCTCTGGCTAGTATTGATGGATTTTAATGCTTCATGCAATTCTCATTAAACATTGGAACTATTATTATACAAGCTATTAAATCCAATTTGAGTGTGTATTTTCACTTCTCCATATTGGTGTGGGGAGCATATTTGAGTAGCTTGAGAATTTGTTCTTCCTTGAAGTGCTCTATCTAAAGATATACCCTAACTTTATCTTGCATCTGAAACTTGTGATCATGTCTAGCTTTGTGCTTCTATTGATTCTTCCATAGTCAACCTCAAACTTTGTCATGGGATTTTGGATGTGTTCATTGAACTTGATTGCTTTCCCATTTGTAATGATATATTTGATGTAGGGGCATCCATGAAAAATCCAAGTATGAAGGAATGTGCAAGAAAAGAGATGCTACAAATAAAGTAAGATGTGTCGGGTAATGCACAACAAAAAGGAAAACGCGTGTGCACCTAAAGTCAAGGCCATGAGAGGTCAAGTGCATGTAGTTTAGGCACATAGAAGAAAAGTGCATGACAAAGTGATGCACACGAGATAGAGAAGTGCAACAAACGTGCATGAAAAGTGATGAACCAAAGGAAGTTGAAGGGACCAACATGGAAGGTTAGGGAACATGTGTATCACAGTTAAAACCATAGTGTAACAGTCAAGCAAGATGAAGTGAGTGTCAAAACTGTTGCAATGGTTGCAACCATGAGGGAAGATGAAGTCACTCAAGGAAGTTGAACAATTAGGTTAGCATAAAAATAAATAGGATGAAAACCAAGAGGATAAGGTTGGTTAACTAGTCTTATTGTAGTGTTGGAGATTTGTTGAACAATTGTAAGTATAGATTTGAGGAGTGTGATTGTAAACTATGTAGATGTTTTCTTGTTTTTATTAATAAGAATGAGTAGGTTATTCCTATATGACTATGTACACTATAACTATTTGACAATTAAGTGTGTATATTCAATCTATTTCTAACCCATGTCATTAAATCCAATTAAACACAACTTTGTGGAGTTCAAGCTTTGGTTGAATTGGGCTCAAAATATCTAATTTCCATTGATTGTACCGTTCCTTCCTCATCGTCTCCTTGGGAATTGGACCCATTATAGATAATGGATCCTTGAGAAGGAATATAAGGAATGCTCAAATAGTGAATTGCCTAATGTGTTTTGCACTACATAATTATATTTGTGTTATGCATAAGGGATATTGGTATCTGAAGTTTTAGATTATGATTATAAAAAATCAAATAGATGTATGATGGCGCAATTTACTACCTTAGTTTACCCATATGTCTATAGACAGAAGGAAATACTCCCCTTTAGCTAAGTATCCCTCAAACCCACACTCGCTATGAAAAAATGATTAATAAATCTAGTTTTGTGGTGGTTGGAGAGAATTGTCGATGGTAAGCCAAAGTGCACCCTAATTTGTCGATGAAAAACTATGCCACTTGTGTTGAAACATACTTGCACAATATCATGAAGACCATTTTGTTGAAATGATACACTACCATTGCCCCTATTTGGTGTTGATAATTCCACAAGGAAGTTTGTCAAAACTAATTCCCATGGTTTGCTTGAGATTGGAAGTGGAACACACTTTTCAACATCTATTTCATTGGCATTGATATGCTCAAAAGGGACAACTACACAAAAAAAAAATTCCATCCGTGTCATTCTCAACTAATAGAAATACCTCTATGTTTTCCATTTCAAACTATCTTGATATCCTAGAATGGTTTACTTTGTGCAAAAATTATATCCTATGATCTCGATAGGGAACAATAATGGCGTTAATCGATACAAAATTGCATCCTTCGAAAAGAGTTTAGATCCCCTTGTGTTGTGGTGTGATCATAGATTTTTATAGGATGAAATAAATCTTTGTAAAAATCTAAACATTGCACATAATCTTCCTTGAAGTAGTTGGAATTGTGAATATTGTCAATTTGACAAGTGGTAGTCTTTATAGAAAAGGATAAATTGTATTTGTTGATCCCTTTCTATACTTAATCATTGAGGCAAGAGCATTGTGATTCCTGCTTGATTGGGTACATGTAAAATATTATAAGCATAGAGAGTGTGCAAGAAGAAATGCCATTGATCATTATGTAGCTATAGATGGAATGGTTGGTACAAAGAAGTGTAAGCATAGAAAGATAGAGTGTGGCACACAAAAGAGAATATGAAAGGTCATACATAGGAATTCAAAGAGGTAGATGTGGCAGATAGGGTGAACAAAGAAATGATGGATATGGATCATCCCAATGTGATGGTTGAGTTTGTTGGAATGCCAAACGATGAAAGTGAGAATTATATATTAATGGACCAAAATGAAGATTAGGTCGGTCCCAAGTTTGAGAGAAACACATTCAGTTGGAGTTGAGTGGGAGTTGAGAGAAGTTGTCTTTGAGAATGTGGATTTCAAAGGAAGCCATGCCTTGAGAAGAAGGCATAGAAGAGTACTGAGAGTGTTTTCATTGATAAGCAAACATAGAAATCAAGGACAAGGAAAGGAGGATAGAACTAACTGGTTGATACAATAAGAGAATTGGAATTTAAGTGACTTCATGCAACAGGACAAGGAGTACAAAGGAGGAAGAGTGTTTGTGGGATTGATAGATTGCATCCATACCAAAATAAGTTTGGAAGAATCATGGCATCCAACATGTTTTATCTATAAAAAGAGTAAGATGTACTTGGAGAGGTTGCGAGGACTTATGGAAACCCAAGGAAAATCCTTAATGTAATCTTAGTGTAACCATAAACATAAAGAATGGGTAGAGTTGTGTGATTAAGTTGGTGTTTTATTATGTGTCTCTTGCTTCTGTGTTACTTTGTTATAATTAGCACGTGTTGCTTAAACTAGCACACATAATCATGATTTGAGTTCATTGCTTACTGCAACACATCATTTTCATCATTTTCATACAAGAGTGGGTTTGAATCTCTGGGAAGAGAAATATGGTGTTGAAATTGGTGTCCATAATACAAGGGAAAAATTCTTTAGATTTGTGAGAATTCATAGGGTAAGACTTGTAGCTATGGCAATAAGAGAGGGAATATTTTGTGTGAATCATGAAATGAAAGAATTTGGAAGAACCAGGGAATTGGATATAAGGAAATAGAGTGGATAATGAGAATCTAGTAATTTGAATGTAAAATGAGAGAAGGAACAAAAAGTGAGCAAAAAGAGGACATTGGAGTAAAATTACTCAATTTCCTTAAAATTAAGAGGGTGCAAAGTTGAACATTCATGCAATGATGGAAGTTTGAAAGACAAAGCATTGCTTGATTAGATAAATGAGATGTAAAGGTATTTAGAGGAGGATAAAGTCAAATATTTAAGGAAGATGAAAATTCACATTCAAGAAGTTGAAGGGAGCTACAACGATTTGGTGGTCTTTCATACAACATGAGAAATTGCACCTAAACATGGAGAAGATAAAAATTGGGGTAAGATGATATCCAAGTTGAGAGAGTTTTTTGTCAACAAATTAATGTTAATGTTTGGGGAAACTAGGGGCAGACATCCTCTTGGATGTAGCCATGGTGCTTGGCTTGATAGGTCATGGTGGTTTGAGCTATGGAGGATGATGATGGTTCACTCACTGGTGTATGTGAGGCCCCTGGATATAGCCTTTCTTGGTCATGGTGCTTGGTCAAGTGGTAGAAATCTTGGATGCTTGTAGATCTACTCCCTGGTTCTGGGAAGCCCCGGTGTAGTCCTTCTTGATCATGGAACTTGATGAAGTGGTATAGGACTTGGGTTTCACATCACATTCCTACATGGATCTAGTAATCCTTGTCATAATATAGTGGATTTGACTTACCCACTCTTAGGGATTAGCTACCCATGTTGGAATGGTCAAGTCTACTCTAGTGTGGGTGCACACACACTAGGTCTCTTCTAACATGGATGGATGTGCATGTGAAGCAAGCTCATGGAAATCCTTCTTGGGATATGAAGACTAAGTTTCTAGATCTTGTTACGTACATTAAAGAATAAGATGAGAGTATGTGTAAATAAATAAATGAATATTTTTTTATCAATCGTTCGTTTTATTTAAAGTGTAACATATGGTTGAATCTTTCAGTGTATAATTATTTTATGAAGAAAATGTTGCATAAAATTCATAAGGGAAATAATTATCAAATATAGAAGTGGAAAATCAACATGGTATCAGAGCTACCAGGTTCCAGATCTCAGTTTGGAAGACATATCAGGCTAACACAGTCCTAAACAATGTACTGGAATAACCTTATTTGCAATTAATAAGCATTTGTGGTTGAAGCGCTAGGGTCAAGATGATGACCACACTTAGGGTTGAAGACAAACTTGACTGTTCTATGAACTCCAGATCTTGGAAACACATAATACAATTCATCTTGGAAGAAAATGAGGTAGATGATTATGTAAGCAAAGTTATTCTTGAACCTACAGATGATGATGAGAAATATAAGCAAAAGAAAATGAATCTAAGGCAAAAAGGATTTGGGTTGACTTAGTAAAAGATCGCTTGATCCCATAGATTGCACAAATGAATACAACTAAAGAAATGTATGATGCTTTGATGGGTCTATTTGAAACCAATAATCCTAACATGAAGTTATCATTAAAGAATAAGGTTTTTGACATCAAGATAAAAAAGTCAAATACAATTTCCACATACTTCATGAAGATTAGTCAGACAAGAGATCAACTCATAGCTATTGGAAAAGAAGTAGATGATAGAGAGCCAGTGTCGCATTAGCTCTCAATGGTCTTCCCACTTCATGGGAACCTTTCATTCAAGGTGTTTGTGCCAGGGATGCATTACCATCACTTGATCAATTGTGGACTAATTGTGTCCAAGAAGAAGGAAGAATTATGTCTAGAAGTGGTTCTCAAAAATCTTAGGATGAAGAAATTGTATCCCTTGCATCTCATGCAAGGAAAGGGAAAGGAAGGAAAATTCCTTATAATAAAAATAAAAGGAAAAGACTTGCTCCAACCCATGAACATGAGACAAAGGATTTCTCTCATATTAAATGCTATAATTTTCAAAAGTTTGGCCATTTTGCTAACAAATGTCTTAAGGAGAAAAGAAAAGGGAAGCAACATGCATTTGTTGTATAAGTAGAGGATCAATCACATAAGAGGACAAAAGAATCACAGTTTGATGAGCTTGCTAATGGTATTAGGAAGGAGTACTACTTTACCTCTGTTGTTTCAGGATCAATTACCAACAACAGTGAGATTTAGTTTGTAGATAGTGGTGCTTCCAGAAATATGACAAGATATCAGGGTGCTCTCACAATTTGTCAAAGGAAAATTCTTCACCACATGTGACGATTCTAGATATGTTGTGAAGGGTGTTGGATCTACATCCTTCCAATTAGTTTCAGGAGACACTTTGCATATGAATGACATATTTTTTGTACCAGGACTATAGAAGAACCTCCTATCTATTTTAGTCTTGGAGAACATAGGCTTTAGAGTTTCCTTTGTGGATGGTCGGGATCTGGTATGGCATAAGGAATCAAGCATAAATTCATCTAAAGTGATTGGTGTCCGAGAGGGAAACTTGTATAGGTTAACATGACACTTAGTTGATGCATTGATCCATGACAACACCAGTCTATGTGAGCTATGCAATCAGGGATTTGCTCACCTACACTAAAGAGCTCTTCCCTAGTTAAGGGATATGGTCACGGGTTTAACAGAGCTTCAAATGGAGCATGATGGTGTATGCAGAGGATGTGCACTTGGTAAGAACACCAATGGATATTTCTCGAGTAGAAATTTGATCCAAGAGAATCTTGGATCCGGTACATTACGATGTTTCTGTACTGATGATAGTTCATTCCTTAAGCAAATACCTATACTATGTGATATTCATTTATTACTACTATCGGAATACTTGGATATATTTTATGAAGACCGTGGATGAAGTCTTCAGTATGATAATCTTACTCTCCAAAGAGCTCTTCTTCTCCGATAAGCTTTAAGGCTACTTACTATTCCTCTCCGAGAATTGTTGTATAATAGTAGTTTTTTTCCATAAAGCTTAATATGGTATTCACCACTCCCTGATTATAGATATACAGCCAGAAATAACTTCAGTGCAGATAGATCGGAATTTAAGAACTTAAGCTGGCACGGAGTGGAATAGCGGTCACCACTTTGATACTCTCAGGTCAATCTCATCCTCATATCAGTAAACAGTTGATTAACCTATTTCAGTTTACCCGCATATTTTAGGAGTTCAGGGATCTAGTTGAGAACTTGACAGGGAGGCATATCTAATTCTTGAGGACAAATAATGGAGGAGAGTATACCTCTAATGACTTCAATAAATTTTGCAAGGATGCAGGGATCAAGAGGGAGCTAACATTTCCTTACAATCCACATTAGAATGTGGTAGCGGAAAGGAAAACCATGGTTATCTATGAGGCATCCAAAGTAATGATCCATGATCAAGGATTACCAATGGCTTTATGGGAAAATCATCTAGTACTTTTTCTTATGTTCAAAACGGGATCCCTCATTAGGTATTGGGGGACAAGACTCCAAAGGAGGAATTCACAAGTGCAAAACCTGAAGTCAGTCCTAAGAGGATCTTTGGTTTCCCGGTGTACAAGGAGAAGAGATCAAAGTTGGAACCTTCAGGAAAGAAATAGATCTTTATGGGATAGAGTGAGACTCAAACGCTTTTCGGATATACATCCTTGGTCAGAGAAAAATTGAGGTCAGTCAGGATGTCACCTTTGATGAGGAGGTAGCTACTTCGGGATATCTAGAGAATATTACATGGAGATTGACTGTGAAGAGCAACATGATCCCAGAGATATAGATCACTCTATTAATTCTTCAAATGGCCAGAGGGAGGAGCCAGTAGAGCCAACAGATCCTTTGGATAGGCCAAAAAATGTTGCAATGATCAAGAAAATACCAGCCCATTTTCGTAACATTATGTAGGAGGCAAAGAAGCATTTGTATCCTAGTGGTGCCTTTAGTGAAAGTAAGAGACCTCATATATTCTCAAATTTCATGGCACTTATGAGTCACATTAGTATGAGGAGGCTATTAATCAAAAGTTTTGTAGAGATGCCATGATGGAGGAGTATCATTCCATCATGAAGAATGATGTGTGGGAGATTGTTCCTAGACTTGAGGGGAAGCATGTGGTAAATTCCAAGTGGATCTACGAGATCAAGCATACAGGATATGGTAGCATTAGGAAACAAAAAGAAAGGTTTGTGGCTAAAGGATTCTCTCAAAAAGAGGGAGTGTACTACGAGGAGACATTTTCTCCAATGCCCAAGTACACTACTATTGGAATGATCATTGCATTTGCTTTAGTGATGGGTTGGAGATTATATCAAATGGATGTAAACACCACATTTCTCAATAGTGAAATTGAGGAAAACGTGTACATAGAGCAACTTATGGGCTTTGTGATACATGGGAATGAGTCCCATGTCTGTGAATTGAAGAAAGCACTATATGGGCTCAATAAGGCACCCAAGGCTTGGTATTCCAGGATTGACGGATGCCTTATGAGTTTGGGATTCACCAAGAGTGTTGTGTATCCCAACCTTTAATACAAGGTTGTTGACAGTGATCCTCTAATCTTGGTACTATATGTTGATGAAATGTTTCTTACTGGAGAAAAGTATCTCATAGTTGAATGCAAGAGGGAGTTAGGCTTTGAGTTCAAGATTAAGGATCTAGGGATGATGCAATACTTCCTAAGATTGGAAGTGTTGCAGATATAAGATGATATATTCCTCAGTCAGGGGAAGTATGCAGTTGAGATCCTAAGTAGATTCGGTATGATGGACTGTAATTCCATTACTACACCGATGGTAACAAATATAAAAAAGTTGGGTGATTATGCTTCAAGTTTAGATTTGGTGAATCCCACTATGTACATGCAGATTATTGGATCCTTGATGTACCTAGTTAACACCAAGGCCGATATATGCATTGTAATAAATACCTTGAGCCAGTTCATGGTTGAATCAAGGAAGTTGCAACGGGTGCAACAAATCATGTGTTAAGGTAGCTTCATGGTACACTTGGAAATAGTCTCAAATGTGTATCGAGTGGTGATATGTGGTTTCATGGTTATATAGATTCTCACTAGGGAGGCAGTGCAATAGACAGAAAGAGAACCTTTGGGTGTTTCTTCAACTTTGGATCAGCCATGGTTTTCTTGGTTTAGCTAAAAGAATACTTCGGTATCCCTTAATACAACAGAAGCATAGTATATTACAGCTAGTGATATTGCAAATCATGAAGCGGTATGGCTTCGGAAGTTACAGTGTTGTCGAATATCTGGTCAAATGTTGAAAACTACATTGATATATTGTGATAATCAAAGTTGTATCAAGCTTTTGGAAAATCTAGTATTTCATGACAAGTTGAAACATATTGAGATTAAATATCACTTCATTCGTGACATGGTGCAAAAGGAGTAGTTCAATTCCAACAAATATCCAAAATGATAAAATTGTAGACATTCTGACCAAGCCTCTTTCCAAGGCAAAGTTTGTATACTTCAAAGACAAGCTTGTTGTGGTGGAGAATGTCTTCCTCACTGAGAGGGAGTGTTGATGTTTGGGGAAGTTTGTAGTAAGACATCTTCCTAAATGTAGTCATGGTGCTTAGCTTGATGATCATGGTGGTTTGACCTATGGAGGATGATTATGGTTCACTCAATGGTGTATGTGAATCCCCTACATGTATCATTTCTTGTTCATGGTGCTTAGTCAAGTGTTAGAGATCGTGGATGCTTGCATATCTACTCCTGGGTTTTGTGAGGCCCTGCTATAGTCCTTCTTGTTCATGGAACTTGATGAAGTGGTATAGGAATTGGGTTTCACATCACATGCCTATCTGGCTCTAGTATTCTTTGTCATAATAGAGTGGATTTCACTTTCCCATTCTCAGGGATTAGCTACCCTTGTTGGAATGGTCAAGTATACTCTAGTGTGGTTGCACACACACTAGATCTCTTCTTACATGGATGGACATGCATGTGAAGCAAGCTCATGGAAATTTGTTTTGGGATACAAAGACTAAGTTTCTATATCTTGTTACATACATTGAAGAATAAGTTGAGGGTATGTGCAAATAAATAAATAAATATTTTTTATCAATCATTCATTTTATTTAAAGTGTGACATATCGTGGAACCTTTCAGTGTATAATTATTTCATGAAGAATCTATTGCATAAAATTCATAAGGAAAATAATTATCATATCCGAAAGTGAAAAAATCAACAATTATAGATAGTTGTTTTTTAGATAAATGTAGAATTTGCGACAACAATTGAAGTGTGCAAGAGTATAGAGAGGAATTCTATCAAATTTATATCCACAGAGGTCATAATGAAGATGAAAACCATGGATTTTATAGGTATGTAAATAGAATGAAGTTAGCATTTCAAGATGGGTTAACCTTGCATGGGATAAGAAGTGTGGAAGAAGTTTATCAATTATCCTTGAGAGTGGAATAAAATGATTGTGTGCAAGGACAATAGACAAAAAAATTGTATAGGTACAGGTGGTTGACATAGTCGAAAGAGTTCATCACTATGCATAAATAATTCACACAAAGGGAACATTGATAGACATGAAGAAGGTGGCACATTAGGAATAATTAGAGGCAAAATTTGAGAAAGATTTTGAGGAAGTGGCCTAAATTCTAGTAGTTATAGAAGAAAAAATTATTAAAAAATTTGTGTTGTGGAAGGCCACAAGTTGTTTGAATGTCCACAGAGGGAAGGAACAAGAGAAAATGAAACCAAAACAGAGTTGAAATGAGGAGAGATTCATGAAGAAAATTCAATAGTTGCAACAATGCATAAAAGAGGAGAGAATTTGATGTTGTGCAAAGGGAATAAGGTTTAAGAACAAATTATACAAGAAGAAGAGAAATGATTGTCGAAGAACATCTTCATAACCGAATATAACTCTGGAGGTCATTTTCAAGTCATTATTGTCTCAAGTAGTACATAAAACATGATAGTGATAGAAATAATTGAGAAATTGGGATTATCATGACATAAGCATCCTCAACCTTATAAGCACCTCAAAAAGGATATGAGGTGAATGTATGTAACCAATGTAAGGTGTCTTTTCACATTAGTAAGAACAAGGATGAGATATCATGTGACATGATCTAGATGGACACTCATCTTTTGTTGTTGGGGATACCATGACAATTTTTGTTGTGTAATGCATGATGAGAGGATTAACACATATATCATCATGAAGGATGGAAGGAGATTCTAGTTTCCCCCATGAAGAATGATGACCATTGAGAAGTGTTTTTCATGATAGTCAAATAAATTTTGCATGATGTGAAGGAAACCAAGGAATGTTATGCTTTAATGTTCAAGAGGTCGACAAAGCTAAGAGAAGCACACATAAGATAGAGATGCATAAATAAGTTCAGTAGTGGTTGAATGCATTACCAAATATTGTAAGGGGTTATCTACCTAAATAATTACCTCTAAATAATAGAATCACACATGATATGTGTTTGGTACCCAAAGCTACAATATCAAATCAAGGCATGCATATAATGAATCCTCTGGAGAACACATAATTGAATTGAAAAGTTTAGGATTTATTGTCAAGAGGTTTGATATCAAAGACTATGGACTCGTATGCAATACCAATGTTGTTGACCTCAAAGAAAGATGTGAAATATGCAAAATGCATTGACTCAAGAGCAATGAACAAAACCACAGTTAAGTATAGGTTCTTTTTACTAAAGTTTGATGGTTTGTTGCACAGTTTTAGTAATACAAGATATTTCACCAATATTGATTTGAAAAGTGGTGACCATCAAAAAGAGGTGAAAGGAAGACACCTTTTAAGCATTAGCACAGATGCTATGAGTGGTGGTTGGTCATGATTTTTTATTTGACTGACACACTAGGTACATTTATGACACATAATACCAAGGTAATGTGGCCATAGGTTAGTTTCATGGTGTGTACTGAGATGAGATTTTGATTCATAGTGGTAGCCTCAATGCACATTTGATTGGTGTTGGAATCTTTTAAGAGGGAGAAATTGTTCATTGACTTGAAGAAATGCAAGTTCTTCAAGCAATAGTTAGTATATTTGGGATATACCATATCATCGAAAGAATTGAGGATGGATCCTGATAAGGTGAAAGCTTTGAGCACCTCTTCCAAGTATAAAACAACTGAAATACTTAAATCCCTCTTTACCAAGAGAGAAATACCAATCGAATTAGCTTGATACCATGCAAAATTTTCTCAAAATTGATTTGTAATACAAATTTAGAAATTTCACCTTATTTACTTGAGGTTGCTTGGATTTATTTCCTTTGAACTTTCATCCTTAGGGTTGAATATGAAATATAAATTACAACAATATATATTTCACTTATGTCAAACCAAATATTTAAGGCATTCCAAGAAAATAAACACCAAACAATTGTCCTTCAAGGGAAATATTTTGCAACTTCAAAATAAATTCCAAAATATAGAAAAATCTGAAAATTACTTATTACAACATATTTATTACAGCCATAAATCTTCCCACTTAGCTTCCATATATTTTTCAAATCGCTTAACAAATGGTGCTCATTGTTATGTTCAATCAATATGCATAATCCTAACTGCCTATGATACAACTATTAAACCGAGTCAGCCACCTAGTGGATTTTAAATAGTAAAGAGGCCCTTTTGCATTGAGTAATTATTAACCAACTATATAATATACCTTATTCAAAGGAGATTGTAATAACCTCGGTTTGTATCTATTACATTACACATGTACCCAGCGCACCTTCAGATGTGCCCCAGGGAGAGACAGGCAATTTTTCTTACTAGGAAGTGTGTTATTCAGTAGTGGTGGTCATGGTCAGGCCCTTTGGTCCTTCCTTTAGGAGTAATATGGCTTAATGGAATAGTTGAATACCCTTTGTTGGGGTTTATAACCCTGGGGTTGGTGTCCAGGGCTCCTAGGGATTGATCACGAGGTCACATGACCCCACACCTTGTTTGCTTGCTCTTATGGACTTTGCTTCAGCTACGAGACCTTGGTCTCCCTTCACATCCACCTCGAACACCCTTTTGGCCCTTCAACTAGCTGGCGCTCCCTCTCCTTGGGATCCTTCCTGTGAGGTTGTGATTACTCATCCAAGGTCATATTGCTGCTTTGAGGAGGGCGTTGAGGGATTTTACAACATTCTCGGAGTTAGATGGGGTATAACACCCTCACTCCAGCCTTTCGTTTAGAGTGATTTGCTTATTTTAGCATTTTTTGGCACCGAGTGGGGAAATACCCCATGTAGCCTTCTATAATCCTACTTTAGGCTATTAATACATTATTTTATGTTATAATTTTAAGTTGAAGTTTTATAATTTTAAATTGACTTTTTAAGGCATGTAGGCATGGATATATTTGTAAAGTGAGTGTGAGAGGCTATAAATAAACGTCTCCTCACTTCATTTTAACACAAGATAAGTGGGACAAAACATTATGCACTTATTCTACCAAACTAGGGCTCTTTAAAGTGAGGCGCCTCCTCTTAAGGAAGTTGTTTTCTAAGTTTTGATGGAAAATTATTGAAGTTTCTTTGGTTCAATGCTCTTGAAAAGGTGATGTTATGATTTGTTGGTTAAACACGTGCACAAGGAGATATCCAGGGATTTTTCTTGATCTCTCTTTGTTCATTGTTAATGAATGATGCATGTTTATGGATTGAATGATAGCCATTAGGATTTCATTTTGTCTTGCTAGATCTTTGTCAACATTTAGTCACCTTGGTTGTAGAAGTACGTCCCTTTAGGAGTCATTATAGGGTTAGAACCTTAGCACTTTAGGATTTGTTGTAAAACCTAGGCTAAGCTTCTCAAGAGGTAGGTTAGTCACTCAGATTCTCGATCTGCTTGACTTCTCAAATATTCCAGGATACATGAATAGGTTCGACAAACATCGTTCTCTCAAATTTATTTCGACATTCCACAAGGATGAAGATACGGTTGCAACACATGTTACGAAGTTCAAATAAGTTCTTGTGGCATGGGACATTACAAACAAGGATACCATGATACAATTATTTGTAATGTCCCTTGGTCTAGGAGGGAATCAGGATGTGGATGTTTGGTATGATGGACTCCCTCCTAAGGGGATATCCTCCTATATACAATTGATTGAATCATTTTGTGATCAGTGGGATCCTAACGTTAAGGAGGAAATATTAGAGATTGTGAAGGACAAACTAGCCTCAGAAGAGCATGAAGCACCCCTTGATGACAAAGATGAAGATCAACATTCAAAAGTTTTGCTTGAACACAATATTGTTGAAGACTTGGTCACCGACATTATGGCCCTTATGTCCGAAGATGAAGAGCTTCCTAAATATGAAAGGGAAATTCTCCATAAAATTAAGACCAAGAAGCCCTAGTTGAAGAAGATTTAAATTGGTGAGTTCTTCATATCCTCAAGTTGTGGTTTCTTATGATATTCTAGCTCACTTGGAATAAAATTACAAAGGTATAAAAGACGACGATTACTGGGATTTCCTCGGTCCACCGGTATACAATTCTTCCAGACCTTGCGGCACCATAGTGGACCCACTCTCTTGCGTAGGCGTGGAAAATGAATTCTTCCATGTTATAAATGAAGAATGGATCAACCCTTTTGATGCCTTGCTTGATTATGGAGTAGTATGAGGAATGGTTCTTGTTGTTGATTGTTGTATGGAAAGGGTCTCCACTAGCTTTCAGTTGATGATGTTCCTAGAGAAACACTTCCAGCACTATCTTATGGAAAGTATTGGAGAAGTTGTTCACCTCATTCATTCCTATCTTGGTAAGTCTTTAAATATTCATTTCAACAAGATCGAAATAGGTGTGTGGTCAGGTATGATTTTCATCCCTCAGTTTCATAGTGTTTATTGTTTATCTTTTCATTTGAAGCATGAAGGTATGAATGATCTAGATGACAATTTAAAAATTTCAAGGATTATTTGGAATACTAACATGATTGTTGCAAAGACGAGCGATATATACTTGTATATCCAAAGAAATTCTTAAGTAAATGCAGGGACAGGTTTCAGATGGTGTATCGAAATACTTGTGAAGACCCGCGCTACTGATAACCTCCCAAGTTCAATATTTGTGGACAAGTTTCAGGCAAATTATTTTCTTAATAGAAATGTATGATGGAGGTGTCCCATACATGAGTCCAATAGAAGCATGGATCAAGAAATATTTTCAAAGCAATTCCTCTCCATGGAATCAATTTCAAGTCTTCCAGGGTCTTAGAACGATTCAGTTTCCTTTCCTCACCCAAATAAAGATCACGGTACGTACTCAACATATCATCGATGAGGTATTATCATGGATTGCATTTAAAGACAAATGTAAGATATCAAGTATGAATTGTTTAATCAATTGGTTGCACTACTAGTATGATTTCGCTTAGCCCAATTGATTACTATGTTTAGGATAGGTAGGGTTAGTAAATTAGGCATATTACTATTACTTTGCATTACATCTGATGTTCCTTCATGATTTAGAATAGTCTTTATTGTTCTTAGTTTGTTCCCTTATTTCGCAAACATGGCAGGACAAAAGTGTGTGTAAATATACAAGTACCAGAAGATTCATAAGTTCTTGAGCACTCCCGGGAAGAGCACTCATCCCACAGTTGGAGCAAATGTTGCATTGCACATGTACCCATTGCACCTTTAGATTTGCCCCAGGGAGAGAGAGGCCATTTTTTTACTAGGATGGGTGTTATTCAGCAGTGGTGGTCATGGTCAGGACCTTTTTTCCTTCCTTTAGGAGTAATATGGCTTAATGTCACTGTTGACAGCCCTTTGTTGTGGTTTTTAACCCTGGGGTTGGTGTCTGAGGCTCCTAGGGGTTGATTACTGGATCAGATGACCCCATACCTTGTTTGCTTGCTCTAGTGGAATTTTATTCAGCTATAAGACCTTGGTCTCCCTTCACAGACACCTCAGACACCCTCTTGGCCCTTCATCTAGGTGGCACTCCCTCTCCTTGGCCTCCTTCCTCAAAGGACATCATCATTCCTCCCAGGTCGTACTATTAAATTGAGGAGGGTGTTGAGAGATTTTACAGCATTCTCGAGGTTGGATGGGGTATAACCCCCTCCCTCCATCTCACTCCAACCTTTTGTTCGAAGTGATTCTCTTATTTTAGTATTTTTTGGCACCTAGGGGAAAATGCCCCAAGTAGCCTACTATAAGCCTACTTTAGGCTATTTTTACATTATTTTATGTTATAATTTTAAGTTGACATCTTATAATTTCAAATTAACTTTTTAAGTCATGTAGGTCTACATATATTTGTAAAGTGAGTGTGAGAGGCTATAAATAAACCTCTCCTCACTTCATTTTAATATAAGGTGAGTGGGGAAAAACAATGTGCACTTATTCTACCCAACTACGGATATTTGAAGTGAGGTGCCTCCTATTGAGGAAGATGTTTTCTAGGTTTTGATGGAAAATTCTTGATGTTATTTTGGTTCAATACTCTTGCAAAGGTGATGCTATGATTTTTTGGTTAAACACATGCACAGGGAGGTATCTAGGGATTTCCTTTATCTCTCTTTTTTTTATTTTTGATGAATTATGTATGTTTTATGTATTGAATGGTATCCATTAGGGTTGCATTTTGTCTTGGATAGGTCTTTCGTCAACATTTAGTCACCTTGGTTGTAGAAGTACATCCCTTTACGAGTCCTTATAAGGTTATAACCTTAGGACTTTAGGGCTAGTTGTAAAACCTAGGCTAAGATTCTCAAGAGGCAGGTTAGTAACTCCTTAGATGCCCTACGTTACAGGTAGGGTTTTTTCCTTTTGTCCCAAAACCACTATCTTCCTTCCAAAACCTAGCACCTAGGGTTAGTTCCTTGCGTTTGCATGTTAGGTGGGGTTAGTTCTAGGATAGTTTTAGGTTTTCATTTTGCATCTAAAAACCCCTTAAATTTATAAAATTTCAAAAAAATCAAAATTTTGGTCGATTTAGGGCCTCCAGGAATTTTTCAATCCCTAAAATTTTGGGCCCTAAAATTTTTCCCCCTCCCTAAAATTTTGGGGCCACCCTAAAAGTTCACCATGCCTCCCTAAGTTCATGACCTTTCATTTTTGACCTCCAAAACAGGACTAGGGTTGTCCTCACACCCTCGGCCATCCCTCAAACCCCTTGGGCCTACTCTTTATCCCTATATAACAACCTCAAGGTTGTACCTTCACCCATGACCCTATTATACTTGGTCTTGGCATGTCCTCTATTTTCCTCTAGCTCCTCGTCTCTTCCTTGTTGACCTTCTTTAATCCTCAACATCCTCAAAACCAACCACAAGGGCTACCCTTACAGTGGCAACCCACCTTATACAAGATGTGATGTCCCTTCCCCTTCACATCAATATTCTTTTATACATGCAAACACTGGTTAGAAGGTTGAAAATTCATTGGTTTGAGTTGGAATTGAATGAAGGACTGATCTATACCTTTTTGCATTCATATATCAGACTGTGAATACATACGTTGTTATGATATAAGGGTAATGTAAACTCTAAAAACATTGTTGTACACCTGTTAATAATCACTTAAAACTTTGTTTCGAAACTGTACTCCTAAACATATGTACTACTTTGTTAATAGTTTATGTTGCTAACACATTTAATGATATAAACATGGTTTAAGAAATGCAATAAATCTTGGCATAAATGCACTATGTTACCTTAAATACATGGTCAAAAAAGAGGTTCAATCCTCAAACTGATACTACACATAACATGGTTACTTTTTCCTATGCCTGATTAGCTTTGTACATGGTTTTTATGGATAAGCAAAGACTCACTAGAACTTACATCTAAATGCAATGTAAACATTTGTGATTGATTTGGGACAACATTGATAATATTGATGTACCTCTTCTAATGCTTTTTTTACAAGTGTTGTTGTATGAAAGGTGCACATTTTTTATGATGAAAGAGTAATCGTAATTTATTGCTTTTACCCTCTTTCTATTGGATAATACTTACATATCACACTTGTTATTGCTCATTGGAAGAAATTGGCTAATTAAGTGAATGACACTCCACACTTAAATGTCATATGCTTGAACTAAGACTAAAGTTGGATTGACTCCTATAATGACCTGGTCACTAACATTCTTCAAAGAAGATATTATTTGGTGTTTTAGCGTCCGTACAGAGTTACATTAGGGCTCTACCCTAGGAGGTTTTGACTTCCAAAGTAGTTTGGAGAAGTGGATAAGGTGACAATGGCCACATTCTCCTGTATACATTGGCTAGTGACTAGACCTGCTAGTTCATTCGGTAACATGACCCTTAGAATGTATTAAATTAGATTATGTAGATGATGTGAATATGATTGTATCGATTCCGCATGCATATCTTAAGGCCAAGGTCAAACTAGTGAGTGACTAGGCATGTATCTGTAAATATTTCGATAAGGGATATGCAATTGGCTTGTCATGAAGACTCAAAATTGATGTAAATATAATGCAATAAAATACTAAAATTGTCCAAGATGGCTATGTAAAGAGCATTAAAGGGGTTATGGTTCCAATTGAGGGGAAGAGGAAACAGGGCCCTATGGAAGATTAAATAATATATTTCCGAATCGTCAACATTATAACTCATCCATTTGTTGTCATGTGCCTTAAATGATCCAATTACTTCTTTTCAACTTATCAAATCCAATCATTGAATGGATGCGTGAGGTTAGTGGGAAAAGTCTTCTCATGTAGTTATTCAAGCATGGGATAGATATACTTCTGTAAGAATTGTAAGAGTCCTCCCTTCTATGATAGGAAATAATGTCATATGTTTTTTCATCATCCTCTCACATTCTTTGGAGTTTATTACTAATTTTCTAGGGAAGTTTTTACTCTACGTAGATTTTTTCCATGATTTTCTATTATAACAATTATCAGACTGTGAAATTAACCTTGTGAAGAGGAGAATACAAACATTAAATTGAAGAGGATGGTTGTAGGTGAGCATAGAGGCTGGGCAAGATAGGTACCTTTACCCATTGTGTATCTTTTTCTACTCCATGCTTAAGAATACATGAATTGATGTTACAATAGGTTCTCCAATAGCATACAACAAGTTGGAATCTTTTTCCACACACTAGTAAGCACTATAAAGGTTGTATTTCCTATGGAAACTATAGAATAGTGAAGGAAAATTCCTTCCATTGTCATGTCCCCATTAAAATAAGACTGCTTGCAAATAAGGTTTCACTAACCTACTAGTTCCCTAGAGAAACTAGTAGTAAGCACTATAAAGGTTGTATTTCCTATGGAAACTATAGATCAGTGAAGGAAAATGCCTTCCATTGTCATGTCCCCATTCAAATAAGACTACTTGCAAATAAGGTTTCACTAAAAATTGATTGGGTGACTATAATGCCATCTTCTTTAGACTGGAAGCAACATCCTTTGTTACATTATGATGATTTACATATTCATGGGTGTATTGAAGAGACTTCTTTGAGCCACTTGACGTCTTCATGTTTTCTTTGCTCCTTATTTTGGTTCAAATTTTGGTGGAGGTTCTTCATTCACTTCTTGGATGAAAGAACACATGGATGATTATCTTGATGCACCTTATATTCTTTTGGAGCAGCATTATAGGACATGGGATCCTCACCTATGTCATTGGGGAATATTTGATAAAATATTTGATGCTTGTGTGTATGGACCACATGATGATCTACTTATTCAGTTGTACAAGCACTTTCATGATTCTTTGATGAGGTACCTTCTTGATGTACATTTGTATGATTTTATTGTGTACTTTCATGATCTATATTTTTTACTCATGATGTTTGGAAGGGTGCAATACAAGCAATGGGATCCTGGTATTGCTTGGTTTCAATTTTGGGAGAAGCAATCAGTATGGGAGATTGAGTCACCACTTGAGAAGATGATTCTAATCAGAGTAATGCAGCAACAAGCATGGTGGTTCCTCTCTGAAGTTTTCTTAATATCTTAAAGACTCAAATTTTGGTAACCCGGTACAACTTCAAAGAATATACAGTGAGCAAAAAGGGGTTGAAAGTTCATAAAATGGTTTCCAAAATATGGAGGTAAAGATCATTTGTGCAAATTTTGTTTTGATGGAATTAAATGATCTTTTGGTGTTTAGTGGTGATGTCACAAAATATATCAATATGAAAAATCCACAACTCTTTACTTTTGGAAACACAAAATTGCAGTACATGAGTGTCTCTACTCCAATTGCAGCTAAAGAAAATTAAGAAGCAAAACCATAAGAGAGCACTTGGTACAATGGAAAGAGTACCAATTGAGGATGTCACTTGGGAAGATGAATGAATTTTGCAGAATCCAAACTTGGAATCTCTTAAGGACAATCAATATTGGGTGGGGAGGACTATTATGTCCCCATTCAATTAAAACTACTTGCAAATCATGTTTCACTAACCTACTAGTTCCCTAGGTTGAGATGGAGACATAAATTTTGTAATAAAGGAGATATGGGACCCAAAAGGACTTTAGTTTTCCATATTCACATTTAAATTGGTCTCATAAATAATAAATTCTAAGAAAATAAGGTGGCATTGGTTCATGAAGACACTTGGAAGCTTGTGGAGCCTTTGGGTGACTAGATTCCCCACACAATTGGCATGATCTTCATCCAAATGTGAATCCATGGGTAATGTATCGTTATGGGAGGAAGATGTGGTGTCAAATAGCATATCACGAGCCAAGGAATTCTAATTAGTAAAGGAGAGCAACTCCCATGGAAAAGGAAGAGACTAGAAGACAATGTGTGCCACTTGGAAGGAGATTCCATGCACTCTATGACAACAAATGATGAAATATTCTATGACAAGTATGACAAATTCAGACCTGATTGAAAACCTATGAAAACTATGACATGACAGGGCTAAAAATATCCACCAAGAGGGTGCATTTGGGAGTTATAGGCATCAATTCGAATTAGGGAAAGAATTGGAGCATGAAGAGGAAGGACAAGTGTCATAGGAGTTACTAAACCACTAAGATGAGTTGGAGGAATCCCATGGAGGGAGATTCGGACTTAGGAGGCATCATGAAGTTAATAAGAAGATTTCATAAGGAAGGATAATGGATTTTGATCATTTTTTAATTGTCCTTTGGCATTTTGGAGAGCTTTTACTTGTTCATTGCACAGTGAGTGTTCACTCTCCCTGCTTGTGAACCAATTTCGAGGGAGTTGGATTCCTTTCCAAGTTGGTTGATGGATAGGCCATTCATACCTCTCATTGGAGATAAATGAAGGTGTTTTAGTTGCAGGTTGAAATTCCATACAGTACGAATTCTCATCTATCTCCCTATTCTCTCATTCCTTCTCCTCCGTTCCCCCACACTCTCATGTTGATGGCACACTTGTTGGAGTGGTGCTTGCACTATGATGAGTATATTTGATTCCCAAGATTGGGTATATGATGTATGGATATGTACTCTTATTTCCATATGCTCTGTAAGTCGAATTATCATAATCCATGTGTGAAAGGCTTGCATTCCCATGCTCTTGAATGACTAGTTTTCATGTATTTATCTTCCATTTGGAAAGAGTTGTATATCATATTTGTATGAAGACTTTTATCTGAGTTTGACGATGATGCAGAAGCCATAAATTATGTATGACTATGTACTTTCATGACCATATGATATGTAGCTCAAAATCCAAGAAACTCCACTGTGAAAGGTTTGCATTCCCATGCTCTTGAACGACTAGTTTTCATGTATTTGGATTCCACTTTGAAAGAGTTGTATGTCATATTTGTATGAAGGAATTTCTATGGTGTTTAATGTTGTTGGGGACTCCATTTGAATTTTTTTATGGTATTTATATGTCATGTTATTATCTGAACCATTCAATCTACTTTTCACAAGTCAAAATTAAGTTATTAATACCATTTCCCCTTAAGCAAATTCACTGAAAGTTACCACATAGATGTTGTGCCTCATAACCAGTTTGAAAATATTAATAACCATGAATAATAAAAGAAACTGGTGTATGATATGCATCCTCATACTCTGTTATGGAAATTGGGAGGGTTGTACTGCATTTGGCGAGCCAAAATCTACCCTTGGGGGTTTTAACATTGATTTTCCTAGTGTTTTTTTCCTTTCCCTAGGGTCAAAATCAAGTTGCGGAAGCATTTCGAAAGTGTATGAGAATCCATAATATGAATTAGTATGTCCTAAGACCCATCAAACACTTTAATACATAATTTGAATTTATTTGGGAGCATTGGTATCAACTTGGGTTTCACTAGTCCAAAGCTAGAAATTGGCCAAAATTGTGCAAACTTGGATAACATGTCAAAATGAAGTTTCTTATTCAACCATTGAGCTTCTAAGGTTTGTTAGGATGATTTAAATTCCATAGGGTCATTCCATAAGGAATTTTGGAAAGGTTTGGTGGTGTTTGGAGCCAAACGAAGAAAGACTAGTTTACTACGTTTTCCTAAGAAACTTGCACTTTCTCTCATTAGCCCCAAACAAAGTTGCAGAGGATTGAAGTCAGACTCAAAGTGTTCAAATTTCATATTGATATGTTCTAATACTAACCATACCATTACATTTCAAATTCGTGACCATTTGGTGTCAACTTGAACCCCCTAGAGTCATGACTAGTTAAGCTTGAATTTTCCCAAATTGTAATTTTCTCCAAAATTCCAAGAAGGGGCATTACATCCATGTGCCATGTGGGGTAGTAGAAGAGAGTGACATGGATGGGATGGTTGAGTGAGATTACTATAATTTCTCAGTGGTGATAATATTGGCTAAGCATGAGAGTAAATGGGTTTGGGATGAGAGAGAAAAGCCTATAGGAGTTTCCTTCTCACTGGTGGCCTCATATCCCGACTTGGAGTTGGTATGATACCTACAATTGGGTGGAAAATAGCTCTTACACGACCATTTGCTTGGATATTATTCTATTAAAAGACAAGTAGCATATTTTTCTATGAATGTGAAATAATTTTTTGTCTTTCTATTATGAATTCATTTGATTTATGCATGTCGTGTATGAATAATAGTTTCATTATTGCTATGCTTTGCATTTATGCACTTGTGCATGCATTCTTTAGTTATGGATTTGAATAAGGCCCACAGAGCAAAATTTGAAAACACGAAATTTATATCTAGTCCCTTCTATGGTCAAATGTTGGATGGGGGTGCTACAAAACATATATTGGATGTTAAAATGAGGAAAACAAAAATAAAGTTTATGTAAAATTCAAATTAGAGAAAAGGACAAATTAGTGAGCAATTTGAAAAGTCAATAAAGAAAACCAAGAGTCATTATCATCCTTACAGAATGTACTCCTTCACCTCATTAGAGGAGGAGTGTTGGATATGGAGAAGAGAGTTTTCTCTAAGGGAGGTTCTTCTTGAAAACTTTATGTAAAACTCTTTTTGCAAAGTTCTAATAAGAAGAAATCATTGTTGGCCTAGCTCTTTTGGAGGTGAGTTTCGACTTTGGGACCTCAATCCGTGGAACGTTTTTTGCTAAGTGATTGCATTTTGAAATTGCTCTGAAAATGTTTTTCTATTGTGTAGACTATTATGTCATAGAAGTAACATTTCTTTCTTTGATTTGTCTCTAGAATGCTTAGGAGATTGCCCTGAATATAGTATTGTAATTAGATGCTCATTTGGTGGTGTGCTCACATTTATGGTTTTGTTATTTAGCACGGGCATCATTTTGCATTATACATGCATCTTAGATTATCTGCATTTCATATATTGCATTTCAAAAAGCCTAAACAGTGGATCAGGGTGCAATCCATAAAACCTCAAAACATAATGATTGTCTAGCCATAATCCAAATGGGTTCCCTATTCCAAATGGTGACTAGTTCAATTGAGAGATTTCACTAAGATTAACCACTACTAATTACATAGGGTGAATTTTTCCTTGTCAACATAATAATGAGCAATAACACTTTTGTTGGTGGTTTTAGGCATGTAGAATAATTGAAAAAACATAAATAGTTTATTGTTTTGTTATGCATATTTATTGAGTATTGGGGTCACAGGTAATGTGTGAATGAGCTTTTAACTTTCTTGTTGTGTTGTAGACTTTATGTTTTGAATACCCTTATTGAAATCATAGAAACGACAATGTAATATATTGTAACCATTTGTTAATTGCTTAATAATATATTGAGCATGCTTTAGAGTGGATAAGATATTATTTAAATTTTTACACATTTTGTTCAAATTAATTAATATAACAAATGTACTATACACCTCTCTTTTCTTCCATATCAGTAATCACCATCTATCAACAACTAGTTACTACAATCTTCTATGTTTTTTAATAACTTTATCTATATCATAGTCTAGATTGATTTCTAATAACCTACATTATAATTGAATTGGCCAAAGTGAAAATATATATATCTTAACATAATACAAAACATTGATCATGGTTTATAACTTTATACAATACTCCTTGAAAATATAAAGGTTTAATGTGAAACTATTTGCACATCACCTCTCGTTATTATATGCTAACAAGATGGGCTCTAAGGCAGCAAGTCCCTGCCTACAGCTTTGTAAGTTGACTTGGTTTGTAGACTATTAAAACATTGTTTGTAGACTTTGTTTGCATGGATTACTCTTTAGTGGATATAGCAAGTCCGCAATAAAATCAAGCAAGCCCGCGGTCAAGTGCCTAATCAATTAGTCATGGATAGCCTACCCAAAAGGAAATCCTAGCCAGGTTACAGCATGATCACAAATAATTTGTATTTACATTAAATTGCTTTTAATGGTGTTATCAAGGTCTACCACGCAAGTTCCTCCTCCCTAATATGTTGATTTAACCAACTTGTACAACTGTTTGATGTGACAAATATGTTGTAGAGTGTTCGAATGTTGGCATGACCCAGTTGCATCTAATAGTCCTATGCCATAGTTAATCAACCTAGTCCTATGCCATAGTTAATCAAATGGTTGAGTGTAAGATCCAATCGTATATCAAGATGCAGAAACAAGAAACCGCATTTTAAGCATAATTTTCTAACTTATTTGTGCAACATGTTAAAATATGATTCTGTTAAATACTTCTCAGGGTAATTCGGTGTCAGGCACGTAATTATGGTTGGCTTACTTCTTATTTAAGAGAAGTAAACTTTACCTTCTTTTCCAATATTGTGTGAGAGGAAAAAGAGAGAGAAGCCACTAAGTTAAAGCGTTCAGGCATAGTTTATTAATAACGTAATAAAGCTTTATGCTATTGCTTTTTAACAAACCAAATTAGATCCTTCATATATTGAAAAAGATTATAAGTAAACTATTATTTTATTGATACATAAAATGCTAATGGATTTCTCAGATGGCATCGCCATTATTGCGATTCAATAATTTAAGATACAACCTGGTGAATAAAAGTCCACGATAATTGTAAAGAATACAGCGAATGAAGGGACGGGATCACGGTTTACCCAGGAATAATATCAAAAAGTGCTTCAACAGAACATGGATGTTGACCATAAATCTCAAAAGAAACTGACTCGAACCAAAAGAATGGTAAAAATTGAGATAATATTTATGGCTTTTCGTAACACTGTGCACTATGCTGTGGCATGTGCGCCGAAACTATCTTCGTTTACTGATGTGGAGTTGTTTCCGGGAAGATATGCAGAAAGTATGTGATACAAATATATATATTTTTACAATAATTTCTACGCACCGACGAGTAGATAAAAAGCTTAGTAAACAATAAAATATTATAGAATTATATATCAATATGCCCAACCCGATAACCGAGGCAATATTATCATGTCTTATCATCAATCCAAATGTCAACTTGCACATTTCATTCTTCCAAGCAGTCACCGCTTCAAATGTCCAAATGTCACTTTGCAAGAAGCATCTAAAAAAAAATCTCAAGCATCTGTCCATCATAGTTATTCCAGAGTTATGTTGGTACGGAGCTTACCTCCCATGGCCTTTGGTGGAAGAAAAGACGAGAGCAGCCTCTCTAGCTCTAGCTCACACCTCATATCCTCACCATACACTTAGCTTTGATATTATGCACAGAATTCATACATAATTCAACCAAGGTTTCACATTTGCCTTTAGCGTTTGGGGCCATTAGCAATAACAACCAGGAGTGAGAGCAGGCCAGGGGAATTAGCAAGAAAGGGATGCAAAATGCCCAATTTTGCAGTGCCCATAGAGTCGTGCTTGGAGCGTCCACTGTTCGGAGGCGCCATTGTCTGTACATTCCCTCAACGTTTTCAGGTATGCTATGTATAGAGAGTTATCTTTTAAAGCAAGTAGGTCATCAGGTAAGTTAAAACTGAGAAACTACCCTAGAAACCCAGAAATTGAGTTCCAATTATTGAGAATGTAAAACTAATATTTGTATGAACTGCGGACAGGCTTTAAAAGGTAAATATAGTTTAATTGTGAACCTTAAAATAGTAATTTCAAGTGTACTCTTGTGATTTTATTGGGATTAATGGGAATAACTGAAAGAGCATTTTTCTTTTCTTTTCTGGCCATGTAGGGTCTGAGCAACATAAGAGAGGTCCCAGATGATCAGGTGCCACATTATGTTGACAGTTTACCAATACGAGATCCTGTATGATAGTTAATGGGTACAAAACGTAAATTATTTCTCCAAATTTTTAATAGAGTCAGTTTGTTCTGGATATTGGTGGTTCGCTATTTTAAACTAGCTGTCAAAATTTTAGTTTTTGCATGACATGAAGTGGTTTGTTTTAAAGGTGGATGCTGCACTTTGTAAGGTAGACTTAGTTAACTTTCCACATTATCAAACTAAATGGCAATGGCTAATGCTATTTGTGCATCTATTTTGAAATACAGCACCTTCTGAAGCTCAATATTACTACTCACATGTAAATTCATCTAAAAAATCTGTTTGATTTGTGAAGGAGGCATTTACGGATCTGAATCGTGACTAAAGTCTGAAGACTCCACTACCTAACCGCCATGCAGAAATAAGCATAAGATAATACAAAGTAAAGATATTAACTCATGAGAGCATTTGTTTCTTCCAACAGCTTCTGCCCAGGTTCTCTTGCATTTGAACCTGTCTTTCCTTCTTTGCCATCTTATGGAATTGTTTTTGAAGTTTAAGTATCACAGGAAGCAAAGCCCGCAGAGGTAGTACGAGTTAATGATTAAGTTTATCCATCACCATCGTGGATGCATCAAAGCAAGCGGTAGAAGAGATATGAGGCTGTTGAACCGCCCTGCCGGCTTTTTACCAAGGCCACAAGAATGAATGACCTCGGCTATCTTCTGCAGGACCTTAGGGAACATCTCCCACGTCTATACGAAAGCTTGCTTAGAGGATACTTGGTGGAACGTATGCTTGGTTAGGAGCGACTCAGGGGCCATGATCTTTATACTGATTTTCTTCCTGTTTTTGCCACGCTTTTTCGTCTTTTTGTTTGTGCTCCTGTGACTTCCAGCATGCTTTGTTGTGGTTCTGGATCCCGGTCAAATGCAATTGGATCTGCCCAGGCTCAATGCTCAGCGGAGTTCCATTGGATTTGAAGGTTGACCTTCCCGTGGGAAATTGGGAAATTGAAGTTAATGAAGATTAAGTTCAGTGTGCGTTGTAACTTGGTTGGCATAACCTGGTCGGCGAAATCTGTGAGGATTGTCATAGGGCGAGCCAGGGAGCATGTGAAGAGTATTGGGGAATTGCTATCCCTAGAACCATATAACCTTCGTTCTAACCTTCTACTGAAGAGAATATTGCCATTCCAGTCCAGTGGCACCTGTACTACATGCAATGGCACCTGCACTACATGCAGCAAATGCATAGATTGCATGTTATTGCATGTTCCTTGTGCCCCATGTGGGAAATCACACTCAAATAGCATTATTTCAAAAGTATAACATAGACATTAAATCTAACATCTAATGTCTCGAATTAATGCTACCAGTTTGCTTTCATTATTATGAAAACACTATAAACTTATTAAATACATGAATTCAACAATCAATTAATCTAAGTTTCAAAAGGAATATTACTCGCCCTCCTCTCAAAAGGAATATTACTCGCCCTCCTCAATATAAGGCCAAATAACACCTCCAAGTGTTTTTTATTTGATAAAATAGTAGTGTTAGGTTTTTTATTGGATAAAAAGATAGTTTTAATATTTCGTACATCTAAAACTTTGTTTAAAACACAATAACATAAAAGACAATAACATGTATTAATTTATGTGCAATGTATTGAAAACGACAGTACAATAGTCCATGCTAGCCCACGGCAGGGACTAATAACGCTTTTAAAAGAAGTTAGGGCATGGATAAATATGCTCACTTCGCTCTTAAGAAATTACCACCAATTTCTTTAACATACCAATCTTAGAAAGTTGCAACCATTGTCAAATGCTGCAATGAGGTAAACGAATAGGTACTACCTACGTGTAACCAGTGAGAAAGGCCCTGACAGCATCATGCAAAAGTTCTTTGGATACATCTTCAATAGTCCAGTGGAAGTTACCACCAAGGGATCAGTGACCATTATGTTCAGCAATATACAACTTTGGGGTTGGGAGTAACTTAAAAGAGAGATGATTTACATTTTTGGGTGATTTTTTTTAGTTTTTAGTGATTTTTTTTTTAATTGAAATTGCAATTTTGATTTTAGAAATGGATTTAATTATGTATGAGGTACATCAATTATGCATTGTTAACAACCCTAAACTATAATTTCAACAATTTCCATCATATTTGGCTGGAAAAAATAATTAATACAAACATGAGTTGTTCTTTTCGCATGTTTCCTTTGGGATTTAATATGTTTCAATTTAGATATTAACATCTATAAGTGTGTCAAATGGCCCAGGGAACTACAAAATCTACAAAGATATGTATGCATTTTGGGAGTGCCAAAAAGAATCTTGGGAGCAACTTCATAGCCCTTCTTTGCTCTGTGCATCTATTATGGCAACTTTTGAACAAGTTGACAATATGATTGGTTTAATAAGGGATTCTGCTACCATAAGAACCATAAGAACTACTAGTAATAATGCTCACACTAGTATAACCATAGTCGATGAACACCCATAGGTCACAAGTTAAGTGCCATAAACAAGTTACTTGTTTAGTGTAATTAATTAATAGTAATGCAAATCCTTCACCCTGAGTGCCGATAAACATGGTTGTAAATCCCAGATTCATCTAGGACATAGAATTTCAAACACTACATACCTTTGCCTGTGCTATCAACTATATTTATAAAATGATGGTAAATATACTATCAACAACAATATTAATAAAATTAATATGTTTGGAATATGCCCAAAGCATATATTTCAGACATTGATAATGTTTTTTCCTAAAAAATGTGTCAATTACTTGTATCTAATAGTTAATCTAATATAACAACCACTTAATTTGTAATAGTTAATCTAATATAACAACCACTTAATTTGTGGTTGTTAAGCTCATAGTTGTATCATCATTGGAGTTAAGCTAATAGTTGTATCTAATAGTTAATTTAAAAGTTAATAAAAAGTTATTGCGGTTAATATAACAACTGTGAGTTATCTAGACTCCTACCTTTTAAAAGGAGTTCCACTAAGCCTTATGCACATTAACTCGATTCCCAACTGCCAAATGGAGATGGAGTTTGACTGTCACATGAACTGCACATTATCATGCCACTAAGTGCAGTTATCACATGAGTTCAGAGGAATTTATTAGGAGTTCAGAGTAGTTTATTAGGAGTTTGACTGTCACAGTAACTACACATTACTTCAACTCCCAGCTGTAAAATGCAATTTGACTAAAACTTGCTCACATTAATCACATGAGCTATTTTGAATGAGGCCTATAGATTCAATCTGGACAGTACACTGGTCTCATTCTCGTTCATAGATGACAAAACATAGATGATAGTCCACCCCAAAATTCTTAAGATATATACACGGTTCAACCCAATGAAGTGACAATAAATATTCCTGCCAAAGTGACATAAATATGAAACGATCCAAATCCCCTTGTCAGTTGCTAAGAACATTCTGAAATCAGAGAGGCCTGAATCACTATGGAACAACAAAACCTTCTAAACACTGTTTACCAGCACAGTTTAAAACCCATAAAGGTAACACAATCCATTCTCGGACAATCTTCCACCTCCAAACCCCAGAGAATGGCTAGTAATTGAGTCTAGTCTATAGCTGTGTCAACACAGTTTAAGAAACAATGAAGGTAACATAATCCATTCTTTGGCAATCTTCGACTTCAAAACTTCGAATAATGAACAGTAATGTAGTCAATACAAGAAGCTCCTATGAAGAAGATCTTGCAATACAAAGAGTAACGGAAACAATAGAATAGACTTATATTGAACTCTAACACTACCACTGGAGTTGTACTAATTAACTCAAATTTATGAAGAGGAAACGAGTATTTTCCGTTAGGTTGTCAGCGTGGTGGAGTTAAAAGGAGTGTAATCTTTCAAGTTGAAATATGGAAGAACTTCCAAATTTGATCCCCCATGGTAATTGTTGAATCACTCCCTTGGCCTTCCACACTTCGTAAAAGACATCCCAAAGTTTCTCCTCCATGAACGCCTCTACCCACAATCTGCACTGATCCACTATGATCTCTTCCGCTCTAAACATACAGCTCCCAATTACCTCTGCTAGCAACATCTCTATTGCATCCAACATTTCTTGTATGTTGTTCGAACGATTGTTAATGTTTTCACACATTATATACAAGTTGTTCCCTGCAACTAACTTATTCCAATTCTTCGAGTCGTATCTAGTATTACTGATGCATCCGTCATTTGCCATTTGTTTCCCTGTATCTGCAAGTCCTTGGAGAGCTTCTTTGGCAGCTTCCACAGTTCTAGCTTCGAAGTTGTTAATGGGAAGAGACAGGCCCAACCACTTCTGCGATTTTTTCAGACTACGAAATAGCGTGTTGGCTTGTTTGGTTACCAGAGCAACTTCCGGGTACGAATTTTCCACTAACTCCATGATTCCCCATGCTTCCCCACAGGCCTCTGTACAGCGTTCAACTGTATCACAAGGACCGGCAGGGCACCCGCCATATTCTTGTAAGAATGGAGAGAGTTCGATAAGAATAGCGAGCAACGAAACCACAGTCATCTTTGCAGAGCTCTTCCCCATATTGAAATCATTTTCGACATGTAATTTTCGTTGAGAGATTGTAGGCCAATCAATCGACCTTTGCATGGTTGTGTTTTTCAGCAAGGAAATCAATGACTTGCAATTTCCTCCATAGGATTCTGCTTCTCTCAGCCGTGCCTTCATCCCCTGGACAAATTTTAGATTGGCTATCCATACTCCCGATGGATTCTCCCCTGGCATGTACATAAGGGCGTCCAAGTATTTGACAAAGTCGCCATGATTTATTAAGACAAGTCCACCTTCGTTGTGCAGATTATAAAGTACCAAAAACTCATGAGAAGTCCGACCCATTAAAATCCTGCGCATGTACTGATTAGAGAAAACTAGTTCTGAAATCAACCAACAAGTTTTGCTCATTAAAACGAGAAGAATCTGAAGATGAAGAAGGACGGGCAAGAGCTTGTACAATCTGAGTTTTTGAACGAACAGAACTAGAAACTTGTTCAAAAAGCTTAAACTCTTGATTGATTCTACATCCCATTCTATGAATTCTTCTTCCAGTTCAAGAATAGCTCTTTTCCAGAAATCCTCGACACGAAAATATTGCTTGAGAGTCAAAGCCTCCTTACCCAGAAGTTTTGGATAGAAGACAACGGCAATGACCCATCTCCAGCAGACAATCGTCCACCCCACTAACACAAAAATTAATTGCACTAAGTCAGCAATGGTACCCAACCAAGTCAATACGCTCGAGTGCTGCAACAGTAGGCTCCAGTACTGCCCTGAGAAACCCTGTAACCGAATCGCTAGATAAATAGAAAACGAGTAGCCAAAACCAGTGCAAATCGTAACAAGGAAACCTATGGAAGAGACCACAACCGATCGGGTGATGATGTACTGAGGCTGGTGGGTTCGTACCGTGATCCATGACCGCACAGCGTGTTCTTCGAGTGTTTCCCACCAAACCACTGATCCAGGGTTTCGGTGCTCCGATTTGGATAATAGCACAAGAATTCTCCGAGCCACTACCTGGTGAATGTTCTTGCTGGTCAGAGCGGCACAACCAAGAAGGAGGACAAGGAGCACAATCGTAGCGAACATGATTATATTAGTAAACAAGTACCAAAATATCCAAGAGCGCGAGCTATAGTCCATGAACATATAACTGTTATACTCTACAAGTAGGATATAAATCTCGTAACAGATGTGAATGAGCACACCGCTAGTGCTGAGTATAGCTAAGGCCAACATGTCGCTCCCAACGTTCCGGTCGGGCGAGGAGGCTACTTCGGGCAACATGTTTCCTATGAAGACGCAAGTGACCAGCCTTCCACTGAGCATCACGAATATGTTATAGAAAATCTTTTCGTAGATTTTTATTACAGATTCTGCGCTGAGTTCGTCTGAGTCTGAAATGTTCACAACTGGGTGGGAGAACAATCCGAGCAACTGAAGACTCAAAGCTCCCAAGACAAGAGAATGCCCCGGAAACCAATGGTATTTTTTGTTCTTTGAACGCCATGCATCCAGACCGACCAGTAGCAACAGGGATGCCGAGCCAAACAACCTGCTCAACACACTGGCTGTCTTAGCGATCTGAGGGAGGTAAGCCAAAGGGATCGACGATGGGGAAGCGGCCATAATATTTTTAAGAGGTTACCAAAAATAGTTTTTCAAATCCGGCATTTAACTTATTGTCTAGCAATTTAACTTATTGGACACTAGCCTCTTGTCTAACTATTTGTTCGGCATTTAACTTATAACTTGTTCATGTGCACAACCCATAAATTAAGGTCTGAATTTATCTTGGTTTTATTTTGATTCTTGATTTTCTCCATCCATCTGGTAAAAAACAGACTCCTTACCCATTTGATCTGCTCCTTACCCATTTGATGAAATCAGCAATCGAGATAAAAATAAAGATGGCTCAAATTAAATGGTCATACTGCTTAAACCTTTTTTTATTGACTTGTTCTTCCAAATGGCATGATAGATTGTAAAATAAAAATCCACGGTTGACTTTGACGCCGCCCCCCGAATTCTTGGCCTGAGTCGGTGAGCAAATTTTATTTTTCAAACCTTCCAATGCTTCGTGATAGAAGTGATTGAAATTTTGTGTGGAGTTATTAATAGTCAAGATGCCATTCTAAATTTCAATGCTCGTTTAAAATGGAAAAGAAATTCAACGAAAATGTGTGGTGATTCTAAATTTCGATATTCAATGAATATGAAAGAAATTTAAATACAGAAATTCAACGAAAATGTGTGGTGATTCTAAATTTCGATATTCAATGAAAATGAAAGAAATTTCAATGCAAATCTGTAGAGCTGTAATTGAAATTTTTTACCTAGAAACTATATAAAAATCATTTTCCAAAAAAAAAAACTTACTTTACCCTAAAATAATAAAAAAGTGCAACTTGATTTTATAAAGTATAATTAGATTTAACTTTATAAAATAATAAAGTCCCATATAAAAATCATTTTTCTCTGGAAAAGTCATTTTACTCTAAAATAATAAAAAGTATTTTAGAAAGTACAACTTGACTAGTACAAGTCAAGTTAACTTTATAAAACTTCATTTTATAAAAACATATCATAAAGTTGCTTTATATCACTTAAGTGAGACACCATATGCACCTAGGCACATAACTGCAAAAGTACCTCGAGCTACAAAATATAACCCTCCCTCTTAGTGAGGGAGATATTGCTAATACCTCCCCCTGGATCCATCTTCAACCCACTCACTCCAACTCCTAAAGCTACTCCCTCTAAAACAGAAGGCCTCTCTACTACCTGCTCTCGATCATGCATGTACTCCCTCTAAAACATAAGGCCTCTCTACTACCTGCTCTAGATCATGCATTGAAGAAATGTGCCGGATAACTCTAAATTGAGAGTTCACCTCACTCTCATGCTCATCCTTAAAGTCATCTCGTACGAACTCGGTCTCCTAATTGAGATGGAAGAAGCCTCTCCACGTGTTGCCTCTGGTATTGTCACTAAGTTCGATATTCATCTAGACTCACCATCAACAGGTTGACCCAACACCCAGTACACCCTGTTGTCTCTGATGCCTAACACACGCCCGACATCCAAGCTCTTCCTCATTAAAAGCATGCCCAACGCCAAATAGGAATGCATATATGCCATCCTCCAAAGCTGATATAGAGAACAAGTTATTTCTCATCTATGGTACAAACATCACCCAATCTGCCTCCAAATATCATTCTGACTTGAGCTCGAATTTGACCCTTCCAACTCCCTCTACTGCATGGGTGATGTCAAACCCATCTTCAACAAGCATCACTTCATCAATATCTATCAATTGTGGGAACATAGCTTGTGTTCCTGTCATGTGGCATGTTGTCCCATTGTCCACATACCATGCACCAGTGTCTGCACTCTCTACCACACTGTTGCTTAAAAGAACTAGGACCAATGAGAATTCCTTCTCAAACTTCTTGGTGTACTCTTCCACTTCTGTTGAAGCGACTGCCTTTATCTCTTCTTTCTTCTTATCGTTCTTGTTCGGACACTGGCCAAATATCTGACAAGCAAAGCATTTCACCTTGCTCGTGTCTTTCTTTGACGAGGCTCCACTTCTCGAGCCCTTCTTCTTTTTGCCCTTTGATGAAAGGGACATGTCCTACTCATCAGTACCATGCTCTTATTGCATATATGAGTCAAGATCGAAAGTAGTTACAAGGCGCTTGGCAACTTCATAGTCTCTCCCTTGTGGCATTGGCAAGTTTCACAAACCGCGCCAAAGTTTTAGATGTTTATTTTCATGTCTTCCCAAAAGAATGAGCACTTAATCCTTTCATAGGTTTTATGAAAGCTCAAGTTACATATTGTAGGTGATGAATGTAACTCCTCTAAGATTCATTGTTTTAAGGCAAAATTCAATGCCTGAAAATGTGCTCTTTATATCACAATGTATTTTGGATCCAAGTTCAGGTATGCCTAAAGCCTTTAGATGAGTTATACGAATGGATCATTCGCCATCCATTATCGATTTACTTCCTCGAACCAATCTAGAACTGGTGAGGATAATGCAAATAGGGAGCCCTCATCATATTGTCTAGACAACGCATCAACCGCTACACTTTCTCTATCTTACATTAATAATACTAATAATAATGATAATAATCTAATTTTAAGGTCACATCCTAGCCAGACACCAATTTAGTATATGAAACACCCTTATTTGTGGGACAAGGCCCCCCTTCGAGCAATGATTTGACTACTAAAGTCTACGGAGGTGTACATACCCTACCTTCCTCCAAATTTGAACATATGACCTCCTAGGTGGTGTCAGGTGGAATAACTCCCGAATTCTTATTATTTCTCCATAGAATGCATTTATTTATACATCTACGATGACTCTTGGGATCACACATCCGAGAGTCTCTTCATATT
>LPNX010157690.1:158276-180559 GCA_001517045.1 Pseudotsuga menziesii
GAAGGCTGTTATAATTCAAATGACCAAATCTTGCATGCCACAATAACTTGATGACAAATTACCTTCTCCATGCTGAGAGAGGTAGGCATAGTTCTGAACCTTTGCAGATGAACCCTTTAGCTTCAGCAACTTCCCATCTTTGTATCCAGTCATGATGACTTGGTGATAGAGGACTTTCTTATTTCTACGATTCCATCAAACATGTGGATGGAATGGCCTTGCTGTCGAATCTGCACCAAGGACAGTAGGCTTCTCTGCAACTCTGGAAGATACAAAACATTCTTCAACAAGAAAGCAGGGAATCCAGGCATCTTCAGCCGAATGGTGCCCATTCCCTTTGGTTTAAGACTTGACTTATCTGCAAAGTAAACTATGCCATTTATTGTTTCATTAAGTTCTTCAAAACAATCTTTTCTAAAATTCATGTGTGATGTTGCACCAGTATCAAGTAGCCAACAATCTGTGTAAGATGAAAGTGAAGTCATTTCATTAATACCAAGATTACAATGTGCAACAATACAATGAGCAGAATCTGAAGATTTACTAGCATCTTGGTTCGTATTGTCATCTTTCTTCTGTTTATGTCTGTCTTTGATGGAGTCCCACGAAGCCCAACACTGATCTGCTGTGTGTCCAATCTTTCCACAACGCTTGCACTTCAAATCTGATCTTTTGCTGGAGTTGTTTCTGTCTCCTCTACCTCTGAAGTTTCTTCTTCCTCTACCTCTCTTGCTGCTTTCTCCTTTGGGATGATCATTGGATTGGTCTTTGGTGTGGTTCTTTTCTTTTTGAGCAAAGCAAAGTGATTCTCCAGAATGCTCGGTTGTCTTCTTACCAAAAGCTTTCTCTCTGTCAGCTATCTTCTCTACCAAGGTGTCAAATGTTAGTGATTTGAACTTGTCACTTGCTTGCAACAACTCAAGATAGTTGGAGTGAGAAGGATACAAAGATTTTACAAATGCTGCAAGGGGAAGATCTGGTTTCATACCAGTGGCTTGAATCTTGTGCATGATAGCCTTGATTTCAGAGGCAACTAACATGGGATCATTGTCTTTTACTTCTAAACTGAATAGTTTTAGCATTAGTTGAATAACTTCCATTTCAGAGTGTGAATCATACAGATCTTTTAGCGTTTTTAGTGCTTCAAAACATGACTTTGCAGGAAATATGTGTTGGCTCACCTCTTCACTGACTGTGGCAGTGATTACCGCTAAATCTTTCTTGTCTTTTGTTTTCCAAATGGCCTTCTCTTTCTCGGATTCTGGAGGTCCTGGGTCTCTAGTTATGGGCCCTCCAGCTTCTGTCTCTATTGTGGTGCCTTAGCAAATACCGTCCCAAAGGTCATTGTAGATGAAGGCAGATTTGATCTTCCTCCACCATTCTGGATAAGTGTCTTTGCCAGTGAGAGTGGCACCAACTACAGATGTTATAGATTGCATCTTCTGTGATGAATCTTGCAACTAAAACAATAGGAGAAAAATAAGAAAGAGTAAAGGTGCAGGTCTAAGTCTCTGCCAACTTCCTCAAGCTTTACAACAATGTCAATGTCTCTGCTATTGTCATACAAACTTAGGAATACAAACTTAATCCTCTCAAGCCTACAATACCAACTTTAAATATGCTTTCAATGGCTTTCAAACTAGTAGAAAACAATCTCTCACCAACACAAAGGAGCAAGTCGCAGGTCAAAGAAAAGCAGGCTTTCTTCAAGAGATTAGAACGCAGCCTTCTTGTCAACGCTGCAACACTCTTCAAAATACAGACGTACACCAACAATATTCTCTGGCAATGTAGTCACAGTTTCACTTTGCAGCAGCTCACAAGGAAGAGAATTGCTTCAGAAAAGAGAAGCGTAACATGCACTTCTTCTCCAACGTATCGACTATCAGTCACAAGCTCATCAAATACATAGCAAAGAAATCGCAGCACTCTTTTTATACGACAGGTATGGTCACAACTTCATATAAAAAATGCAGCTTCAATTTGAAGAAAAGAAAATTCTTCACAAAGACTTATATTCTTCAATATCACTACTTCAATACATCATTCTCGCAGCATACATTATTTCTCCATATGCATAACTCATACAACATGTCGTATCATACACTCTTCAAATACATGAAAATATTTGTCGAATTCCCACTTAATCTCTAATGCATAGACTTAGGTAAAAAAAATAGGTTTTGTGTAGCCCAACGGTCACAAACAATTAGAGTAGCAATATTGTTACCTCCACGCACTGAGTTTTCACAACTTCTTCAAGCTTCATGTAGCTTGACAAAAGGAATAACTCTTCCAAGTTCCAACTATACAATCTCTCTTTCCACCAACTCATAGCAACCACATGTAGGCATCAGCAACCAACGCAGTAGTAGTCACCAAGCAGAGAAACACCGTAGGAGAACGCGCAGGCAAAACGGGACTAAACCAAAGTCACCAACGCAGGCAGAGAACGGAAGCTTCTTCAATGCAGCATCAAAAGAGTGCCTTCACGCAGATATAGTAGCTCCAGTCAACTTTACTACTCAACACAGCAACTGCTCCTTCAAGCACACTAGGTCACGATGGTCTCCACAATGGGAGTCTCACACTTCACGCTGGTGGAAAGAAGATTAAGGTGCAGAACGCATATAGATAATAGGCAGACTCCAACACATAAAATAGCAGGTACAACACGCAGAGGAAATGCATGGACAAAAATTAGGGTTTAGTCGATGAAATGAGCTATTTGAATGGCATGCAAGTAATAATATGCACTCAGAGAATATGCCAGACTGGGAAATTCTAGACTGCGAGCAGAAATTCTTGAAACATCTACTGACAAGAGGACGCAGAGGGCATATGCCAGAGCTGAGCCGGCAAGCCTCTTCAATGGAAGTGAGTCTGGCAGATTGAAAGCAGGAGAATGGCAGACAGACTGGCAGGCATGCAGGCAGGAGTTATGGAGCTCTGATACCACTGTCAGGTGGAATAACTCCCGAATTCTTATTATTTCTCCATAGAATGCCTTTATTTATACATCTATGATGACTCTTGGGATCACACATCCGAGAGTCTCTTCATATTCCTAATATTTACAAGAACGTATAATCCCGACGGATTATATTCCAACAAGTGGAAACACATACTCTTAATTATTAGGTCCACTTAAGTTGTACATAATCTCATAATCATACCCCGACATCTTAGTAACCCACTTATATTGCTCTGGTGATGACAACCTTTGTTCAAGAAAATATTTAAACTATGATAGTAGGTCCCAATCTGGAAATGACTCCCTATTAGATATGGGTACCATATTTCAACTACATGAAGGATGGCTATCATCACTTTTTCATATGTAGATTTGCTCAAATTCTGATCACGTAGTTGCTTACTGGAGAAGACCAAAGGACGTCCTCCTTGCATCAATATTACTCCCATATCTCTTCCTAAAGCATCACATTCTACGACAAAAGTCTTAGTGAAATCAAGCATTGTCAATACTAGAGTAGTGCACATGGCATCCTTCAAGGCTGAGAAGGCATACTTAGCATTTTCACTCCGAACAAAGGCATTCTTTTTTAGCAAAAGGGCATTAAAAAAACCACAAGCTTTCTATAATAACCTGTAAGTCCTAGGAACCCAAGCAATCTTTAGAAGTTCATGGGACTTCGCCAATCTTGCATTGCCGCCACTTTCTTTGGATCCACTCATACTTTGTTCTAACTCACAATGTGACCTAAGCATTCAACCTCGGTAACCTCGAAAGCACATTTTGAAAGCTTCACAAATAACTAGCAGTCCCTCAATAATTGCAAGGCATGATCCACATGCTCTAGGTGGCATTTCCAGGTTGTGTTATAAACCAATATATCATCAAAGATAACCAACACAAAATTGCAGAGGAAATGTTTGAAGATATTGTTCACGAGGCTCTAAAAGGTAGATAGAGCATTGCAAAGGCCAAAAGGCATCAATATAAACTCATAATGACCCTCATGGATGTGAAAAGTTATTTTAGGGATGTCTACTTCAAGTAATCCTTACTTAGTGGTATCATGAACGAAGGTCCAATGTAGTGAAAAACTTGGATCCATGAAGCTTATCCAATAGATCATCAATCAGTGGGATAGGAAAGTTATCCGTGATAGTCAACTTATTGATAGCTAGAAATCGAGACACGTGAGCCAAGTGTCTTCCTTTTTCAATACCATAACCATCAATCAGGAATAAGGGTTTGTACTGAGACGAATGCCACCAGCCTCCAAGAACTCCTAAATGATCTTTTCTATTTCATTATTTTGTGCAAAAGGGTGTCGATAAGAGCATACATTGGGGCTTTGACTCCCTAAAATTAGTGGAATACCATGGTAATGCTCCCCACAATGCGGTGGTAAATCCTTGGGTGATTCAAACATCTATTGATGTTAGATAAAATTCGATGCAAGTCAAGGTGAATGTCTTGTGGGGGTGTGGCATTGAATTGTGCAATAATACATGATTATCATTTCTTCAATAATTTCCCAATAAAATGGGAGGCGATAATTTCAAAGAACCTGAAGTGAACCCCTTGAGATGATGTTTGTGCCCTTCCATAGCGAAATTAATATATAAGTCCTTGAAATGCACAGTGACAAGTCTTAAAGTCCATAGTCATTTTTCCCCAAAACCACATCACAACCACCCATTTCAATAGCAAACATGTGTGTTTTGAGATAGGAATCACCCATTTGGAGTTTCACATTTTCACACGGGCCCCCACATTTCATCATAACACCATTTTCTATCAAAATTTGGTATAAGTCGAACATAGCAATGGGTTTCTTCTCCCACACTGTTATGAATAAAATTGTGAGTACTATTGTTGTTAATTTTCTTGATGTAACCAATCAACTTCATTGTTTGGGGTGTGGATAAACTTGACAAGGCATGGAGACAAATTTGGGGTTCCTCAACTAGAGCTTGCAATGTGGATTCATCTTCCATAGGCAAAGTAGAGGCCTCCACTTTAGGTTCTTGATTGTTTTCAATTATTGTCTTCGGGGTGGACTTGCAGTGATACATCAATTTGAAATCAACCTCTATTATTTGCATTTATGCACTATGAAATACCATTCATCATAATTATAGTAAAGCTCAAGGCTTTGACATTTGGCCATTGCTTAAGGATACAACTTTTGGATTTATAATCGCAGTTGATTGGAGGTGTTGGGAGTGGGTGGCATGGGGGAATGGTGCGAGTAGGAAATGAAAGCCTTTTTGTTTGGGCATTGATCAATATCTCAGCTTCTCTAGCTCTATCACAAGCTTCCAACCATCTTTTGGGGCGTTGTATTATGGCATGTGCTCAAATTGCATCTTTGAGGCCACTAATGAAACATTCCCTAAAAAGAAATCAAAGAGGCCATTTGTGGATTGTCAATTGCTCGGACTGCAATATAGTGTATAACTATATCGCTTTAACGTAATTTTCTCCATCCCAGGTAGTGAGTGTCATGTTCTAAACAATCATTAAGGATCTGCACAAATTAGGTCCAAAGTATGTGGTGATAATAAAGTTTGTGGTACCATTGCCAACATTCTGCATCTAAATACAACACCACCACTTTTAGCTTTTACGAATCATCAATAATGTCGTGGAGAGAAAAATAACAACCCATTTGAGGCACACAAAACAAGGGATTTGGGCCATCAAATTTACACATATCTACCTTCAAAAAGCAATTTCATAATTGTTTATCTTTAAAGGGAGGAGATTGGGTGTCTAGAGAGAGAGAGAGAGAGACCTAAACTCATTGACAAATGCTTTTGGGTGAGATCCTCTTTTTTGGAATCTAGGCATGTGTGTTGACATCTCTTCTCTAATATTTTGCTCTGGTTAACCATTGTGGTGTTGATATCTGCCACTGAAATCTACTAGCGCACAATCACAAATTAAGTATCCTCAGGTGTGTTGGGCAAGTCTATTTTTTTGTTCTCCATATCTTCTTGGTTGCAAGTGTTGACCATGGGACCACTTAATATTTTGAAAGTAATAACACCAACTTATCTCAAAATGACCAATGGCTAAAGAGGAGTCTTTTGAGAGATACCACCAAATGTTGGATTTGCGGTTCCATGCAAAAAGAGTTGTTATAGATATATACCAATACAATCAGCACGTACAAGGATTCTTTTGAGATAAATCTCCCACAATGGTGTTGGTAGATCCCAGACTTTATTATTATGTCAATGTGGGTATCACTGCCTTTGAAATATTACTACACAAACATAACTTCCAAATTCCTTCTAAATGCAAAGATGTAGGAATTTTGTTGGTTGGTGACAAAGGGTAGGGTTTCTAGGGACCTAAGGACAAAGGGTAGGGTTACGCTAGAGTGTTATGCTTTGTGACACTATAGCAAGAAGACAATCAATCAAATTATGTGAAGATGGTTTCAAGTTCCCTAAAGGACTTCCAATATACATGAACGTGCATGGAAGTGAAATTCCATGTTTGATGTAGTATTATTGGAAGGGGTGCCAATAAGGATTACAAGGGTGTCCAACCATGTGAAAAAATCTACAAAAAATCTAGCCTAAAAATATCTACAAAAAATCTGGAGGCATGAAAGCTAATGGAAGCACTATGATACCACTTACAGTGTTCTTTAACCCATAAACTTAGAACAAAACAAGATATACAAAAATTTAGAATGTAAAAACCATAAAATATAGTGCAAAATAACCAAACACAGGCAATTAAAATGAAATGTTGTGAAATAAACAACCTTGTATTGTGATAATCCAACAAAACACAATGTTCACTTTCTCTAAAAATTGGGTTATCTTTCACTTGAACCAAGCTCCAAATACAATAATGCTCAACAAAACAACCCATAGCCTACTAGTTGTTTAAATAGACCTCAACCCTAACTACTTGTGGTGATCTTTCACTTGAACCAAGCTCCAAATACAATAATGCTCAACAAAACAACCCATAGCCTACTAGTTGTTTAAATAGGCCTCAACTCTAACTACTTGTGGTGATCTTTCACTTGAACCAAGCTCCAAATACAATAATACTCAACAAAACAATCCATAGCCTACTAGCGGTTTAAATAGGCCTCAACCCTAACTACTTGTGGTCCCATAATTAATGAAAATTAACTACCAGTAAGTCTTAATTAAAAAATACCCTACTTAATTGTCCTCTACTATTTACTTGATCATATTCAGAAAAGGATGGCCACATGCATTATTTGAATAACCCCTATCTAACCTAAAGTAAAAGGGTTAGCATTGGACCCTAACAATAGAAAATAAAGTGTCTTCATTAAGAAAGATCCTTCTTACAATAATTAATTGTCCTCTGACCATATTCAAAAGAGTAATTAATTGTCCTCTACTATTTACTTGATCATATTCAAAAGAGATGGCCGCATACTTATTTGAATAGCTCCTATTTAACCTCTAGCAAAACGGGTTAGCATAGGACCCTAGCAATAGAAAATAAATGTGTGTCAAATGGTTCATTCATTTTTGTAATATAGATCTGAATGGGATGTTATGTTAATGCTTCTAGTTGAAATGTTGAAGTTATGATATTTGAGTTGTTTTAAAATAAAATTTTAATCAAATACTTGAGTTAGTTTTGGAAAGTACATATTGTATTGCACATCTCACCCATAATATCCTTTTTTTATAGAATATTGAGCAGACTTATGCCACATCTATATCAGGATTAGGATTTAATATCCTCTTTTTTTAATAGAATATTGAGCAGACTTATGCCACATCTATATCAGGATTGGGATTCATCTCCCTCGTGCTAGGGGCATTGCATAAAAACGACTCTTTTGATAACATTGCTCTAGAATGCACATACATTTTCTAAAAGATACTTTTGACAATTTTCACAACCATTTCATGAGCAAATGATTTACCTAATGATAGCTATAGCCTATAACGTATGGTTAATATGATAAAAGCAACGGTCATGCTGTAAATCTATACAAATTTGCACAACAGGGATAAGCAGGAACGTTATGTATCTCCCCAAAAATCCATACATATTTGAAAAGCAGGATAAGCATAAGCGTCATACATCTCCCCAAAAATCCATACAGATTTGAAAAGCAAGATAAGCATAAGCGTCATACATCTCCCCAAAGTGATACACGTTTGGAAGAATCTTAGACTACTATACTCTTATTATTATAGCCACCATGTTTGAAACCTAAGCTTACATTAAGCAGTCTGTGGACCGCTTCATAGACGCTAGCAGTTTAATAACCATCCACTCTTCATCCACGAAGTGTTCTAAAACATATGACAGCAAAAAAAAAATGCTGAATACTGTTTATATTCATCTTTCTGAATAATGCAAGCCTTTGAACAAGAGTAGTTGTCCCGCATACAGTTATCTGAGAAATCTACTTATTCACCACAACATGAGTTACGCCTGCAATATATGACAATAATCTTCAGATGATATTCGCTGTTCTTGACATAATGAACCTCCATATAAACAATTTTTTCCCAAAACCAAGTTCACGTTCCCCTTGAAATCAACACTTTAATCTTTTAAATAAATAGCATGGAGAAAAGAATATTCTTGAAAATGAAACTTGACAAACAGTCCAATGTAAGGGAAAGGGATTTTCTATTTAAAATTTTATGCTGAAACACAAATCAGAGACTAGCATACATAATGAACCTTGACATAAACAAAAATTTCCCAAAAGCAAGTCCATGTTCCCCTTGCAAATCAACACATTCATTTTGAAGCAAATAGCAGGAAGAAAAGCATATTCTTGAAATGGAACTTGATAAACAATAAGTGTACCTAGTTCTTCTGTATATTCTATCCCACTGAAACCATGATGTTCCTTTTGAAATCAATCTCCTCTGTGTGAATTTGAACTGCCAGACGCTCTTATGCCCTAGGCAACTTGAAAGTCTAGATTTAACTGCGCTATTGAATGCAAAGTGTATTATGAACCCTAGCATCCTAACTTATCATGAATGCTTTAAAGGTGACCAAAGACTGGATTTGATCATGCAAATGTTGAAATCGGAATAACTGTAAACACAGTTCAAGACATTTAAGGCTGGGGTGAAATAAATTAGCTGCATTAAAATTGACCCCAACGTATATTTGACAGCGTCTATATCTAATAGATCATTTAGTTAATCCATCAAGACTTCAGGAGATCCGCAATAGAATTTTGAAAGTCTACATTTTGAACCATAAGATAGTTTCATCTTCAGGACAAAAGATCTAGCTGTTAGATTATAAGGCTTACTTACATAATAATAGAGGTTGTTGGATGAGTTGAGATAATCATTCACACTTCCCCTATAGTAGGAATTAGATACGCTTATAACCATTTGCGATCTCTATAAAAGAGACAAACTCTATTATTTGAGTGTGGTTATTCATATTATATGGGTGTTATTGTATAAACTCTCATGTTTGTGCTCACCACTGGTTTAATATGGTATCAAAGCTGTTTTGTTATCCGATATAGCCAAGAATGGAGTTGAATAGATTTCAGAGAACTGATGTCACTCAAGGTTGATTGATCAGTTAGAGCATAAAGTGGAGTTGTCAATCATTACCCAGCCACCAGGCAGGAGAATCCACGTTAGAGACAATCATCAATTCAAAGAGACGTGCCATAGTTGTGTATTTAATAGAAGAAGCTGGGTCTCAATCGTTGAAGGATAATATCATAATAGTCATGAATTGAAGGAGCCATGCGTTATTGAAAGAGTTATATCAATCTGAAGAAAGAAGCAATTAAACCGCAGCCACTACGAATGAGCTAGCCCATGCTAAAAAGAGATTGATCTGTTTTTGTTAGACAAAGTTGCCGCCCATGAGTATTGATCTGTTTTTGTTAAGGTCCCTTGTCATCTGATCTTAGCGTGAGCACTTTCAGGCTTCAGCATCCTGAATTGAATTCTCTAGCAGCATAAATGCTCCTGCCATTTATTTCTCTTCCTTCAACTTTAAGTATCACAGGTGCAAAACTCCTGAAGTGCAAGGCTACTATCTTTGTTGACAAAGTTGTATCAGGATCAGGGGTATTTTGAATGAATCAGAGGTGCAGCGGAAGTATTTTCATCTTCAGAGAGGCACTAAATGTTCAAAGCTGAGATATTTTCTTGCAATCGAGTTTATACAAGGAGATGTAGCCATCACTGAAGAACCACCGAATTTCACCAATGGTGTTCTCCTCACTAGAGAACTTGAATAGACTTTTGCATTTTAAAGAAGCCCACATTTTGAAGAGGAGGGATGCAGTGGAAGACAGATAGCTGTTCATTAGTCCAGGATGCTTGTGGATCAGGGAAACTATACCTCATTGGGGTTATGGGACATGAAAGCGAGAATTGATGTCCAATAGTTAAGGGGAGATCCAAGATCTGGAAGTTTGGCATCATACCTTTACGAGGGTGATGAGACACTTCATGTGCAAATGGTGTCCAGTGATACAGGGAACTCAGATCACAGCTGAGAGAATATACCTTTCAGTGAAATAGGGAACAGCCTGAAGGAGTCTTACTGGTCTAAGAACTGCTTTCAAAGACAACACTCTAAAGAATGTATAGTTCAATTTTAGTTGTGTCAATGTGTGTTTTCTTTCAGTGAGTCTTGTTTTCGGTGGTGGTAAGCCTTAGGAAGGGGTGTTAGATTATAAGGCTTACTAATGTAATAATGCTATGTTGCAGGAAATGCCCCCCCCTCCCCCCAATGTCCCCAAGCCGTTTCCTGCTTGAAACATGGAAACCTGTGCCATACGACATGGAAACGTGGTTCCATACGGATGGGAAAGTTTCCCGAGACAAAAATGTGTTTCCTCTATATGTAATCATGTTTCCAGTACAGATGTGGTCTGCTAGGCCACGTTTCCAAAAACACTCTGCCCAATTGATTAAAAAATATTGCCCTATTCAATAGTAGTTGGTAGTATTAAATGGTAATATTAAATTCTTAAAGTAATTAAATTTTTAACATTACCGTTCAAGATGTTTGAGAGTGGTTCGAACCTCATTGGACTTCAAATGTAAAATGTAGAATTTTAGATCCCATTCAAAAACCAGCAGACTTGAGACTTTCCAAGATTACAAGATTGCAAAGTTTCCATCAGTTTCTATCATGTATGAGGTATGGGATTGGTATTTAATCAAGCACATCAACCTATATATGTACCTTGATGTTGGTGGTTTTGATTGATGTACTCCTCTATTATGACCTTAATAAAAAAGTACTCTTCTATTAAGCAAAATCACTTATTACGCATGGGAAGCTTTTTCTACCTTATTTTAACTATTGGATTAGGTGAAAAATAGATTGATTTAATTTATTATATATATATATATATATATAGCAGTGTGGAAGACATTGCCGATATATCACGATGCCTCCACCCAAACATATCACGGGGGGGAAATCGTGATTTTTTCCCGATTTTTTGAAAAAAATCGCGAGTCGACGAAAATAATTGCCGAGCCCGCAGACAGTCCGGGATAAAAGTCTTTTTTTTTATTTTTTGAGTCATTTTACTTGCTTGTTGAGGGGTTTGAAGAGCAAAGGAGCTTGATATCATTTTGCTTGGAGCCAAGGAGTAGGTTCATTGAGTTTCCATCAACAATCACCGAGTTGTTGTGGATTGGGGATTGATTCCCATTAGTGGTTTCTCAATTTACAGGTATATATATATCAATGTGTAACCATTTGCTCATCTTTTTTTATTTTTTTGGTAAATTTTTTATAGGTTTAGGGTTCTTATCAATGTTCCCTCTTCTTGCCAAATTTTAAAGAGAGATCTACTACCATTTATGCCAAATCTAGAACTGTTTTGTTATTTGCAGCAGTATTATTTTTTTGAGGGGCAAATTTCAATGAATCTTACTATCTACTATCTTCATTGTTCAAGCTTGAATCTGAACTTCATTTTTCTTTTTTTTTGCCCTAGGTTGAATCATTGTTGTGTGAAAAATCAAAATGCCTAAAACTTTGGATTCTATGTGGGTATATGGTGAGCCCTTGGAGGGGTTTAATAGACAAAATTTGACTTGCAAGTTGTGTGGAAAGGAAATGACAAGGGGGATCAGTCAATTGAAATACCACCTTAGACAAATTCTCGAGCGTGAAGTGGGAATTTGTGAACAAGCAACCCTAGAAATTGTTATAATTGCCAATAAATCACTTCACGATATGAATATGAAGAGAGATGTGAGTGCATCGGTGAAAACTGAGATTGGAAGAAGTAGAACTGGAAGTGAGAGCTTTACCTCAGCTGCACCGTCAAGTTCTACAATGCCCTCAACAGCCTCAACTTTCAATGTTCCAAGAACCACTCCTAGTGCACAACCTTCTATCAGGTCAATGGTTAAAATAAAGGAGAAGGCAAAAGCAGACAAGCTTGTGGGTAGTTGTTTTTTATGGAGTGACATTCCTCACAGCATTGCCAAAACCAACCCCTTCTACCAAACTATGTTTGATGTTGTTGTTGTTGTTCGCCCGAGGTATAAGGCCCCCACCTTTGATGACTTGAGTGGGCCTATCCTTCAAGCTGAAAAGGTTGACTACACTCAGAGATTGGAGGAGTTTAAGTAGTCATCGGGACTCACAGGATGCACAGTTATATAAGATGGTTGGAATGATCAAAAGGGTAGGAGCCATCTTAATTTCTTGGTCAGTTGCCCCAGGGGGATCATGTTTATTAGATTTGTTGATGCATCTGCACATATCAAAGATGCAGTGCTATTATGTGAATTGTTGGATGGGTTCATCCAAGAGATAGGTCCACAGAACGTTGTCCAAGTCATAACAAATAACGATGCTAATTATGTGGTTGTTGGCAGGTTGTTTAGGATGAGGCATCCGACCTTGTTTTGGACTCCTTGTGTTGCACATTGCATCGATTTGATGCTAGAGGATATGGGAAAAATTCCTTTCATCAGAGCTATTGTTGATTCATCTAGGAGAATCACAAAATTTATATATAATCATACATCTGTGCTCAGCTTGATGAGACAATTCACAAATAACAAGGAGTTGGTGCATCTGGCAATCACACGTTTTGCCACAAGCTTCATTTCACTTCGATCTCTCTTGGCTTGTATGTGGGACATTAAGAGAATGTTCCTTTCAAATGAGTGGCATGCATTGTCATTTAGCACAAAACCGGAAAGGCAAGCCATATATAGGCTAGTGTCACTCTAGGAGAGATTTTGGGCAGGAGTGGAGGAGGTGTGGGCCATTAGTGAACCTTTGGTAAAGGTTCTTCGATTGGTTGATGGAGACAAGCCCGCAATGGGCTACTTGTATGAGGCCATGGATAGGGCCAAAGAATGCATCCATGCATATTATGAGGACAAAGGGGATGAGGGGTATGAGAGAAGATTATCGATATGGAGGTCATTAATGAGCCATGGAACAATGCACTCCATCACCCCATTCATGCTGCAAGGATCTACCTGAACCCCGCATTCTCTTAATCTTATGGTTTTAGATTTGATGTTAAGGTCATGGATGGATCCTCACATGTGTTTAGGGGGTGGTGCTAGATACACAAGAACGTGCAAAGATTTCTAAAGAAATAGAGATATATAGGATGGCTGGTGGGACATTTGGCTTTGACTGGTTGTTAACGATAGGAAGACCAAAATGCCAAGTAAGCTTCAAGTTCATTTTATTGCAAATTTCAATGTCTCTTCTCCATTTATTTCAAACTTTAAAATTTCAATGTTATTTCTTTAATTATGTTTCTAACTTTCTACTTTCTCTTATTTGTTCTAGATGCTTGGTGGACAAACTATGGTCGAAGAGTACCGTATTTACAAAAGCTTGCCATTAAGGTGTTAAGCCAAACATGTAGCTCGTCAGAATGGGAGCGCAATTGGAGTGTGTTTGAGAAAATACACACCAAGAAGCGCAACAGGTTAAAAAATTTCAAATAAAATTTTCAAGTTATTTTAAATTAAAATTTATAATTTTATGCACACTGCCATGTCAACCTTTAAAGTTTAAATTATATATTATAAAATTTGAATTATAATTTATAATTTATTACCCTCATACAGGTTGTAAACTTCTTGCCCCAATGACATGGTCTACGTCTACTACAACCTTCGATTATGGGTGAGGCTACTTCAGAAAACACCAAATGTGGATGCCATTTCATTGGATGGGACTGACACCACTGCTGCATGGAGGGTGGAGAGCGAGGCACCTATCATGGAACAGGACCTTGATTGGTTACATGAGGATTTGGAGGGGGGGTGGGCCATATGGCAGGGGAGGCAATAGAGGAGGATCTAAAGGCAAACACCTTTACAGGAGGTGGCTATTGGTCGTGGGAGTGCACCACCACTTTCACAGACACAGACACAGACAGTGACGACAGAGCGAGCTAGACTTGGACATAGCAGTGGCACTACTACTAGTAGAGGACGCTAGACTCTAGCTTCTTCCTCTTCTAAAGGACTTCAGGGTGTAGCTTTTCCTTTTGTTATAACACATCATAGTCTGTTGGCACCTGTAGAGCCTTCTTCAGCTAGAGGAAGAGCCATTACCAGAGCCATCACCTTTGCCTGTGAAAGGGGCAGAGGGAATCACTAGTTTGTTTTATTTGATTTCATTTTACTATGCAGTATGTAGATCTTGGTTGGCAGTTGACTCATGATGATGAGATACATTTATTATATTTTTTATGATATTTTGAGCCTCTAGAGTCAGTACACTCATTACTACTTGTTGCCACCTAATTCACACTTTAAGATGCAGGAAGGTCATAACCTGCTATGTGTGTCCTTGGGGGCAAGTGAGAGCTGGGGACCACTGTCACCACAGTCCACAACTCCTCCGTTTAGGCAAGATCCCAACAGAGCCAAAGGGGGGTAGTCCCTATGGGAAAACTAAGTTCCAGGTTTATTAATTAATTACAAATTAATTAAAGGGATCATTTAATAAGAATAAGGCTGAGACTCTATATAAAACAAAACTAGTGCCTATTACAAATGGAGTCTAAAGATAGATTATGTCTTTATGAACTTTACAAATAAAATTGAGATTTTAATCTGCGATTTAACTATAGCTTCGGTGTTTAACAATGAAATATATGAATAAACAATATAATTATAAACAGTAATGAAATAAAACAATAAACAAAGGTATAGATGATTTACCAATATGGACAAAGAGACAGATTTACAAAATGGCAGAAAATTGTTATGAATGAAGATTATTAAACCAGCAGTAAATTTAACGTATGAAAAGACTTTAAGCAGTTAACATTCACCACATGACCATTTGCAGAATTGAAAGTAAATAGATGTAACTGAGAAGTAAAGTGCTGGAAGTAAAAATTGTAGTGCAATGTTGGAGTGAAAGAGTGTTGAAATGGAAAATGTTGTAGAACCAGTTTTGAATTGTCTCTTGGTTTATTTTAGTTGATTTTATTAAAGTTTTTCTTCTTGGATTTAAGTTTTAGGACCGGTGGTGTGACTACCCCGATCTAGTTCTTCTCAAGTCGAAAAGGGAGTGCTGTTGCGCTCAACAAAGTGGGAACGAGCCCACCCGTAGCTCACAGGTCAAACCCCAATGGCCTGGTGCTCAACAAAGGAGGACGTCAAAGCGCCTAGAGACCCCCCACGGTCTACTACCCCAAGTCGCCTTCGAGGTCACTGTTTTTTATCAACCGAAAAATTACTAGATGGATGCCTATTAAACTAAGACTTCCCTGTCCCCTGGTCGTATCTCGGAGTACCCCGGAGGGTGATAACCGAGTAGAGGAGCAGGATGTGGGAAGTTGTTGTTGGTAAGTTTTAAGATTTAATTTTATCTGGGTGATTAGCATGCAAGGTTTATTTTAAAGCGATCAACAAGATCAACCAAGCTATATCCCTTATGGGAGGTGCCGGTATTTGATCTTGGATTTGGAAAATAAAAATGTTTGATTGTAGTATGAAAAAAGAAGGTTATTTTAATTACCTAAGCCCCCACTTCCCCTGTTTTTCATATCCAGCTTGAAGTCCCTAAAGGGAGATGACAAGCGGATAGAGGATACACAGGTTTAATGGGTTGTATGATTACTTTTAAACAAAATGAAATTGCATAAACAGAAACTTGAAACAAATATTATCCTACTTCCTACTCTACTTCCTAATCTATCTACTTTATGGATTACAAAAGCTTATAAGCTTTGAAGAATACCCCAAGAGAAAATCTCGTTGGAGTTTACAATAAATCAGAAAAAATTGAGAGAGAGAGTTGAGGGTTTGAACCCCTTTTGAACAGGTTGAAGGTTGAAGGAATCCTGGGCCTATTCGGGCATCAAATCTCCTTTACTTGTGCATAACCTGTCATAAACCAGCAAGGTATTCTTCGCTGGAAATCACAGAAAACACTAAAAAATTTGTTGTTAAAACATTAGTACAAAATTTACAAATTTACATAAAAAATCTGAATGTGAAATATTGCAGAAATAGAGATTTAGAGGGCTGGAAAATGAGTTTCCAGCCACCTAAACAATGTTAAAATAGCAGAAATAAAAGCCCTAACTAATATATAATAGGTTGGGGCCCTAAAACAAGGGTTATATTCACTATACAGTGAATAAAACCCTTTTTCAGGAAGGCTGGAAGTCAATGGCCGAATTTAAAATATGTCGGAATGAGATTTTTGGAGAGATCTCCTTGCTTGAATAACCTGCAAATAAATCTATGTCTGCAAAAATTGTAATCCTAGTGATGAATATCTAACAGTTCCTGCAAAATACTTTGAAAGACGATGTTAGATCATTCACAAAAAAAACCAAAAGCACTTTTACTCTCTAATCTCTCCACAAAACACTTTGTGGAGAGCTAACTAGAATAATACAAAATGCAAACTAGAAAAACACAAGTTACCTTACAAAGATTTGGATCATGAAAGAATTTGCAGCATAGTGTCCCTCCAAAGAAATTTTTATTCAATGGCCCAACTAGGGCAAAGCTTCAATACAAAGTATAGCAAGATAATATGATAGTAAGAAGAAATTTCCGACAGCATAACAATAGCATGAGAGATCATGTCTAATGAGGGAGTGAGACCCTCATTAAATAGTTGAGGCAAACCCCAACCCCTTGAAGATAAATGGTTGAGATTAGATCTAAATCTAGGGTTTAATCTCCACCACTAGATCTAGGTATTTGACATTCCATTTTTCTATATTAATCCATACCCTTAGATTAATCTTTAATCAATGGCCAGAGTGCTTAATCCATGTTCTGAGCATCCTCACCATTGGATCTAGGTTTTTGACTTAATTTCACCCTTAGATCTTGCTTTTATGAGAATATATACAAATAAAATAAAAGACAAAATAAAGTGGGCCCAAATAGCATAGGCGCCCCTCTAAGTATAGTGGAAACCTCCAAATTTAGCGCCCTCTCCAAATGCATGAAAAACGTGGGCAAAGAGCTAGCGCCTTCCTCTAAATTTGGTGGAAATCTCCAAATGTAGCTAGCGCTCCTCTAATGGCTAGCGCCTTCACCATTTTGGGGCGTCTTCATTAAAAACGTGGTGCTTCTTTAAAATAGTGTAGCGCCCTCCTTAATATAGTGACGCCTCCATTATAACATGGCGCCTCCTCTAAAATTAGCATGCGCTAGGGTTAGCGCTTCCTCTATTTGGTATGTAGCGCCCCATTAATTTAGCGCCCTCCATAATATAGCGCCCTCTTATTTAGCTTGACGCCCCTCTATATATGGTGGAGACTCTTCAATGTGGTAGCGCCCCATCTCCAAGTTTGGCTAGCGCCTCCATTATTTAAGTGTGCACTTTACCCTAGCGCCTCCATTTTTGGTTGGACGCCCCACTTAATATGCATGCGCCCTCCTCTAATTTGGTGTAGCGCCCCTTTAAAATGGGTTTTTTTTTAAACTTGGACGTGGTATTTTGAGAGGGTTTAGCCATGACTTGTTTCCTTTAGTGGTGGTTTGGCCACTCACATAACTTTAGGCTTAGGCTTTAGCCTTTTGCTCAAAATATATTTTCCAACCTTAGACTTAGGCTAAAATTATTTTCCCTAGATTTAATTTTTAAATTTAATTTTTAAAATTTTTCCAACTTTGACTTGGGAAAAATTAAAAAATAAACTTGAACAATTAATATCTAGGCCATGGGGGGGTGGAAAACTTTGGAATGAATTTTTCCTAGGCTTAGGAACCCCCAAACCAAATTACCATGGTATTTTTTGATTTTTTACTTCAAAATCAAAAAAAAATGTGAATTTTGACTTAGGGAAATTAATGAATTCCCTAGGAGAAATAGACCTTGCTTAGACAAAAATGGTCTATCTCCTCAACCACCTGTCAGAATGACATGAGACTCGAAGCAGTGGCTTAGGAGGTTTCATAGCAATTAACTTTGCATTCATAGCCCCTATTACAAAATGCCAGTGCTTGAGCAATTACATTATTACATCAAAAGCTGAGTTAATTAACCACCAAGGGGTGAAATTAATTAACTTGAAAAAATATTTAAAAATACAACAACACAACGAAACTCCGCAAGACTCTTATACAAATGTCTAGCATGGTCACGAATCACTCTTTGAAGCATTAGCCACCTCATGGACTTGACTGGTAGAACGCCCGTCACCACTTTGGAGGATTTTGAGTGAAAACCAAACCGATTAAACTCGTTTACACAACAAGATCAATTGGAAAGGGAAAAACACTCGATGAGGGGACTTCCCTAACAACCAGTTCCATGGTGTGGCATATGTATCATATGACCCACACTAGCACATAAAATTACATTAATTTTCCCACGCAGGGGAGCGGACATTTCGTTTTACAAAGGGGCAATAGCCCTGCAGAAGTGAAAAATCCTCTGATTTTTCCAAGGTACAATTATGTACATCCTTATGTACATGGAGTTGCCACCTAGTCGAAATAGGTGGGCAACATCTGGCTCCAACTAGGGGACATGTGTTCGATCATCGGAGAGCACATGAGAACTCCAGAATCCTGCAACCACAAATTTCTCACCAACAACCAACATAAGGCCTCTAGTAAAAGCAATAAATAAACAATAAACAAAATGAAATTGCTATTCATATATGCATAAACAATAAACGAATGAAATAATACAAAACTTTTAAAATACAAGGGAAAAGGGTTAGGAATACGTTACAGAGGGTGTCCCTTTGGACACCACGTTGACTCTATGTGTAATAAAACTTGAGCTGTTGACCATTCCTTGGAATGTTCAATGGCTCACCATCCAAGTGACTGAGGTTGAAGGAATTTGGACCTGCAACTGATCTGATCACATAAGGGCCTACCCATAGGCTGTCAAATTTCCCATGCTTCCCTGGCTTTTCCTTGCCTTTGTCCCATAGGACAACTGTATCCCCTACCTTGAAGTCTCTCTGTCTAGCTGACTTGTCAAAGGTTTTCTTTGTCTTTTCCTGACTTTTAAAGTTTTGGTCATAAGCATTTCTCCTTATTTCATCCAATTCAACTAACTGATTTACTCTGTTTTGAAGTGCAGACTCTTCTATGTCAAACTCTCGGAGCAACTGATACACTGGCAGGGTAAGGTGAATCGGCAGCTGGGCTTCTACCCCATATACCAACTCAAAAGGACTCTTGCCTGTAGATGCTTTCTTTGTTATTCTATCAGCCCATAAAGCATGTTTTATTTTACTGTCCCACGACCTTTTGTTTTCCCCAACAATTTTATTGACTATGGTCATTAAGTTTTTGTTACTAGATTCTGCTTGACCATTTCCTTGAGGATAATAATCTGACGCATGAGATAAAACTATGCCATACTTTAAACAAAATGCAGACATTTCAGCTGAACAAAAGGCCTTAGCATTATCTGTTACTATCTTTGAAGGCACTCCAAATCTTGTTATTATCCTATCTTCAAGAAAATCCATGACTATTTTTTCATTTGCTGACTTAGTGGGAATGGCTTCAACCCATTTAGTAAAGTAATCTGTAGCTGTTATAATCCATGAAAACCCATTACTTGAATTATCTTTGAACTTCCCTATGAAGTCTAAACCCCACTACTGAAAAGGTGCTTCTACAACAACTGGCTGAAGGGGGAGGGCAGCTAACTTTTGTTTCCCAGTGAACAACTGACAAGGCTCACACTTCCTCACAAAATGATGCACATCTGAAAATATAGTGGGCCAATAATACCCAGCTCTAAGAATCTTATGGGTGGTGGTTCTAGCAGCAAAGTGACCACCACAAAAACCATTATGAAAGTCATCCATTAGTTTTTTAGATTCATTCTCATCCACACATCTAAGGATAACCCCGTCTGGATTCCTCCATCCTAAACCATCTTTAATTAAGATGTACTTGGATGCTTTGAGCCTTAAGGCTCTTCTCTTATGACCAATAAGATGACTTGGGCAAGTCAAGTTTTTAAGATAGAAGATAATATCAGAATACCATTCAACTTGCTCAAGCTTTAACAAATCTGGGGATGATTCTGGAATATCAATCTCACAAACCATATTCTGATCAACCATTCCTAATGCCTTCTCATTACTTTCTGTTAACATCTTAGCTAATCCTTGTCCTTTGATTAATTTAGTGGGTCTGATTTCTAAATCATATTCCTGAATTTTAGCAACCCATCTACTTCTTGGACCTAGGCCTTCTTCTTGAGTTAACACATCTTTAATTGCTGTATTAGGAACATATCCAATTACTTTGGCATGAATAAATCTCCTAAGGAAATTAATTGTACCAAAGAAAGATTGGAGGCCTTTCTTTGTACTAGGCAAGGGAAGTTTAGCAATGGCTGCAACTCTTTCTGGATCTATTTTGACACCTTCTTTACAAATTATGTGACCCAGTAATTTCCCTTCAGTAACCCCAAAAACTGATTTAGCTGGATTTAATGAGATCCCAAATTCTCTACATCTTTCAAAAACCTGTTTTAGATGCCCTATGTGAGTTTTCCCATCCTTAGAAAAAATCGTAAGATCATCTTGATAAATTTCAATAATTTTTCCAATTAAACCTCTGAAAGCATAATCCATAGCTCTTTGAAAAGTAGCTCCAGCATTAGATAAACCAAAAGGCATCCTGATATATTCAAATGTTCCCCATGGAGTAGTAAATGTTGTTTTATGGCTATCCTCTTCTTTAACTCTGACTTGGTTATAACCAGAAAAACCGTCAAGCATTGAAATCATACCAGATCCTGTTACTCTTTGCAATAAAGTTTCCATTTTAGGGAGGGGATAATTATCTTTTTTGCATACTATATTTAGATTTCTGAAGTCCACACATAACCTGATTTGACCATTCTTCTTCTTAACCACTACCAAATTGGAGCACCAAGAAGAATGTCTAGTGTGGGCTATTATTCCAACTTTCAACATTTTTTGAAGTTCTTGTTGTACTAAGGGAGCCAGCTTAGGATTTATTTGCCTAAGTTTCTGCCTAAAAGGTTTGGCTTCTTCTTTAAGTGGAATAGTATGTTGAATTACATCTTCCTTATAGACTTTAAGTTCATCATATGTGAAGGCCAAAACATCCCTATATTCCCTTGGCAAGTTAATAATCTGCTCTCTCTCTTCTCTAGGTGTCTTTTTGCCAATTTTAACCATTCTAGGTTCCTCATTAGTTCCTATGTTTACCTCTAGGTAATCACTTGGCTTTGTACCTGATTCTTCTTTAGGTTTATGGCCATCTTCTCTATCAAATGCCGTTTCTAAAGACACAACTTTTCTACGGGCTGGATTAAGCTTTTGACTTTCTTCTGCATAATAACAACCTTCTTCCTCTTCACTAATGTGAAAATCAGAAAATTCTCCTACATTACTCAAAAACTTAATCACTTGTTTATCATCATCAAAAACCTGCCAATTATCTACATTATCTGGAACTGAAGGCCTGAAGATAACCTCCATCTTAACTTCTTCATCTATTAACTCTGGCGGTCTCTGAAGGGTGGAAGCAGCAACTGCAAGTCTATCTGCCTTGGCATTAAGTTCTCTAGGAATCGCAACAAATTCTATGTGATCAAAACATTGAATAAGATCCAAAATTGCATCCCTATATCTTCTTAACCTTTCTGATTTGCAGGCAAACTGTTTATTAACTTGTGAAATGATCAAATCTGAATCACCTTTAACCTCTAACATCTTAATACCTTTATCTTTACACACCTCTAAACCAAGGAGCAAGGCCTCATACTCAGCCACATTGTTGGTGGCATTAAATTCTAGTCTATAGGAGAAATTGAATTCCTTATGAGAAGGGGATTCAACAACTATGCCTGC